>CM061919.1:230075219-230208276 GCA_031002005.1 Vandiemenella viatica | reverse complement strand
ATTCCCGCCGAGGCAGGGATTCGAACCGGGGACCTTTCAATTTCCAGTCAGACGCTTAACCACTTTTTTTTTTTTTTTTTTTTTTTTTTTTTAAAAGATGGCTTTCATTTTTTTTCATCTTAGCCATCTGTAAGTTTATCGTTGTTTCTTCGAGTTTTTTCTGTCTATATTATCGTTTTCTCATTATGGACAACACAGGACGGACACAACATCCATGCCCTCGGCCGGATTCGAACCGGCGACCCTGGCAACGCGAGGCAAGCTCGCTAGCCGCTACGCTACCAGGGCCGGCGAACCACTGAGCCACGAGGTGTAGAACAACCAATAGCATGTGAATATTTATTCCCGTCATTTAATTATCTCTGTATGTAATTTACGGATAGTCTAACAAGGGAAAACAGTGGAAAATGTCCTCTGGAATCAAATGGGAAAAAGGCTACGTGCAACTTGGGGGATGGGGGAGGGGTTGTTAGAGGCAATAGCCGCGTCGGGTTGGGTTACGTGAGGGGGAGATGGGGTTCATAGGAGACCAAAATGGAGCTGCGTACTTTATGGATGCAACATGTAGACGGAGCTTTTCATGTGATCCAGTTCCTCATGGATCATCCAACCTGTAACAGAAATTCACTCCACAATCTACAGCAGCGCTCTTTTTTAAACTGGAATTCATTTAGTTTTCTTACTAATACATCACCATTTTCTCTAGGCTATTCGAAATTATACCTGTCATAAAATCTTCTTCGTTTCAAGTTTCAGCTTATGTTAGGTAGCGGAAAAGCAGAGATTAGTCACAAACAGCCTGTTCTTGGAGGGATTCTACCGCGGACGAGCTTCTTTAGGCAATCCAGATCGAATTAAAAGACGCAACCGGATATAGAGGAAAGTTGGCCATGGTGCAGTTTTGGAACGTCACATGTTATTTCCCTGTGTGGCTTGATGTAGACGGGTGATTCCCGTACGATTCAGCCACATAATGACAAAATTCTGATTGTCTTCCACCTTTGCCATGATCGGTATTATATCGGGAGACCTGAAATGTCGCCACCAATTTGTGGAAAGTATTATTTGTGTTCTGTATGACGAGTGTATATTTAGCTTGTGTAGTATGTAACTATTGATGCATGGACTGGTTCTGCACTCATAGTTTTCAGCCTATGTAATATTTGTTACTTATTCTTCGAGAGATAATTATGTAGCTGTGATGAAACAGTTATAACACGATATTCTCTTGTGCAAATTGTAAATAAGATGTTAATCGGTTTTAATTATTTAATTTTTATATTTCTTTCATGGTGGATAGTATTTGGCTTCCATGATCGCTGAACACTGTCATCTTTGTGGAGAGTGTTTGGTATTGAAATTAATCTCTGATTCTGTTAAACATATTTGAGATATTACAATAATCGTGTTAATTTTGTTTGTGAATTGTATAGAATTGTTTTTATATTCCCAGAATACGTTTATAGTATTGATGTCATGTTTCGTAATTTAATGATACTCAGACAAGTTATTTCACTGTGTTTGCAGTTGTATAATTATTTACTTCGAAAGAGACCTGTTTGAAAATCACTGATCCGTCCGGGGCATCTTAAACTGAAGAGCCAAAGAAACTGGTATAGGCATGCGTATGCAAATACAGAGATATGTAAACACTCAGAGTTCGCCGCTGCGGACGGCAACGCCTATATAAAATAACAGGTGTATGGCGCAGGCATTAGATCGGTTACTGCTGCTACAGTGGCAGGATATCACGATTTAAGTGAGTTTGAACGTGGTGTTACAGTCGGCGCACGAGAGATGGGACACAGCATCTCCGAGGTATCAATGAGGTGGGGACTTTATCGTACGACCATTTCACGAGTGCACCGTGAATATCGGGAATCCGGTAAAGCATGAAATCTCTGACATCGATGCGGACGGAGAAAGTTCCTACAAGAACGGGAGCAACGACGACTGAGGAGAATCGTTCAACGTAACAGAAGTGCAACCCATCCGCAAATTGCTGCGGATTTCAATGCTGGACCATCAAAAAGTGTCAGCTTGCGAAAAATCATCCATATGGGCTTTCGGGACCGATGGCCCACTGGTGTACCCTTGCTGAGTGAACGACACAATGTTTTACACCTCGTCTGAGCTCTTCAACACCGACATTGGACTGTTGATGATTAGAAACATGTTGCCTGGTCTGACGAGTCTCGTTTCTAATTGTATCGAGCGGATGGACGTGCACGGGTATGGAGACAACCTCATGAATTCATGGACCTTGCATGTCAGCGAGGGACTGTTCAAGCTGGTGGAGGCTCTGTAATGGTGTGGGGCGTGTGCAGTTGGAGTGACATGGGACCCCCGATACGTCTAGATATGACTCTGATAGGTGACACGTACGTACGTATCCTGGCTGATCACCTGCATCCATTGTGAATTCCGGTGGACTTGGGAAATTCCAACAGGACAATGCGACACCTCACACGTCCAGAATTGTTACAGAGTGGCTCCAGGAGCACTCTTCTGAGTTTAAATATCTCCGCAGGCCACCAAACTCCCCAGACATGAACATTATTGAGCATATCTGGGATGCCTTGCAACGTGCCGTTCAGAAGAGATCGCCACCATCGGATTTATGGACAGCCTTGCAGGATGCATGGTGTCGATTCCCTCCAGCACTACTTCAGACATTAGTCGAGTCCATGCTACGTCGTGTTGCGGCACTTCTGCGTGCTCGCGGGGGCCCTACACAATATTAGGCAGTTGTACCAGTTTCTTTGACCCTTCAGTGTATATCGTATATGTCTCCTCCATATAGTGCACAGCTGCTCCCTCCAAACTTCAAAGGAGATAATCCGTCAAAAATAAATTCCTCCAAACGATTCTAAAAGCACTTTGGTTTGTACTCAACACATAACGACATAGAGAAATTGGCCTTTCAATCATTAAGACTTACATCACGAAATCTGGAAAAATCTTTCTAGGTAACCTAAACACTATTCCCGGATCACAGTTCTACAATTAGGCAGGAGGTGAATAGCGCAACCAGACCTACAATCATAACTCTATCCTCAAGACATCGTAAGTGATGACGAACAAGCTCCACATGGTTCTCTTTGAACATTGTCAAGAATATTATGTGATAGAATTCTCTACGTAATGTGATATTATTACACTTTCAGCTTAATTATTTGTTGTTATTTTTAGTTCGACTTGATTTTAGTGCTTAAAATGTCAACGGTACTAACAACTTAAAGGGGAGAAGGTAATTGAGCCATCTTTTAATTCTAAAATAGGGAAACGTCTCACTTTTAAATCTAGATAAACTAACTTGTCATTTGATATCAAATGTTTGTACCTATTACCAATGGTACTTTGTGTTAAATGTGTCACTGTAATATAAATCAGTCATCATTTTTAAAATCATGTTACGTTGTAATTAAGTTTAGTTACAGAAGAATACAATTGAATTGCCCTCAAATCATGCTAAGTAAAATTTTCGTTGGCCATTGTGAAAAAAAATCTGTACAGTATTTTGTATGATCTAATCAATCTAATAAGAGAAATAACAAAATATTGACTTGGGAACACAGTATATAACGAGAGTAATGGTTCTGGATTTATTAATGAGGATAAAATCTGTTTAAGAGTGATTCCAAGTTCGCGAAAAATTCTACGTGGGTGATTCCATTTTGAAACGTACCGGTGACGTTATTGTAACAAGTAGATTTCGTGAGGAGGCTTCCTGGTCGGTTATACCGCTGAGACCGACCTGTCCACCGCTGGTGCTGTGGTCCCAGGCCATTCAGAGTTAGCGTTATGTCTGCGTGGAGAGCTTACGGCTCTCAGATTGCTGTTCATTCGAGCGCGACCACTGCCTATATGCTTACGGGGAGAACTCCACTCTGATTTCCAGGAAATCTGTTCCAGTAAATGACAGAAGGGCAAATATGACGGAACACACATCGTTCACCAAACAGAATATAAGAGCTTAGGACTGAGTGTGGTGGGTGAGCGGTTAACGCTCTGGCCTCGCATTCGAGAGGACGCCGGTTCGAATCCCCGTCCGGGCATCCAGATTTTGGTTTTTCCATGGTTTCCCCAAATCAGTCCAGGCAAATGCCGGGATGCTTCCTTCAAAAGGCATTGGCGGAATTCCTTCCTCGTCCCCAATCCCATCCCACCTCTAATGACCTCGACGTCGACAAGGAGTAAAGCCATAAGCAAAAAAAAGATGCTATAAGTTCATCATCACCATCATCTTATGATGATACCACCGTCATTGGAATGTCGCGACAAATTATTAAAATCATTTAAAGAACGTGGGTGCGATGGTGTGATCTGTAGATGTGGTTAATTATCCTACACAGAGCTAAAATGATTTATCAAGGTCCTTAATGCTACAAAAAGAAAAATTCGTTTTTTGGATGCTACTAGTTATTACGTAATGTTTTCACAATCATTTGATAAAAAGGTTTACAATGTTTTTAGAAAGAAGTTAATGTTTATTAAATAATTACTCACATGGTTTGCTTCTAAATTTTCCTTCTTCTATCACTCATATTACAGGTTAATAAGGAAACGTTTCAGAGTAACATATACATATTGATGGTACGCCGTAAACGATCATTCCCATGTAAATCTAATCATGAATAATTAAGTCTTAATTTATTTTTAAGACAAAAAATGTTTTCTTCTTATCTGTCGTCTAACGAAACTCTCAGGGTGTCCCACATTTAAACTGTTGATTCTTTGTCTTTGAATTTTGTTCTTTTTGTAGATATGGTGCGTCATTTTTTCCTGTATCTTTTTTTATTTCTGTTTTGTTAATTATTCAACGATGAGACCATCGCATTAGACACTTAGACACTTAGCTTGTGAAGGCTCGCCACGATTGATTGGACTTCTTCTCCCGATTACAGTAGTTTACACCCTACAATGGCTCACATAGACACCCCAGGAGGATTTACTGTACACTTGAAGTAACTAAATTCCGAAACCATTTATAATCATTCCCAATTAAAATAACAGACTCTCAAATAATCAACAGTTTCTTACCAGAGGAGAAAAAAATGTTTAATCCGTTTTTCGACCGATTTCTTAATTCTCTCCGTTCGTAACGTTTCATTTCACAGTATATGATAATCACACAAACAGTTTAAAGAGTGGTTTTCATCTATAGATACGACAATTTTGACGCTTACACAGACCAAGTACGTGGCCTTTCTTCTCATACAGACCAAACCATTAAGCAGACATTGCGTACAGTCGACAGTTGTCCCATTCTATCAACAAATAAGGATAACAAGCGAGCTGAGAGCGGAGTCCACAAAGTATCATTGTGCTTGCTGGATATAAAAACTGTAGGCTGTCAAATTTCCCGTCGTTGTTGAATATGATATGATTCTTTTCAGGGTATATTATTTTGCCTTTTAATACTTTTTGCCCCCTTTAATTATATATTCTTCTTCTATTATTGCTTTAGTTTTGTCTTTTTTTCCATTTATGCCTTACTCTTCACCAGTTTCAGTTTGTAACTTCATCCTATTACTAATTACGGAAATAGCATTTGCAAACAAAAATATCCATTTTAAATTACCTCTTCTTTCAGAGATATTATTTTTGTAACTTTTAATACTCATTTTTTATTTACTTATAAATTAAAAATACTTTACTTTATCTTATCTGTTAAAATAAACTCCCTTGTAGTTTGTACAAATCGATTTATTCTCTGCCATATATATATGCTTTCTGTCACATTTACTATTTCAAAATAAACACTTTACAATTTTCAGTCACTGTACTTAATATTACAAACATCATACAATAGTGTTATTACATTTAAAAAATGCAACAGTTCCTTCCTAAAATGGATTTCTCGTCAAAATAACTTGCGCGCCACCAGACGAACTTTTTACACCAAAATATCTTCGTTTGTTCACTGCCAGAGGTCTCTGCCTTCCTGCTCCGACACTTCAGCACTGCGATATTATTGCTTCGTTCAGACTGAGATATTGTTGCTGTTAATGTCACATTTAAATGTTACATTCATAGCTTTTATCTGTAAACAACTATTGCAAATCAGTGTCCAGTATTGCGGTTGTAACCTTAGCTGCTACATCAGGGTTTTGTAGTGAACATCACTCCGTTTGAACCTTTGTTTGAACAACTATCATACTCTCTGATTGCAGTCAGGCAATAAACTCGTGCTGTGTGTCAGAGAGACCATCAGATTCGAGTTCTCCTGACTGCATAATTACGTTCAGCCCTTTGCTCAACATCGTATGCAGTTTCAATAGCTTAATTGGATCTAACCGCAATTGGACAATAAGATTGACCTCTTTCAAATTTAGGCCGATCTCTTCATATCACACACAAACTACGTATTAAATCCTTGCTTCCCTACTTCATGTAACCTCCTCTTCGCTTTCATTTTCAATTCTTATATCAACACTCTATTAATACAGTAACAAATATACACACTTTATTCCTTATACATAATGTTTTATAAATATTTCTTTGTTTTGCTTTATCGATTCCCTTAAGTTTTTGCGTCTTTTTGGACTGTCGTTTTTATTCTGTGTGTGCTAGTTTGCACTAAAAAAATCGAATATCATGTAAGTACCTCCGGAACATTATTTTTGAAATTTGAAGTAAATTAACCACTTTTTGGTAGATGTTAATGGTCTTTACGATATATTTACTCTCACTGAGTCCCTGAATGAATATTAACGCTGGTAGAAGTGGAATTTTCTCATTGCTGTTTCTAAACAAATAATTGAGAGGCATCATGGATTTAAGGTCATAATCAATACATCGAAAAACATAGTATTTTAAACAAAAAAGAGTTTTACTTTTAGTATATTCCGAAAAGTCTGAGAATGAAACGGTTTTTAAGGTGGGAGTATGTTTTTATGTCCACACCTACTTGGAATATTTTTAATCGCAATGTACTTTATCACAATGCAAGTAATATAAGTAAGCTGTTATCCTAATAACAATATTATTGAACGTTTATATCACAAATATATACTGCATCATGAATCCATCTCCTCAAATTGCTCTTGACAGCAGATCAGTTTAGCACCAAGTTCGGAAAGTTTTCTCAAATTCATGACGATTTTCAATAAAATAGTTTCGTTACTATAGGAACTGGAACTGAAAATTTGATCACACTGAAATTTAAAACATCACTAAATGACACAGAAAAATTGTTAAAGGAAACAATGGAGTCAAGTTTTAACAAACGAAAATGAAAACGGTTAAGATTTACATACACTGTTGAAATGAATATCGTCGGAACAACTGTAAAGGGAAAAATATCAGACAGTGAAACCAAAGTAAATGTCAAAATTGATTTGAAAATATATGGTTTAATCAAGGTTATACAACCGTGCTGGAACGATCGAACAGATAAGCTGAACAAAAAAATAAGAAAATAATGAAAATATAATGAGGATTACGTTGAAATAAATGTAGAAGATGAAGAGTGACTTTTCTCAAAATAATTACTAAATCCTCCATATTGTGCTGCACCTACCTGATTCACGTCTTGGAATCCGTGGTGTAGCCACCCGGAATAAGGTAATTTCACAGTAACAGAGGATATTGCAGCCGTCGGTTGCTGTGAGGCAATTGTGCTACTAATGAAGAGGCTATAATGTGGAGAATATTGCTGAGATCTGGCTTCTGTTGACGGTAATGCCAGCCAAACTTTACAGATGAAAGGGAAAAATTAAGCACGTAATTGAAGGAATAATATTAGTTTTAAATCCTGGATCCTGATATGAAAAAGGGTGTTCGTTTGTTTTGGTAATGGAACTATAGAGCGCACCATATTTGTTAATAAGTTACAGATTATTTGTAATTTGTTAAAAACGTATAAGGGGAAATTGGAGGTTTTATGCTTCACCCATTCAATCATTTCTTAAGACATATAGTTGGAATAAACAAGCGTTTGCTTCTTAATGCTTATGGTGGTTTAAAAAAATAAATGATTTTTCAATGGTTTCCCCAAATCATTGCATGTGAATTCAAGGATGGTTCCTACCAAAGGCCATGGCGGAATTCCTTTCTGTTCTTTGCCCCTAGTCCCTTCCCGTCTCTAATGACCCCTCAATGTCAAGGAGGCGAAAAGACAGAAGCAAAAAAAAAAAAAAAGTAATTTTGAGATTTTACTTGTCACGTAATATTGCACTTTGAAGATACCAAAATCTTTATCTGTCATCATACTGTCTTTCACGGAGAATCTTCCTAAAAGTCTTGGCTTTATTAATTAACTTTGCAGGAAACAGTTTTTTAATTATAACACACACTTTAACGATTACTTGTAAATTATATGCGCGATAGCATCACCTTTACACTGCTAAATGTTGTGCTCAACTGTAACTTCGTTACTTCAGACTACAGGTGGCTTTACATATCCTCAACACCACATGAAACTAGCAACTAGCAGACACTGAAAGCTAAACTATCCACGTATGTGTTTAGTTGCTCCACCCGTAGATAAAGTGTTTATCCACAGTTTCACGTCTCATCTGTTGAACGATCTTAGTCCAGAAATGTCTCTTAATGTAATGACTTCTGGATGACTTTCACCTAATTTAAGTATTTAATTCGCGGGAGAAGAAGAATAGAAGATTGGTGGAAGAATTTACACTCAAAGGATATGAGATAAAAAAATAATAAAGAAGAAGAACAAGGAAGATACAAATAGACGAAGAGGAAAATCGTTGATTTTTGCTCCTTTAACATCTATGCCACATTCACTTCCTTTATTGCTTCCTTTAGATACAAGTGGAATATTGATCAGGATAGACTACAACCTTGACTCACACCCTTTTTAACTGGTGTATATCTCTCGTGATTCTCTAATTTTATTATAGCCTCTTGACTCTTATACAGATTGTTAAGTATTCTTCTTTCGTGATATAACCTTGACAATAATTGCATAGATCTGCTGAAACCTTGCATCGTTTCCAAATCAAGTGACGGCGCTCCAGATTTTTCTGCCGATAACAAAGAGAGCATTGTTCCGTTTGACCCTTACTTCATCTGGGCGTGACGCTAGCCCAACCCTGTAATTGCGAATGTGCGAATTTTTATTGAGCAATATGATTTTAATGGTGGCGTATCATTAACAGTAACAGGTTTGATTTTCGGAACTCTCGGAGTGGGCGAAGGTTACGGCTGCATTAAAATTCTGTTAGCGCCGCCAACAAGATTAGGCCCCGTGATAATGTAGCGACACTGGTCATTAAAAAACTATTCCATTTCCATTACCGCGGCCTCTTCATGTTGGTCCCCTGCGAAGAATCGAATTACGGTCGGAAAATATCAGCTAACACGCAAACACAGAAGATACAGAATAAAATTTTTATCATCCCTGACATACACTACGTAATTTAGTAGGCACCATTATACCGTTAAATACCAGTTTTAACACTCCAATTTTTCATGTACAAAGTAAGCCTATGTTAGTAACATATTTAATGTAATATTACAACATGAATAATACTGACTATTAATATCTATACTAATAAATAAGTAAAAGCAAGTATATTTATTGCTGAATAGTATTTTTTTTAGTAGTAATAATAAATATCACTTTTATTATAAAAATTCGTTATCATTAAATACAACATGTTTAATTGTAAAACATTTAAAAAGTAGAAATTTGGCAGATATGGTTTTTTCAACATTCTTTACTTTACAAAATTTATTTTAAAACAATATTAGCAGTTATACTGTGATCATCGTTTACTTTTTGACCGTATGTGTCTTTAACACAAACCGAGTGTGGTGGTGTAACGGATAGCGTTCTGGCCTCGCATTCGGGAGGACGGCGGTTCGAATCCCCGTCCGGGCATCCAGATTTGGGTTTTCCATGGTTCCCCAAATCACTCCAGGCAAAATGCCGGGATGCTTCCTTAAAAAGGCCATGGCCGAATTCCTTCCCATTCCATGCGCCCGTCCTTTACCGTCTCTAAAGACCTCGCTGTTGAGAGACGTAAAGCAGTTAAAAAAAAAATCTTTAATACAAACATAAATATTACTGAATCGACGAACTCGTGTAGAAGTCACTTACTGGTTTCCATACGAAAAACACAAAAACAAAGAAAAAGCAGATTCTGGTAAATACAATCCCGAGCTTTGAAGCGTCTGATCTTATGCTTTATTAATGGTCATAGCTTAGGTTACTTTTATTAGGAATTGTTATCTTATCATTTGGAAAGTCACGGTTGGATCAGAAGGTATGAAGTTAATGCGAGGTATGAGCATAGTTAATCGGCGTGAATGAATTTAGCACTGATGACGTAGCCGTCTAAATAAATTACCACTAAACTTGAACCATTAATTAATCCAAGATTAGTATTAAGATTTTTATTTAACATAATAATAGCAGTTTTCTTTAATAGCAGTTTATGGGGTGGTAACCGGACGATCTCGAAAGAGGCTCTAGCGATTTGGATCAAATTTCATGTGTAGATAACGTTTTGTTTTTCAAGTTTTTAATACGATTTTATATATATGTATATATATAAAAAAGCAATTCTTGTATTTGGTATCTCGGACAAGGCTTTAATCTCATCTCGTAGGAACCAGTAAAACCCTACTGATGTTAGTTAAGCTTCTCTTTTGTTAGAACAAGGAACTGTGCACTTCAAAAAGCCTAGGAAGCTATATTACTGAATTTATTATTTGAGCTGCATGAAACCGTGTCGACTATTCAAACGCTGTAATAGTGATCAAAATCACGGATAACCAAAAATAAATATGAAACAACCCGTGAAGATTTTGGCTCAAGTTAATAACGCGATGCTTAATGCCACTAAAATGCAATACAGTGACTGTCTTTATTCGCGTGTGATTGAAGCTTTGATTTTCATGCAGCAATGTTAACGGAGTTTGTGGTTAGGTTGGATTGTAACCTGGACCAGGATGACAACTGAAACTTTTTGGTACAGAACAAGGCACGAGGAATTTCATTGAACGTTACTTTATAGCAATTCTAATTAGTTAAAGAAATTACGAATAAATGATTGGCCAGAACATTCCATTCAAGCCGTCTTATTTGCCGGCCTTTGAAGCTAGTAATTATATAATTAACATATACTCTACGGGATATCGAAAGAGATGTAGATTCGAGAGATACCAAGGAATAAAGGGATTAGTGGAAACAAGGCAGGACGGATGGTAGAGAAGTGAAAGACTGAACTAAATAAGGACACTGTAAAATACCACAGTTGTCCGTACTAAGATGGTAATTCATTTGCGATGGAGCACACGTTCCGATGGCAATTTCCTGTCTACTAATTACCATTTTTATTTTATTTTTTAATTATCTTATATAATTTGAGTGTTAAATTCCACTCCATCTATTTTTGTGATTTATAAATTATTCATCACTTCACTTGGTAATTTGTTCCAATCCCTTAAACCCTTACCCACTAACGAAAATTTTGCACATACCCTTATGTACGAAATCGAGCGCCAGCTTATGGTCGTGGTCGCCTTTTCCCTTCCATGCACAATTCCTAATTCTTCGACCAATATTCCTTCAAGCTCCAACACCAACATGTCCTGTACATTACCAGCACTCTCTTCCCCCTCTTCCTAACTTCCCATGACTCCCAATCCAGCTCCCTTAACATATCAGTTACTGACTAGGTCCTATGATAATGTTCACAAACAAATCTAGCTGCTCTTCTCTGCACGCCCTAGGCTCCAACTCCTAAAATTGAAACAAAAAATGTGGGTTCCAAACTACACCACCAAATTCAACCAATGGTCTGAGAACCCAGTTCCCTGACAGGACGGCTGTGTTGTGTTTACATTGTAAAGTGTGTTACACAGAACTTTATTAAGCATGTATTGTAGTTAGTATAACGGAAGAATAAATACGGTACTTGCTGTCAAATGCAGATTAAATAAATATTAGGAGATATAGGAAACAAAATACCAAATTTTGGAAGGATGGATATTCTACACAGACGGAAAAAAAAATCCCAACACCAAGAAAAAATTATTGTAGAGTAATGAAATTTGGACAATGCATTTGTCAAGTTAACATGTTTAATTGATTAAATTTTCAAGATCACAGGTTAATTTAAGCTCAAGAAAATGCATTTCAAATGTGAAATACTGTTAAATTAATAGCCGGTGTAACCTCCAGAATTTTGAATGCAAGCCTGCAAACGTGAATGCATTGTGTCATACAGGTTTCGAATGTCACTTTGTGGTATGGAGTTCCATGCTTGTTGTACTTGTGCTGTCAATACTGGGACGGTCAGTGCTGGCTGTGGATGATGCTGGAGTTGTCGTCCAATAATATCCCATACGTGTTCAATTGGAGACAGATCTGGTGATCTCGCAGGCCAAGGTAACATGTCGACACTCTGTAGAGCACGTTGCGAGACAACAGCGGTATGAGGGCGAGCGTTATCCTGTTGAAAAACTCCCCCTTGAATGCTGTTCATGAATGGCAGCACTACAGGTTGAATTACCAGACTGACGTACAAATTTGCAGTCAGTGTGTTTGGTATAACCACAAGAGTGCTCCTGCTGTCATAGGAAATCGGTTACTTCAAGGACAGCTCCGAGCCAGGCGCCCTGTAGCGTGCATTCCACTGACTACAAGCCATCGCCGTTTGCGACTCCAGTGGTGTCAAGCCAGAGCTCATTGGAGGACGGAGTGGAGATCTGTTGTGTTTTCTGATGAACGCAGGTTCTGCCTTGGTGCCAGTGATGGCCGAGTGTTGGTCAGAAGGAGGCCAGGGGAACGCCTGCAACCAAACTGTCTGCGGCCTAGACACACTGGACCTACACCTGGAGTCATGGTCTGGGGAGCAATTTCCTATGACAGCAGGAGCACTCTTGTGGTTATACCAAACACACTGACTGCAAATTTGTACGTCAGTCTGGTAATTCAACCTGTAGTGCCGCCATTCATGAACAGCATTCAAGGGGGAGTTTTTCAACAGGATAACGCTCGCCCTCATACCGCTGTTGTCTCGCAACGTGCTCTACAGAGTGTCGACATGTTACCTTGGCCTGCGAGATCACCAGATCTGTCTCCAATTGAACACGTATGGGATATCATTGGACGACAACTCCAGCATCATCCACAGCCAGCACTGACCGTCCCAGTATTGACAGCACAAGTACAACAAGCATGGAACTCCATACCACAAAGTGACATTCGAAACCTGTATGACACAATGCATTCACGTTTGCAGGCTTGCATTCAAAATTCTGGAGGTTACACCGGCTATTAATTTAACAGTATTTCACATTTGAAATGCATTTTCATGAGCTTAAATTAACCTGTGATCTTGAAAATTTAATCAATTAAACATGTTAACTTGACAAATGAATTGTCCAAATTTCATTACTCTACAATAATTTTTTCTTGGTGTTGGGATTTTTTTTTCCGTCTGTGTATTTCAGGTGGTATGAAGCAGAATTTGCACTAAAACCAATAGATATGGATACAAACATGATGTTCTTCGTGTTAAAGAAAAGTTACACGTAAGGTAGATACGAGTACACAGATTATATTTTATTCAAAATCTAGTCATCTCATACACTACGTCAGAAACACATGGTTAAACTGCACTGGTAGTTTTATTACGCAAATTTGATTCATGAGGCAGATTTAGCGTAAGATGTATCTGTTATACAGTGACCATGTCTTGAGTATAGACACGGGTATGGAATAGCTCTTCGATGGCAGATGGGCGAATGCCTACTGTGCCCAGGAACTTCTCTTGGACTTGTTAATCGTAAGGGTACAGATTGACATCCTACTACGTAACACTAAAGCATGCTGTTACTGAGAACTTGCTACCTAGTGGCATGTGTGTCGAACGTGTTACTGATATCGAGCATGCTCACAAATCGAATGACGGTCGATTATTGTGCATGCTACCAGTGGAGGGGGAATGCTCATAAGCAAGTGTGAACGTGATTGCCAGTGAGCATGTTAGTCAGGGCTGCCAGATTGTATAATTGGATACAAAACTTGTATAATTTGGTTACCTCTTGTATAAAAGATTGCCTTGTATAATTGGATACAAAATTGAGCACTTAAAAGTTAAGTACATTCCAGCACCTTTTTGAAAGTATTTGCCCTTTGTTTAATTGAGTTGGCAACCCTTCGTGCATATCTATTTCCTTTTTGTTATTCAAAATTTATCAATGTATACATTGTTTACTTTTCGTGGACTTATTTTACTCCCAGCACTTTCACTCACGTATGTAATCAATGGATGACCCCTTTGTATAATTGGGTTTCATTCTGTATAATTTCAAAGAGACAGCGGTATAATATAAGTTGGCTGTACTGGCAGCGCTGATGTTAGTACACATCAGCCAACAGCGGTAGATACACGCGTTCGACTTCGCGCAAAAATTTCTCGCTGTGGAGATGAAAAAACATTATAATTTGTTTCACTTTATCGGAGATACGAGCACCTGTGGAATTCGGGGTCAACACTGCACAAAAACAATATTGCAAGCAATAACGCATATCAAGATTTGATAACAAACATGACCCGACTCTGGCTGTAAAAACTATAAAAAACTTAAATTAAAAACTTGAGGTTGGTCTGCCAGTCTGAAATGAAAAACAATAACAATTCAAAACGAACAGCGATTCAATTTAGCTGAAATAGCATTTCGCATTTGTATATTTTGATTCTGTGCGGGGCTTTCAACTTTAAACAGTAACTCATGAAACTGATGCGGTACCTTGCTTAAATGACCTCCAGTATCTTCATATCGCATTTCTACTAACAATCGAGAACTTACTCCTAGATTTTCCCTTCTAGATATCCAATCACGAACTCAAATCTTCCAATTTCTTCTTTTTTCGTGTTTTCAGACATTTTTGGATAGAAGCAATAAATATTTTGTTCTGTTCTGTGCGGGTAGCCACTTGGCTTATCATATTTTCCACTACACTGTATAACGGTCCTCAGAACCAGATCTTTAATGAAATTGTATTTTAAGAATTTTTTGTAGCAAGTTGGGAGTTCAATATATATGGTTGTTTATACTTTTCTTGCAATTAATTGTGAATTATCGTAAACGAACATTATTGTCTGGAAAGAAACTATATAAATACTATTTAAAATATTCAAAAATAGTATTTCACACGAAACATTTATTAATAATTTTTTATTCTAAGTATTGATGTGAGTTGCGATGTTTAGAGGGCAATTTCCGACGGTTTGAACTGGTTAATGTAGATAATTGTGTGTGTAAATGCACTTTAATTTTCATTTCTGTGCGTTTCATAATGATTGTGAATGATTTTGTATTAGTTCTGATTGTTTTAATGTGATTTTAATTGTTTAAGTATAGTTAGAATTCGAAGAAACGTTGGTCGGAAGTCTTTGAGTTATTCTGAAATTTTCTGTAAAGCGTATATAAGTGTTGGGAAGAGACGAGTTAGTTAGATGAGTTGTAGTTTTGAAGGTGTTTAAAGTTATAATCGCTGGATCATTTGTTTACATTTGTACGTAGTATCTTTGTATGAAGTCAGATGACTTAAACAAAAAAAAAAAAACACACAATTGAAAGTGATTCTTTTTGGACTAATTAATCCATATAAACGATATACCTATGAACTAGCAGAGAGCGTGATAGTGGATGACATGTGTATTGGAGTGTTTGCTTTGAGCATGCTTATTCCGGACCATGCTTAAAACAAGCATGGTTATCTCAAGCATATAAATTCAGTTATAGAGCATGATCGTTTTAAGCATGCTCATTGGCATGCTTTATTAGTAGCATGCCAATCTGTACCTTAATGGAAAGTGCCAACATGAAAGGTATCTGTTTTCCTTGTCATTTGAAAACAAAGGTCAACCCTTGTTTAGAGTATTCAGAGGATTATGCGCGGAATAAATACAACTTACCCTTGACAGCTCCACTCAGTAGTTAGGCAATAATCAAGTTTCGGCTTTTCTAGGGGGAAAATCATGTGGCTAAAATATGAACCTGTGTTTCACCCTGTGGTTTAGCTCTGAAAAAATTCCTGTTGAGTTTGAAGGACGAAGCATTCAAGTCAAAGATCACGGCCGTGTTACCTCGTCTGCCTGAAATTCAAACTAGTCCCTGTCAAATTACTAATAACAGTTTCTTATTATTATTATTTTCTTTTAATTATTACATCATATTCACATAACAAGTAACATTCAAGGATAAAATCTATTGCTACAGATCGATATTATCAATGGAATAATTGTAAAAAATAGAATCTTTGGCTAAAGTATTCTAATAAGATGCGTGATGTTCGCTGAGGTAGTGAGAACTTATCCGGACGGAATTACGTGGCAATGAAGTTTTTTTTATGTTTAAAGTATGTGAATTTATAATTCTATTACGACTAGGTAAAACTAGGTAAAATAGCTCACACAGCCGTGTCGGCGAACAAAAAAACTGTGTCGGAAAAGAATTATGTGTATGGTGGACTATCGCAACCATTATATGTAAGGCGATGAAAGAAAACTGTTCCTTTTAAGTAATGAATTGAAATTAATGTGAGTAGTTAATATAAACTTGTCTCATTTTTTGGCAAACGACTAGCAATCTTCAGAAAACGATAGTTGCTGGTGTCGTAATTGAACTTATGGTAAAATATCAGTCTGGTGGTTGGACAGTTCTGTGCCTTGCGATTTATTAAAGTGTGTAGATGAAATAAAATAAATATTTTTATTCCAATAATCACCGTACTGAGGCAACCGTATTTATAAGAACCAGAAAAAAAAATTAGAAGTTCCGATTGCCACGTGGTAACATTATACGCAAAATACTGTGATGTAGTAACGTTTGAAAAATATGGCGGCGTATTTATTACTACCATTTTAATTCAGAATATAAGAAAATTATTTCTTCATGGCTTATACCGTGATCAGTACTGATTAATTTAGAAATAAATAATTAATTATTTCTAAATCTCGTATTCGTGTGTTAGAGTTAACTCTGAAAACTTTTAAGAGCTTCTGTTACGTTTGAATTACATAGAAGTAATAAAGACAGAGACGATTTCACTGTGTGGTTTTTAGGGTCAAAGATCATTTCAACGTGACGTAATTTAGCTAAATAAAAATATGACCTGTATTTAAGTCCAACGGTTTTATAACAGCCCTCCGAGCAAACCCTTTTTATGAAACTGGGAGTTGATTAATTATGGTTTTGTATATTTTTCATGTAATTAATTGTGGATTTGTATATATTCGTCATGTAAATGAACATTGGTTTTTGGAGATAATCTGTTTAAATTGGATATGTGATTCCATCAAGGACAGTATTATGTACGAAACATTAATTTAAAAGATTATAGTAAGCTGAGCCGTGATGTTGGAGGACAATTTTCCACTCTTTGTACTGTTAATGCCGATAATTTTGTGTGTAAATACCTTTAAATATCTTTAATTTTATTTCCGTGTGTTTCATGATGATTATGAATGATTTTATACTAATTCTGATTGTTTTTCTGTGGTTTTGATTGTTAGCTGCATTGTCGCCTTTAGAGAAACATCGAACGGCTTCCTCTGTGTTATTATGGAATTTTCTGTAGCGTCTATATGGAGGAGTGGCAGAGAGGAGTAGTTAGTTTAAAGTTGGTTGTCAGTCGTTATAAGAATGTTTAATCGCTGGGATATGTGTATATGTGCCCTTTAGTGTTTTGGAGAAGTGTGGTACTTATATTCTCTTATGGATCACGGAAAAATAAATATTAATTCAAAGGCGATTTTTGTGTTGTCGTTTGGAGAACAGTAATAATCAGTAACCATTGGTGAAAGGTAAAATCCCCTGTTGACGAAGACAGCAGCCTGCGGAAGAAGAAGTGAGTAAACGTAAATCTCGTTAATTGTTGGCAGAACTGAGTAGAAAGAGTTAGTGACTAACAGAAAAGCTTACCAGCTTACTCTGAAATTTTTAAGAACTTTTATTGAGTCTTAAGAAAAGCCATAACACCATCAAAGAATTTTTTAAAAAAACTGAAAAAATCACGAAAGTAACGACGAAAATATCAGGCGCTTTCACTCAAGGTTCAAAAGAAACCGGCAATTGAAGCAAAAATTAACCTACACTGGAAAACCGTTTGGAAAAATATTAGCCTACCCGTTCTATCCACTGATCAAAAAGCAAACATATACAAACTGGTCAATGATTTATATCCTTATAAAAGGAAACTCTACGAACTGGGAATCACAGAAAATGAGCGGTGTAATATTTGTAATCAGACTGATGTTAGAGACCATCTCTTCACATCGTGCACTGTCTCAAGATCTATATGGAAATGGGTGCGTGCAAAATTAAACAAAATATCCAGTGGGGATTTACATACCTTAACGGACACAAGACTTCTCAGATGTGATTTCAAACTGTTCCCAACCGTCAAAACACAAGCTGTTGTCTGGATGGTTACACATTTTGTAACTTACATAACAATGGAGCGGAATCACACACTCGAAAAATTTAAAAATACCCTCAGAATCGACAAGGAGATTGAAAACTGGAAACTACATTGATAAATATTATGGCCCATATTTGTATGCTCTCGTATAACATTACAGCACTACAAATATGGAGCAACATGAACTGTTTGATTAAACATGACGGAGACCAAGTAAAATGCAAAACTGTTTCGGAAATCGCGGCTTGAAGCAAACTTCTACTAAAACCTCATTATAACATGGTAAAAGCTTTTGGATGTATTCGCAGTTCCGTTCTTCCTTTGTTAAGTTTTGGCGCGGTTATAATGGATGCAAGCTGAGTGAAGATCTCTGATTGTAATAGAGACTCTTTAGCAGTAAGAAAGTATCTGTAGAGATGAATTTGATAGTTTTTCACTGTAAAATGGTAAAATGTAAAATTTAAAATAGTAAAAAATAAAGATCTGGGGGGAGACAAAAAAAAAAAAAAAAAAAAAAAAAAAAAAAAAAAAAAAAAAAAACCACATGGGATGCTGGAAAAAAAAAAAAATAATTTGTCTCAATAACAGTTACCAACCGTACATAGTAGGTCTTTAAGGTTAAACTATCTTAACAATAAATTTCGCCGTGAAATAGAAAAAAAAAGTCAGATAATATATAGCAGAATCCTGCACATTATTGGTAATATTAAAAAGATGTGCTGCTAGTTTTCTTAACTAAAAATAGTGCCTCCTCACAGTAATGCCAATGAAAAACTATAAAACAAATTTAAATTTATCCATACAGAAATCTGGAAGTTTTCGCGGACAGAAGATGCAATGAGCTGTTACGATTCTTCGCTTCCTTGATGTCACCGAAACTTTGACGTAGTTTTTCTACGAGTTTTAATATCTTTAATCTGATTGGGAAATACTGAATCGTAAACGGCAACAAATGTGATAGGGGCATACGCTTGATGGTGTATCACACAAAAGGTTCCATAATGCAGTTGCTCAAGGCAGGATGTGACTTAGTGGCTGTTCTTAGTGCTGTTCTGAAGTTAATGAGTTGCTTCGCATTTAAAGGAGCAATGCTGGTCCACGTTGGCTCATGCGCGAAATGGAATGTGCTAGCGGCACCCTCTTCAAGTTAAGAGGACGCAAGTTAATTCCAGGCGTGATTTATTCATGCGTACTTATTCCTGTGAGACTTCTATAAAAACGAAGTGTGAACGTAAGTAAAGTTACGAGCCTGAAAATTCTGTTCTGTGAAGTTCGCTGTTGAATTTCGTAATCCGTTGTTATTGCTTGGAGGTGTGAAAAGCTGCAGATGATGCCATTCTACTTGAGTCTAAACCATGTGCTGCTTAACAGCGAAAATTATGTGAATATGGTCTTGTAGAGGAATTGGTTGAAAAGTGTCTTGGTATTTCAAGTCTTTGTAAAACCTTTTCTCCAGCGAACAGAGCTTTGTTATTTTCCCCCAACATTGGCAATTGTAGAAGCAGAGTAGGACGAAATTCTGAATCAGAAGAATTTCAGTGGTACCTTTGAAGTAGCGATGGTAGTCACTTCAGGTAGTAAGATGAATCATACAGATAATCCTGTACAAGGAGTATATTGGTGATGAGGTGTAGAAAGAATTAAGGGTGGTGCACTTATGATAAAAAACGAAACGACCACAAGCTGGCTCTCGAGTTCAGTTTTGTGAAAATTTTCCTTCATTGGTAAAAAAGCAGTCAGGGATCGACATAAATTACAGAAGGAAGTGATGAATAATTTATAAAAAAAACGCTGAAAGAATTTAAACTTAAAATTCCTAACAGCCAAAAGTAGGTGGGTACAAGAAAGGGTAAAATGGGTGTGTCGGGAAATTGCCAACGGAGTATACACTCCATCACAAATTGAATTAAATCCTCTTCAAGGTTCTGGAATGCTCCAAGGGGAATGTAAGAGTCTGACAAGTGACAAAATCCAAAACATACCAAGTAGAGCAATAGCTTTTTCAGCTTTCTTATTTAAATTTTTTTTAAAATAAAGAATAAGCTTGCTGTTTTTGTAATCATTTAGCCAGCTTATCCCTATCCCTAGTGAATATTAATTCTTAAAGTCTACATCATTTTTGCCACTCTTCATGTATTATTTCTGAAGTATTACCATAGTACGTACAACACAAGACGGAAACAACATTTAATTAAAACTACCCATGCCCGAGGCAGAAAACGAACCGGTGATCCCTGCAACACAATGTCAGCACGCTAACTCCAGGCTCGACGATTTTTCACTCAAACACATAGTTCGCAGTTACAAAATCATGATTATCTCTAAGCCGCTTAGCTGTAGAGGCAAAGACATACAGTCAGTAAACTCTCAGAGAAATTATCAAACTTAACTGAGCTACTCCATTAAATGTAAATTAAAGTATATGTTTCTGTCTTAGTCCATAACCATCCGTTGTTTTTTACAGCACAGGGACAAAGAAACCACCGGGAGAAATTTCTACTGCGGTAGTTTCCCGTTGCTTTCCTCGGTATGAAAACCAGGTTATGACATTGACATACCAATATCATCATTTGAAAATGATATTGGACTGCGTGAATGCGAAAGTGATTTGGAATGTGATAACGGGGTTTTAGTGACGTGTGCACATTATTCTGTTCCATTTTGTTTTAACCACACTTCATCGAAATCCCGCATTTGCATTTTGAGGACTAATATAAGCACTATCAGGTGTGGGATACTGCTGTATATGCGTGTTTTGCGCTATTTTCAGTACTTTAAGCACAGAGGTTTTGGCACTGTTGACTGAAAATGTAGTGATACACTGACGTCATTTAATTAGGTATAATTTCCTTCATATGGTATCGATATCTGGTTATTTGTTTCTCTCTATTAAAACATTGCTTGAGGTAGACTGCAATGTTTTGTATGGAAATGACACAAGTCACTGTTCTGTTTGTGATCGCTTCTTATTCTAAGCATGTTTTAGTGCGGTTCCCAGTGTTAGAGCTCAAAGGTATCCCTTGAACGGCCTGGTAGTTCAGTGATTAATGTGTCTGACCGAAAGGTCGCCGGTTCGAATCCCTGTCAAGGTGGGGATTTTCATAGGCCCTTAATCCGACCGCCACCTCTGACACAGCTTACTGTGTAATGTGAAGAGCACCACAACGCTTCCATGGTTCGGATTCTATGTCAAACTGTTATGTCCCCTATACTCGGTGGGATACCAGGTTAGGCTAGGAGGCTACGACAGGGGCGGATTGTGCAGCCTATAGAAACCTTTCACCAGGTCATTACGACCACACGGAAGAAAAGTGTAGTATCATATTACATTCGACAAGAAATAAGCTGATCGGAAACAATAATTAGAAACTGCAATTGACGTTATAATTACATTAAATTTCATACAAATGGAGCATCAATATATATCATCTATACCACGTTTCTCAAATTTTTTTCAACCCGAGGACGATTTTTAAAGTGTCTACGGGCCACAAACTTACATGAGCCTGTTTATTAAACTTATTGTATTAACATTTGGGACACATTGTATTGTATGTACCATTATGAACCAATAAATCCGATAACAAGTTTCGAATTCCAAAGAAAAAGCGGTTATAAAAATTGGAAGCGAACTATTAAAAGTAAGTCGTATACTGAAATATCTTAACGTTCATTAACCACAAAAATAATCATGTTACGAAATTATAAATCGTGAGATTAAACTAAGGAAAAGTAAGGAAATAAACTAATAATATTAAATTAGTATTTGCTGTTATTTTTTATACCTTAAATCAATTTAATTAAATTTTTAATGCCTGTCTGACCTTCGTGAATCACAGGTGTTTCGCGGTTGATAGCTTGAGACTGGCAGTTTTATATTGTGATTTATCTATAGCGGGCTGATTCGCCTGCGCCTTTGCCCAGGCATCACGCAAAAAATACAGATCTGGATAGGGGTTTACACAGCTTGTAAGCTTATAATCCACCTTAAAGTCTGCTGTATATCTTATGACAACGAGAACCGAACAAGAAATTATAATCCGTTGATACTGAGAACAGACAGACGCAATAGATGACACTGCATCTCAGCTGAATTCTTCTTAACTAGGTACTCGCCCTAGATTTGCAATACAATATTGTTTTTTACTACGTAACTTTGATTATTTATTTCTTCAGTTTTCAGAAAAATAAAACTTAAAATACACGGAAAACCTTAATGACAACAGGAAATCAATGATTAACGCTTCAATAAGCACAAAGAAAATATACGGTAACAGTTACAAATGTTTTATGCTTTGCTACTACAAGTTTCTACGGATACCAAGGTTCCCGCTGCGAACAGCGGGAAAATGCTAGCAAGGAATATTGGAGGTATAGAAAGCAGAGTAAAGAAAAGATATAACTGTAAACAGTATGAAAGGCACAGTAGGCAAGACATCTTGTGAAGACAAGACTGCAAGCTCATGTTTCGATGACCCTATACTCCTAATACAAGGAGTAACATTGCGAACCTAAACAGATCCCCAGTAAAACGTCATCTCTGACTCCTTTTCTGCGGTGCCCATATGGGCAGCCGGAGTCAATCGGTTACATTGATACCCTGTAAATCAGCTCGAGCCTAGTAACAAATGCTCATTGGTCGTGCAGTTAATTCACTATTTCATAAGACCGTTGAAGGAGGCCATTAGCAGCTCTCTTTATGTCCTTTGTGGCTACATCGTGATGTTGCTAGAAGTTATCGTGAGTTCCAGAGCAGGTTGGCAAGAAGAAACATAGTCACGGACATCAACTCTTTCGTTTTCTCTGTGGACGGATACAAAATATTCCATGTGATATCTGTGCCGAACATCTCCATGTGTAGTACATTGTAGCAGTACCGTATACTAGACTGTAAACTTCATCTCCGGTAGTGTTTGTTTAAGTGAGACTCAATGTAACATAAATGGCTTTCTTTAATTTTTATTTAATTAGCTTCAATGTCCGTCAAAATGACGCGTTAAACCGAATCATTTCTTTGCAGTTGCTTCACTGAATAGAATTGTTATAAAATGACGCTGAATACATTTCCTCATAACTTACCTTTAGCAAAAAGTTTCAGTTGTCATCGTAGTCTAGGCTGCATTTTAATCATACCACAAACTGCGCAAATATTGCTGCTAGGGAATCAAAGCTTCAATCCTACGAGCATACTTACGTTATGCCGAGTAATATTAATTCTAATCGTGGTTCAGGGCACATAGATCACGATAAATGTGGAACTATTTTTCATTAAAATGGAGTAATGATTTCATATCATGGCGCACTTAAAAAAATGAAATTATTTTAATAAAAAATTAATAATTCATTCCCTCAGTTCAGGAAGACTAATAATATTTGAGCCCAAAATTAATGGATTTCATCGCACACGCTTTAATGTTTCAGTGTATCACTATATATGCGCGATCCCCGCTTTACTAGCTTACTATAACGGCGTCCAGAGAACACAACAAAAACAGCTACATCGAAATAACATAAATAAACAAAAAGCAACTAACAATTAATATGTTGATTTGAAAGAAATAATGTATTTTTCAGTGCTCTGCCAGTTCATTTATTCGCAAAATAGCATTTTGAATGTATGAACTCATAACCCCCGTTTTTTTGCAGAATCATCTCTGTCCGTTGTTGGTTCGACAACGAAAGCCATGAGCGTGACGTCAGCTTATCCATTCTCTAGTATTGATTTTTAAGTACGTAATTTCGTTTCGTAACACAAATTTTTATTTAATAATAATAAGTACTTTATTTGAATTCGATGTTCATTTGTTCTAGAAGATATCAATACATTTAGGGTAAGTTCGAGTGGTGTGCTTTAGAAGCGATGATATTGGCTGATAGATTGCATAAACTTGCTTAAAAGCTAGTGAAATATTTTGGTTGTTGTTTGTTTATTTCGCCTGAAAAGTATTACTATTTTACCGTCACAGTTATCTCTTCCCTTTCATGCACTGCTCCCATTTCTGCTACCAATATACATCCAGGAATCCCTGAGAATATATGAATTATACACGCCTAGCACTATTTCTCCTCTTCCATTCCAGCCCTTCTATTATATCAGTTAACAATCGTGTTCTGCTGTAATTTCCACAATGAAATCCAGCTCCTTCTTTGTACACTCCTTCTAACTCCTCTATTTGAATCTGATAATGTGAATCCTATACTATACCACAATACTAAAGCAATTGTATGATCCAGCTTTCGAGATACTCGTGTGATGCTTACCTTCGTTCGCTCTTTAATTCCCGTCTGCTGAAGGTTTTTGTTGTGTTTCCGAACCAGGGAAAATTCTGTGTGAAAATCAGTGTGACGCAGGTTGACGAAAAAGAAAAGTTCACATACTTTGTTTGCTACATCACTGTCGTCCTACCTTAATCCATTACCGTGTTCAATGAAGTTGCACATGTAAGCTAGAACAAAACTGGACCTTTCTTCTTTAGGAATTCACTGAAACGAATGTCGGTTAATCTAATTTCTCACTGGAAGATTAAAGTAAATTTTGTTGCGGATTTCGAGCATTGCTTTTCGTTTGACTAATAGAGAAATTAACATGAAAATACAATATTATTTATTTTCTGAAAAATCTGTAGACGTTAACACTGAATGGAAACGTTAACCTTGAATGAAAAAAAAAAATACTTTTGCAATATTTATTTGAATTCTTAAGGTAGTACAGAATATAATTGAGAGTGTGGGAAATGTTGTTTGCTCCCCCCAATAGAAGTTGCTCTATGTACTTTTTCGGTGTTTAGTTAGCTGAAGACGAGTTGTAAGGTGAAAAAATGCGTGAATACTACCTTACGGTTAATCGAAATAATTTGGGGATGTAAAAATAGTAACAGAATTTGAATTTCTTATGTTTATTTTTGCTAACGCAGTCATCCTAAAGATTAGTCTCTAATTACTTCATACTCTTTCAACACTTATTGGAGTATAACATTGACTTTAATACAGAGCGATTAAATTTCCTGGAGATTCTGAGACTGTTTAGTAATTATAATGATTTACCGTACAGTTTTAAAATTTCTTACAAATTACGATTATTGCTCAGGATTTATAATGTTTTTACCTATTATTGTGCAATCGTAATTTGGATCGAATATGAAGAAAAAAATTAGAAGATCATAATAATCAGCGTTCTGATGGAAGGCAACTCTATACTAGTGGTCTCATGGCTGAATGCTTAAGGTGTCTCATTGTAGATCGAAATGTCTCCGATTGAAATAGCGCATAAAACACTAGTGCGTCCGCATCTGGATTACTGTTGTGGAGTCTGGGATCCGTATCGCAGGGGCCTGATTGACTCAGTGGAGAGGGTGCAGAGGAGAGCCGCTCATTTCGTGAATGGTTGCTACAGCCCTTATATGAAAACGGCATATAATTGATATATAGATTGGTCTGGGATAGTTTGGAAGACAGACGACATCGTTTGCGTTTGAATTTATTGGAGAATATGCGAGAATGATTAAATTACGAGTGCAATGAAATACTTCTTCCGCCAACCTATTTAGGTCGCAATGACCGGAGAGATAAAATTCGAGAAATAAGATGTCGTACTGATGCTTTTACGTATTCCTTCTTTCCTCGTGCTATTCGGGATTGGAATGCGCAGAATTTGGATTGGTGCTTAACACCCTCTGCCACCCACAATGTTTGTGATTTGCGGAGTATAGATGTAGATCAAGGGTCCCCAAACTTTTTATCCCATCGACCCCATCATAGTATATTAGACTCCTTATCGACCCCCAGAATAAGTATTTTTTTAAAAATAACATTAAATTATTTTTGACATTTATAATACAAAGCAATAAGGAGACCTGTAGAACAACACAACGAAAAAATTTACAGTTTCCATATGTTACAAAATCCAGCCAATAACATTAACAGGAAAAGGAGATATTTTTCATTGTTATTGTAATCTCAAAAAATAATGAGAAAATTATGGATAGATGGAATAATTTCAAATATAAAAGATGGTTCTTGCACTGTCATATAGTGATGGATGCACCTGCCTAAGAAACTCTTCAGACGAGCGTCTGAAAACCTCTCGACAACAGCCCTATCTCAGTGTAATTGGTTGAAAGTTTCATCATTTACTTCCCATAACTTCGCAAACAGACGGGAATTGAGAGGATGAACTTTAATTTTATTTATAAACCTGGTTTTTATAGGAACATTCCTATTTTTTACTAGACAGTTTAATTAATTCTCTTTAACATTAATCGACCCCCTTTCGATCCCCATGTATTTAACGACCCCTGGAAAATTGCTGTCTACCCCAAGGGGTCGATATCGACCACTTTGGAGGCCCCTGATGTAGATGGATATGTAGTTCGAACACCTGTCTTGGCGGGGATTTTCGTTGATGTTAAACCCCATGTTCTCCTCTGAAAAAGATTGTTTTGTGTTATGTGAAGTCCGTCAGAACGCTTCCGAGTTCCGGATTCCATGTTAAACGTTAGGTCCCCTTCACTCGGTAGGATTACCGGGGTAATGAGGATGGGAACTTACCACCTCAAGTCCAGTATCAAGCTAACCACATCTCTTTCGAAAGGGTCCCTCCAAATCTTGATGGTAGCGGAAGCTTTCATATCGACAATAGTGTTATTAAAGATTTTCGTATTGATCATCGCAGCAGCATTACCGTCCAATACCACAACATTGCGGAGTTTGTTATAAATTCATAATTCCATTTTAAGTTAAAATAAAACAGCCTGATCGACCTCGTTTCGTTTTAATATGTGTTTAGAAACATTATGTGTTCTCATTGGTTTCATTGCTCGTTTGACGACAAAGCTCTCCATATCCGGTGACCAAGGCGTCGGCGCCATTTTGGAGGGAGTCACTCCTCCAAGACTCGGGAAAATTCACTTGTTTGGTTTCCCCTGATCGTCGTCAGTGATGGAAGTGTAAGTAAGGGTGTTGGGATGACTGTTATATTTTTGTTCTCAGTTCGCGTCGTTAATGAGCGAATTATAAAGGAAGGAAAAGGGTGAAATCTGGTTATAGCCAATTCAGGCCTACTCTTCCGAAAGACACCATAGCTGCCAAGCATAACGGCCCCATTCAATGGACAAATTACTACCTACTGTTTTGTATGCCCTCACTCCATAGCCACTCACATTCACAGACTTGAAGCAGAGTGTGTTTCTTATACTAACACAATAATGCAAAGAAAAGCAAAAGTACATCTTCCATTACCAAACTTCGGATAACGTCTATTCATAATTCCCGTCATAATACCATAATTTCTTACAAGAACTGCGCCGACTTTCGACATCGAATCCTTGTGTCATCTTAAGTGTCTGGAGAGAATAAAATATCATAGTTACATAAACTTTGCTGATGTCCAGCCAACTGTATACAGCGGAATCCACTATTTCAACTGAGGCTGCTTTTAAAACTTTGTATGTTAAATAGACAGTCCTCCAGTTCCGCTGCTGAAAAAGGCCGAAGTTGGTCCACGAAACGTTCGCAATTAATGCTAAGTCGCTACGCCAACTGGAGAGCATGGATAAGTAATTTTCCTTTTAGTTATCAAACCAGTACCAAATAATAAAAAATCTTGAAAGACATTTTATTTTTTGTACATGAAAACATAACAAACGCTCTTCCATACGTGAGAGTTCCTTCTTCCCTGTAATGTTTTAAATAAACTCAGTGACAAAAAAAAAAAAAAAAAAAAAAAAAAAAAAAAAAAAAAAAAAAAAAAAAAAAATTGAATATCAATCAGTGATATATGTTGTGGAAAGAATACATCATGCTCGCCTCAAATAATTCATTCGTTACTGAATTAATTTTTTACTGACAGATTTTATTAGATGGAAGAGAAAAACATGATTATTGAAGTAAACCACTGTGTGTTAAACACCTGCGACGTAGATATATTTGTCAAATCTATGTAAAACTATGTACTGTTTTGCATCTAAAATTTTGTTTATTTGAGTAAGTATTGTCAGTGCTAGAGCCACTCTGCTGTGTGGAGAGATAGCTCGACTACGCAGTAGTAGCAGCGAATGGTCAGACACTGTAGTGGCACACGCACTCGTGTAATAAGGTCGGGGCACACTGTTTAGACTGTCACACACAGAATGATTTCTGAGCCGCTGTATGTAACAGTTTATAGCTACCCATTGTATTCGTGTGGAATAAATGTGTTATGAAGTGCATGGTCTAATGAGTGAGAATTGCCAACAGTACCATATCCTTTAAATCAGATTCATGTTGTTATTATCACAACGAAATGAATTTGTGTTCTGCAATCATTTGTGATCGAATTGATGAACTGATTTGAGCTACAACGTGCAGATTACCAAGGAGAATAACAAACAAACGCCTCGCACACCACGCTGTAGAGATATCAAAGATAATAAGGTTGTTTTACCCCTGGTTTCTTTAATTTCCGTTACCTAATGCAACCTCTAAAATGATATCACAATTGAAGTTGTACTTCTTGTCGATTCTCTGCAATGTAAGAATGAATTATAAGTCCACTATTTAAGATACTCGGCCTTTTTGTTTTATATTGAATTCAAAAAATTTGAGCTCTAAAAATGAAATCTCTTGATACACAACAAAGATATAAACTTACCACTTATTTCAAAGCAGTATCGATTCTATGTTATTTTAATGTTTGTTTAGCCAAATAATTCCTTCGATACAGAAAGTTTCAACAAGTGTTTCTGCCGTCGTCATCACACGAAGAAGTGAATTCTACTGTAAACCAAGACACTGTGATTGCCTCGCTTGCTCACGATTACGTAGAAGCAATACGCCGGGATAGACTTAAAAATGCGTACAGTATTTTTATTCACAGATTTTACCATAATAAAACAAACAACTGCTCTATCATTTCTCAGTGTATAGTTTCCATATTTCAAGATAATTACACTCAACCTCCTGCGCCTCTCATCCGTGCTACGCGAAAGTTCTCCTCTTTTAAGGCTCTCTTCGCTTACCTCATTAAAGAGTTTCCAGCGAAGTAGCGTCCCTATTTATCCATCTCTCTAAAACAAAAACACAATTAATTACTCTGAGTACACTGTCAGCTCAGATGTAAGCTGTTGACTTACAAGTTTAAATAGTTCACCTTAATTGTAAATAACATGGAGGATCACATTTTCATTGTGTAAATACTACATAAAAACGCATCTAATTAAAAATATTTAAAAACATCCCACTACTAACGGGGAGACTCAAGGAATACAGCTTTTAAAGAAATAAAATCTCTGTAAAGATGAAAGTAGTGTGGCATCAAAGAGGCCAAAGTTATTTTTTAAATTTAGAAAGACAACAAAAATTGCGTCCGTCAGATTTGTTTGTGTTAGGACAAAAGCGGACTGGTAGAGTAGCAACTTTATTTTAACATGTTTATTTTATTCATTCGGCGATCTTCAAATACTATCGTTGGTTGACGACACACCGCTCCCAACGTTCTTCTCCAGTTTTCGAACTGTTTCTGTGACGCTTCTTTTGGCTTGCTCTTTAAGTCCTTGGTACAATTTCTTTAATGTCATAGATTGAATTAATTAACTTCTTTGGTAAGAGGAAGCAGTTTGACAACATATACAGGGTGTTACAAAAAGGTACGGCCAAACTTTCAGGAAACATTCCTCACACACAAACGAAAATATGTTATGTGGACATGTGTCCGGAAACGCTTACTTTCCATGTTAGAGCTCATATTGTGGACGGCTGTGATACAATACGCCATTCTCCAGGGCTGCATCAGCGCATCAGGGATTCCATGCGACGGAGGGTGGATGCATGTATCCTCGCTAACGGAGGACATTTTGAACATTTCCTGTAACAAAGTGTTTGAAGTCATGTACGTTCTGTTGCTGTGTGTTTCCATTCCATGTTTAATGTGATTTGAAGAGAAGTAATAAAATGAGCTCTAACATGGAAAGTAAGCGTTTCCGGACACATGTCCACATAACATATTTTCTTTGTTTGTGTGTGAGGAATGTTTCCTGAAAGTTTGGCCGTACCTTTTTGTAACACCCTGTATATATATATATATATACGAGGGGCAGTCAAAAACGTTCCTGGAATTTGATTGTAACTCTTTATTAACAAAACATAAGTACACATTTACTTAATCTCCTTCAAAGTAGGCTCCTTCTGAACACAAACACTTGCTCCACCGCTCCGACCATTGCTGGAAACAAAGATGAAAATCCAGTTTTGGTATCTTCCGAAGTACAGTCGTCAGTCGTCCATGAGAGATCCCCACTTCTTGTGCCAACTCGTCGATGGTCATTCTTCGGTCTGATCTGATTAACTGATTCACTTGCTCGACCTTTGCTTCGTTTCTGGAGGTTGAAGGTCTCCCACCGCGACTCTCGTCTTCCAGCGATTCCTGTCCACCATTAAATCTTGAAAGCCACTCGTAAACGGCTGTTTTCTTTAACGAATCGTCACCGTAAACTGTTTGTGAGGCTAGCAAAGTCTCTGAAGCAGATTTCCCTAATCTGCACATGAACTTGATGTTCGCTCTATGCTCAAGCTGCGTCATCGCACCCACTGATTACCACACAGACCTACCTCCAGCTACACTGCAGTCACACTGCCTGTTATGACCAGTTCAGACCTACCTCCAGCTACACTGCAGTCACACTGCCTGTTATGACCAGTTCAGACCTGTAAACTCATAACAATTGCATCACAAATGCCAACACTACGACAGAATTCCGGGAACTTTTTGACTGCCCCTCGTATATATATATATTGACCCACCAGTGTGGCTGTTCGCATTAAGGCGCCACCACACACTGGATTGGGGAGATGCAATGGGACCAGGTTCGACTCCTGGTCTGCGCGTGTCGGCTGTCTATATTGTGGTTTTCCGCAGTCACCTAGACGAATGCTGTGGCGGTTCTAAATCTCCGCTTCATACATAATGCATTTTTTTTCAAACAAATACACGTATCACAGAAAACGTAAATTTCACGAATCGTAGTCGGATGGCAACATTGCTTCAGAAACTAACAGTCCCTGTTTCCAACTTGTGAGGTCCCACTCACAAATCATTGCTGAAATTGTAAATAGATTAGCAAATAACAGACTTTCACAGCTAAGTAGTATGCATAGATATTTGGGTAATTTTAAGTCTTTTGTAGTAATGTAATTTTTTTGTAGTTGGCACCACTGTACTGTTGGTCGAGAAAAAAGAATGTAAGTGTGAAGACGGCAGAGAGAGACTACGAGGGAATGTATTAATTGGACAGTGACGACTATGTATTGTGTTGTAAGATTATTTAAAGTGTTTAATAATTCCATGTGTTGAAGTTGGCGGGCTATCTACCTTTGACTAATTGATAGTAATTAGTAAGGAGGGCCTAGCAAATTGGACAGTAGGAACATTTGAAAAATTCGTAATTGTAAGCATTGATGAGAATCAAGGTTTTACCCATTCACAAATATTAATAATATATTGTATATGATCAATTGAACATACACATTGATCACATAAACGAACTACTGATGTAATTTTGAGACGAGACGACCAAACGTTTTTGATTATAAAGTACGCTGCTTCTATGTGTATTCGGCAAGCAGCTCCTTTCGTTGTGTTAACATCTTCGACCAATCGGTAACGGAATTACCGTAACACTGTTAAACGAAATTACTCTTGTTTGGATAATAATTCTGCCTGAAAAATAATGAAATGTGTAACCAAAAATTTCGAAAAATGACTATGTTGTATAACATCCTTCAATGAAAAACTTTTCTTTTAAAAATGGCCTTCGTTATTCAGCCAGCTCCAATTTATATAGCACTAAGTGTTGTATCAGGCCTCATTCATGTGAATGTGAGATATAGTAGTGAGGTCAACACAATAAGAACACACAAGTTGATTCAAACTACCCACACTGGGGGCCAGACTCAAATCGGCGACCCTTACAACGAACATCAAGCATGTTAGACCCTACACAGGGGCCACACTGAAAAAATTACCGTTTCTGCATCTTGTCACAGCTCATAATATACCTGAACAAGACAACAGAGTCAGTTGTCGAAACGATGGGTATTAACTTTTACATCTTGCTAGATATCCACGAAGGTTCCGATTCATGAAATCACTCTTCATACATTTTGTTAAAAGATATTACAATTTACAAAATTAACACCATTTTTTGTGAGATCGCACGCAGATTCTGGTAGCTCTATCATAAACTTGTCTCTGCAATTTGATGATTAAATCTTGTGTAACTCGAATAAAAAAACTGGAACTAAAGAATAAAAACGACTCGCTTGGTTCTAGAAATATCGACTTTCAAACATTAGTAATGGGTCTTTCCAACATTCTGTTAGTGGCGACCAGGTCAGAACTTGCAATCTTCGAAAGTGTGTGTGTGTGTGTGTGTGCGTAATGAATAAGTAATGAATGCGTCAACAACCACCCTCTTTTATATGTACACTCGTATTTAGCAACTTACAACTGTATATCTCCATCAAAAGGGGTTAATGGAGGCATTAATGAAGGCACAAAGAAGAGCCGCCCGATTCGTGACAGGTATATATAGTTGGAGGGAAAGCGTAAGTGCGAGGTTGAAGGAGTTAGGTTTGGAAGACCTGGAACACCGAAGGCGTTGCTCTCGACAGAAGCTAACTGAAAATTCACGACTGACGTATTTCGGAATGACAGCAAGCAAATATTGCTACCAGTAACATTCATATCTCGGAATGACCGCGAAAATAAGATAAGAGAAATCAGGGCCAGAACCGTTTCATTTCTGTACTCATTTTTCCCACGAGCGATTAGGGAACGCAATAGAAAGATTTACCGGACCGTAAAATCCGACAGGAGAAGCTTTCGATAAAGCACTCCGGCCATCCTGATCCGGATTTTCCAAGGTTTTCTCGGATCACTCCATGCGAATGCTCGGATGGTTCCTGACATTAGCCCATGGGCACCTCCTGCCGTATCCTGTATATCCCTTCCAAAGTATTACCCTTTCAGATAGGTGCAATGCACCCTCCGCCACACACTTTTAGTTAATCGTGATCATAATAACTAAGCGAGGTATCTAAAACATTTATTTTTCCCTTTCGATTTGTCTCGTCGAGTTACACAAAAATTAACCATAATACTGTGTTTTGTTGAAGTTTTTTTATGGTCCAGGCCGCATTTTAGCCTAACCATTTCACTTCTGAGAAAGTATACCTCGAGAACTAAGCGAGATATCAAAATATTTTATTCCTCTCTTTCGATTTGTTTCATCGAATTATAAAAGAATCCATCATCAATTTGCAGCGCCATAGTTATAGTAGAATGCTCAAGTATAACCGTGGATTCTCCGATAGTGTTCCGTGGCCCATAACATAATTGATGGCAGCTCCGTATATTAGAGCCCGCGCAACGTGCCCCGACTGCGGGACTTGCTCCTCGGAAACAATTAGAGGAGTGCCTGAGGCTGCCGGCCGCGAGATATGCCCGTCACGTCCGCGGGCGGTCGACGGACTCGGTGCCTCCCACATAGCAGCGCCTCGCCGCGTGGGAGGCAAGCGGCACAGATTTAATGCGCCGCCCCTGCTCGCCGGCCTGCCGCTGTACCGCGTTACAGCCTCGCCTGTACTGTATGAGGAGCTGCCAGGCGCATCCGGCAGCCGAGCACATTACTGCCAGCGAACAGTGAACTGCGTTTAGGAGATCATATATCAGGGGACTGGTATTTAACAACGTAGAAACTGCATTTTAGAAACTTCCTGCACCGTGTCAGACCCGCATCGGATTTGTTTTACCAAAGGTACTAAACAACAAGGATAGCACGCTACAATTTATTACAGGAACGTGTGCTCTGTTAGTTTAGCCGCGAAGTCCTTAGAGTTTTACTTACCACATTCCCTTCTATCAAAACAAAAATTACCACGCTCCCCTTCTCCCCTCCGTAATTTTATTATTCAGAAGCTAAAAAACGCAATTATCAAATAGAATATTATTATTCCACGATAGTGGCGCATGCGCGGCAAATATAAACCGTGTTAAAACGGCGGCCGAACTATCCTTCGATATCTTCCGACCAATAATACCGTACGTATTATTATTACACGCGGAAGGGAAGATATCAGTTTGCACCACCTTGTAGTTATTATAAAATAATCCCACTAACTGTCCTCTTGGTACATGATATCATTTTGAGTCTGCCATATGTAATTAACAGTTGTATTTTAATATTTCAATTTATTTTATTTTATATGTGTTCTTTTGGGCAAACTAGGACCACGTAAAAGTTATCATTTTTCATTCAAAGAAAAACAAAATTATTCCTTTCCGCAATAACTTAATGCAATAGTAAAGAGGTACCTTCAAAATAACGTTACATTTCATAAGTTATTAATTTTTATATTTTTTCTGTGAGTAGATAGCCATAACCAGAAAGATGTAAAGAATAACCAGAAGAAATAACATCGCATATGAACAACTGAAGAAGGTGAATAGCTTTAAATTTCTGGAAAGTGAAATTCAGGAAAGTGAAAGGGACGATGGATAGGGGAGGCAGGCACAAATATTTTTAAGAAGTGCCAGAAGCCTGATATGGAACAAAGAAATCACATAGAGAAGAAGGGGAGTAATTCACTGTGCATGTTCTTGTTCCAGTGTATGCGGCCGAAATCTAGACAGCGAAGAAGCTAGTATTTAAGAGGGTGAAATTTCTAAAAATAGGGGTTGTAAAAACGGACAAGAAAAGACTCGAAAGAATACAGTGAAAGAGGATACTGTGCAGGAAAGGATAAAGAAGGCCAGACTTAACTGGTATATGCACGTAAAGTTCAAAGGATATATGACTTTTAGGGGTGGATGATTGTAAGATTACTGTAGATCGCGATACCACTATGCCAGCTCTACTAAATTAATATAAATCTCTTGAAATGTCGGTGTATTCCTTTGTTGTAATATTTTATTGATTTTTCAGCATCTCTCCATTGAAAAAGGTCAAAAGAGATTTACGATAACAACTCTTTACCACGGGTTGATATAGATATTTTCCACCATGTTGATTTGGTAGGATACAAATACTGTTTTTCAATGTGTTATACAAATTTTCCTCCTGGTCCAAGCCGCATTTCCACCAAAACCTTTAGAAAAGATACAAAACAGTTTACAGTGATATGAACCCTGTACTGCAGAAAGTTTTGAGGAAACATTGTCCCCTCACACCTAAAATTTATTGTTTTCGTATTCCTTTTTTTTCATTTGTTGTTTGTGTTCTAATTTAACATTGTGCTGTAGATTTAAGTTTGATGAGAAGCATTGCAAATGATTGTATTTAGGACATCGAAACAGTTTGTATGTAATTATCTTTGAAGTAATTTGTGAGCGGGGTATTCTTTGGTAAGTCCGGGGATAGAAATGATGGTGGGTGGAGGCATGAATTGGTGTTCCCACGCTGAACAGTAATTGTATTATTAATCGAGATAATAAGAGAAAATATTGAGTTTTTAATGATTTGTTGAAAGAGTAATTTGTTAAGCAAATGATGAATGAAATATATAGAAAAGTGAAGTTCTCCTTAGTTTATTGTATGTTGTGTGAATCATACAGACCAATTAAGTAGCAGAAACTGCAAGATAATATTCCATGGATTCTGTAGTGAGTAATATCCACCAGAGGCAAATCCAGGAATCATAAAAAGTTCAGTTTCTTACAAAGTTTACAGCATTTTAGCGATATCGCTGTCTAGAATTAAACCGGAATGTGTACTAAAGAGACGGGATCAAGGAAGTAATGGAGATTTTATGGGAATATAGAACAGAAATCAGAGGCTAGATACGACAAAGGACTGGAAATTGTGGATAATTTATGCGATGGTGCTCAAAAAAAATAAAATTACGATCAAATTAACTTTAGCTCAACAACTGTGGCACTTCAGTTAGCCCCCCCCAACTTTCTGATATTACAAACTGTTTACAGGGAAAGTAATCCCACAGAGCGGCGATGTGAGGTGGGAGATACATTTGCCGCCCTCGCCTTTATAAGCCACCGTCTGTGTGGCCCTATTCAGCGCTCTCTATTAAGTGATGCCGAACCGCCCATCAGACAAGAAGCCGCTCGTTGGTTGTCAAAGGCTCCTCCCTGCTAACGTGTATTCGCCTGCGCTCAATTATGAAGCCGGTCCTCGTAGCTTCGGCCGCCACCCTGCATACCGAGTGGTCTGACCAGCTACTTCCCGCCACACTCCAGTGGCTGTGTGTTCGTCCAGATCCAATGCGCCCTTTGAATGTATTAGGCTCAATGCCTGTAGGACAGTTTGTGATAGACGTTCGACTTGATTGCCTTGATTCAACTACACCGATACGGACGAACATAATATTCCACGTAGTTAAGTACGAATTTTATTAATTTCTCGTATGATGCTATAAGACATTTACAAAATTTAATTACAATTATACTGTATTCAATGAACAATCTAAACACACAGATATACTCATAGTTCAGTGGACAATGCCCGCAGCTGGCCACTGAGACAGGATCTCCAGTCACAACCATTACAACGTGACGTCGAGGCGCTCCAACCGGCCAAATTTAAGTCTTCCAGACTACCATGAAAGACACGCAGTGGACAATCCTGCACAATGTGTGACACAGTTTGTGAAACCTCACCGCAGTCACAGTACGGAGAATCTGCCCAGCCCCAGGTGTGGAGAGTTGATGCAATCCTTCCTGTACGACATCTAATGCGATTTAATTTACGGTAAGTTGAATACTGGTAGTTTTGAGCAGAGATTGGTAATTTGCATTATGCACTGTGGTGTTGACAATGACCATTCCGTCGTCCCGCAATCTGTAGGTGAACGTAATTTTTTACTTTAGGGCACAGCGAACTTCACTAGTTCCGCATTGTTAATCTAAATTCAAAATGTACTGCAATACGACCGAATGGGCGATTAATTTAGCCCATTCATTAAGTCATACACAGCAATAACTTACACCAGAATTCAGTAAATTACCTGTCACCATTAACAAAATGTCGGCGCAATTGCAGACAACGTATTGTTGTAATGTTTGTAAGCTTAGTGAATATCTCTGATGGAGTGTGTGAGAGAATCTCTTTCGCGGTATAAGAGCATCTATAGAGTTGGCTTTTATTTTGTTGGTATTTGTGTACTGTAACGTTGTAAAATAGAGGAAACAAATTTTTAACGGTAAACGAACCGTAAAAACGTGTAAAATTCGGATCAGAAGTAGAAAAATTGTTCATGAAACTACCTTGTGGTTTACTGGACTTATTTAGAGATGTAATTAAAAATTTGAACAGGAATGAAACTTCTACAGTAACTATGTAATGACGAGCTGAAGACTGTTTTTGCAAATTGGAAGTAAATCAGAAACGAATACAATACAATACAATACAATACATTCATTTTCCATTGATCCCAATATAAGAGACTGGCTCTGTGGGATGTGGAAAGTTGTCAATTTACAGATAAACAGTTGCATAACAAAATAATAAGTACACCACTAGATGTACAGTCATAGTATACATGGTACATTAAACACATCCATTACAAAATAATACATACACTAGAAGATGTACAGTCATAGCATATATGGTACATCAAAAAAAATTCCATAACAAAATAATACATACACCACAAGATGTACAGTCATAACATATATGGTACCGTTAACAATTACGTAACAAACTAAATACATACACCAGGAGATGTACAGTCATAGCATACATGGTAAATTAATAATGTGAACTGTATTTACACAAGATACGGCAGTTATTTTTTAGATACCTTAGAAATAAATTCTTCAACAGAGTAGAAGGAGTTGCCAATTAAAAACTCTTTCAATTTTTTCCTGAATTTATTCTTATCATCTACTAGACATTTAATATGTGTTGGGAGCATATTGAAGATATGTATCCCTGAATATCGGACCCCTTTTTGAACAAATGACAATGACTTGTAAGTCTTGTGAAGATCATTTTTACTTCTAGTGCCGTAATTGTGTATTTTACTATTTGTTTCAAACAAAGTATAATTTGTGACTAAAAAGGACATTAATGTGTATATATACTCAGATGCTAATGTTAAAATCCCTAACTTCTTGACCAGCTCTCTACATGAAGTTCTATTGCTAACCCCACACATAATTCTTATTACTCGCTTCTGGGCTCTGAACACTTTGTCTCTATGGGTAGAATTGCCCCAGAACATTATTCCATATGACAATAAGGAGTGAAAATAAGCAAAATAAACTAGCTGCCTCATACAGAGATCACCTAAAGCTGAAATTGTACGAATTGCAAACGTGGCTGCTCGCAATCGCTTTAGTAAGTCAGAAACATGTACTTTCCAATTTAAATTATGATCAATATACAAACCTAGAAATTTCACCCTCTCTACCTCTTGAATGGACTGGCCTGCAAATTTTATGTCTATATCAGGTGTTAATCTGTGTGATGTACTGAATTGCATATACTGAGTTTTATCAAAGTTTAAAGACAAGCCATTAGCTGTAAACCATTTATTAATCAGTTCAAAGACATAATTTGAAATATATTCTGTAGATAAATCTAGAGTGTTTTTAATTCCTATGTTTGTGTCATCTGCAAATTGGACAAATTTTGAGTTTTTAGATGAAACACAGGGTAGATCATTTATATACTCGTATATTAAAAACAATAGTGGCCCCAATATAGAACCCTGAGGTACTCCACATCTGATTAATTTCCACTCAGAAAACAGTGGACCTCTTAAGGCAGCCTTAAAAGTTTCCATTGACACTTTCTGTTTTCTATTTAGAAGGTAAGAACGAAGCCATTTATTAACAATGCCATCTATACCATAATACTTAAGTTTCTGTATCAGAATTTTATGATCTACACAGTCAAATGCTTTAGATAAGTCACAAAAAATTCCCACAGGAATTAATTTATCATTTATTCCTTCTAAAATATTGGTACCTTTTTTGTTTAACTAGTTTTTTGGACTCAGAAAAGAATCAGTAACCTTAATTAAAAATTAACATATTTAACAGAATTAAGTAAAACAGCTTTATATAAACAGTTTTAGTTAGTTTACATTGTTCGTAGAGTATACTAATTAACTTTTTGATTCTCAATATACTTAATTCTGTATTATTAACTTTATAATTTTTTGAAATAAAATTGCCTAATAATCACCAACTTTTCAGCTTCTTTTGTTTCTAAAATACTTAATGCCTGGTTGGAAGCTGAAATAGAAGAGAAGGGAGAAGATCCAGCATCGTTCGACTTGACTGGTTGTTTAAGAGTACAGGTAGGGGTACCGTTCAGAACAACGAACCTAGTCTTACGCAAATAATGCAAATAATGCAGTACCTTATGAGCTTGAAGTCAGAGATGCAAGCTGCTAATGTAGAGACGCGATCTGCTGTTCAAAGACTCTCGTGGAGATGCAATTTACTATTAAGTCTGACATACAAAATCGAATATACACGTAACAATCTGTTGCTGGCTTTCTCTGACCATTCTCTGAAAATTGCAGTTTATAAGATTGTTGGTGGTTTAATTAATACGATAATTAAGTAGTCCACGATACGTTTCAATTTAAATTTGTTTATTTTCTTAAACAAAGATACTGGTCGCATGCATTCATACAATCCAGAAATTGCATACTACACTTTTTCCACAGACAATACAGTACTTTGCCGTCGTAAATTGAGTCTGTTTAAACTGAAACTGTCTTGCTGATTTCTTTATATATGCTCTATCGAAATTTCTAGAACACTTCAAAAGATTCCGACAGAGATTTCTCGAACACTAACAATACTTAAAGAATTGAAACATATTAAAAAAGCAATCAGAATTAATGCATAATCATTTAACATCATTACAAAATGGTCAGAAATGGAAATTAAAGATACTTAAACACAAAATTATTCACATAAATCATTTTAAACTGTAGTAAATTGTCCTTTATAAATCGTAACTTGCATCAAAACTTGGAATAACAAACATTTAAGCAATTCTCTTGCACAGTACTGTTCTTAAACATATTAAATGGCCTCTAAATAAATTTTTCATAAAACAAAGTCTATATACATTGATTTACAGTTAATTGAAAAACAAACATGCAAGATCATATTCAACTAAACTCTAGCTTACTACAATTGCTTCATAAAATACAGTTCCATTTAATTTTAGGTTTGAGGGCTGTTACAGGTTCTAAAAAACTAGAAAAACACGCATTATTAGCAGTGTGAACTAAAAAGGTAAACATAAAATTATAGTTTAAAAAACTAAGATACCCGCTTTTGTAGCAGTGTCAACTAAAAGCTTAAAAATAATCTTTACCTAAAAAAAAAAAATTCAACATCTGTAGTAGGTTTTACAATTCATTATAAAGTTTCTGATTAAAAAAATTTACTTTAATGTAAAAAATAGTGTCTGATGCTCTCTACGTATTCATGACGAATCTATGTTTACATTTACGAACAGTTGGCGATATCTAACACCCCAGGTTTTTTTACATTAAAGCTATTTTTTTTTAATCAGAAATTTAATACTAAATTTAGGCTTATTCAAAAAATCATACTGAATTGTGGAACATACTAGCGCTATTGAAAAAAAAATATAGGTGAAGATTATTTTTAACCTTTTAGTTCACATTGCTAAAAAAGCGTGTATCTTCGGTTTTCTTAAACTATCATTTTATTTTTAACTTTTTAGTTCGCACTGATAATAAAGCGTGGTTTTTCAGTTTTTTAAAACTGTAATTTAATTTTTAACTTTTTAGTTCGCTTTGCTACAAAAACTTTTTTTCTGGTTTTTAAAACCATAATTTTGTTTATCTACCATATACAATCGTGTTAAAAAGCAATAATGCTGCTTTATTTTTAACTGCTTAACGTCTCTTAACAGCGGGGTCTTTAGAGACGGGAAAGGATGGGGGGCAAGGAATGGGAAGGAATCCGGCCATGGCCTTTTGAAGGAAGCATCCCGGCATTTGCGTGGAGTGATTTGGAAAACCATGGAAAACCTAAATCTGGATGCCCGGACGTGGATTCGAACCGCCGTCCTCCCGAATGCGAGCCCAGAACAATAATCGTTGCACCACCACTCTGGGTAATAATTCTGCTATAACTGTGTGAGTAAAATGTGTCTAGTTAAAAAAATACAATTTAAAAACACATCTGTAGCATAATTTATTCTTTAGCAATCGGAAATATTTTTTTGTTCACAGACTGTATTTAATATAAAATAAATAGCTCACTTTTAGAACAAACGTAATGGCGACAGCTAGTTTAGCCGTATCGGCGTGACTTGGCAAGACGCAGACTTAAAAGTATTAAATGAATATGCGCTGAAGGATTTAACTGCTATGGCGCTTTTCTCTAGAGTCAAAATTCTAGTAAGGGTTTAGAAAAAGTTCGGTCTTGAGCTCACCGCAAATTAGTGGAAAGATGTGCTTCTGACAGGCTCAACTGTCGCTTCACAAAAGTGGAAGGTCAACAATTGTCTATTGTTACTGTGAAGATAATAGGAATTTGAGGATATACATACGAAATTACGGTACTGCTATCGGTTCTCAATACATGTGCAAAATTTCAAAGAATTCTGACGTCAGGAAGTGGGTGGGCTGAAGCATTTAACTGCTATGGACGTCTTGCAGCCAGTTTTTTTCGCAGTGTCAAAACTCTTGTGAGGGCTTGGAAAAAGTTCGGACTTGAACTCACCGGGAATCAGTGGAAGGATGCGCTTCTGACAGACTCAACTGTCGCTTCACAAAAGTGGAAGGTCAACAATTTTCTGTTATTACTGTCAATGTAATGGGAAATTCAGAATATAGATTATAATTATTGCGTTGCCATCTGTTCCAAATACATGTGCAAAATATCAAAGGATTCGGACATCAGGAAGTGGGTGAAAATTGAAATGAAAGATTCCATTGCATTCAACCACTTTCTATTGTTACTGTCAAAGTAATGAGCATATCAGGACATAGCTAAGAAATTATTGTATTGTCACCGGTTCTTAACACGTCTGCAAAATTTCAAAGAATTCAAACGTCAGGAACTGGGTAAACATTAAAATTAAAGATTCTATGGCATTTAGCAGTTTTTCTATTGTCTGTCAAATTAATGAGAATATCAGGACACAAATATTATATTATTGTACTGTTGTCGTTCCTTAATACGTGTACAAAATTTTAATAATTTTAAGGATCCATTACATTCATACGAGCTATTGAAAGCGTGTTAAAAATCAATAATGTTACCATGAAACACATCTGACGTAGACTATATCCCTTAACCATTGTAAATATTTTCTTTATAAGAAAAAAAATTAATTAGTGGAGAACTCGTAAGCCATTGTGTCAGTGGTAGGATGACCAGTTCCTTTCCTCTGGGAACTACAGTTTTAACGTGGAATTCGAGCCACAAAACGTTTTGGCATAGCTCAGCTAATCAAACACAACTCTGAAAAATTCATTCTTTCGTTGGGATTTGTACTCGGAACTGGATCATAGAGTTTAGAAACCAGACCGATCGTCTGCACACTAAGTATTTATTACAAAACGAAAAGTTCACTTTTGGCATAGATATGATGGCAAAAATTGGTTTAGCTGTTTCGGCGTCACTGATTAAGAAACAGACTCAGAAGCATTAAACGAATGTGAGCGGAAGGATATAGTGACTACTGAAGTCTTGCAACCATTTTTCCCCGGATTCAAAACTCTAGTCGAGTAATAGAGGATGGTGAATCGCTCATATTACGCCGAAGTGAGAGGCTTAGCAATAGGCGGGACTTACGCTCACCATCTATAAGTAGAAGGTGGAGCTTCTGACATTACCAACTCTCTACGAGCAAACGTTTAGCATAAGCCAATAGCGCCAAGCTTAAGTAGAAGGTGTAGCAAATGGTGGTGCTTTAGCTCACCGCGATTTAGTGGCTCACCGCACAAAAGTGGAGGGTGAACAATTTTTTCTGTTATTACTGTCCAAGTAATGAGAACACCAGAAAACAGCTGTAAAATTATTGCATTGTCATCGGTTCTTAACACGTGTGCAAACTTTCAAACAATTCGGAGGTCTAGAAGTTAGTGAAAATTGAATTCAAATATTCCATTACATTCATACCTACATATATACAGTCATAAATACATACATACAAGCGTATAATGAATACGAACTGATGGATTTAATTGCTATTGGTCTTGCAGCAGTAGTTAAACGCTTAGCGCAAGGACGGACGGAAGGACAGGCTCAACTGTCGCCGCACAAAAGTGGAAGCTCAATTATTTTCTGTTGTTATACTGTCAAAGTAACAGGAATTTCAGGAGATTGATATGAAATTATTGTATTGTCATCAGTTCTGAATATGTGTGCAAAATTTCAAACACCTCGGACATCTGTAAGTTGGTGAATTTGATTGAAAAATTCCGATACATTCATACATACATACAGTTCAAGCTCATATAAAGTCTGTAAAAAAAACAAAACAAAAAACAAACGAAAAAAACCAAACAAAAAACAAAACAAAAACTCTATGATATTTCAAGTCTCTGCTTTCGCGCAGGTATATTGTTGGAATTTTTTTATATATATGAAGGGTTGTAATCGTCCACCTCGATATCATCGCATTTTATATTTGCATGTTACTCTGTCTGGAACATGAAAGAACCTTGTACTATCACTTCATCTTAGCTCTAATTAATTAGCATCCCGTAAATACAGAGAAACATTTTCTTCGTCAAAGTTATGAAATTTTTAATTTAATATATCAGAAAATGATGTGTAATAGTTGTGAGAGGACGTATAAGTGGCACTCTTTTCCGTATGCAAGACTTCCCAAGGGGACTTACTATACAGCCGTCAGCGTTACTCTGCTCACAGACCGAACGACCCCTGGCCGCTAGGCCACCTGCGGCGCGTGGGTGGTCTGGCGACACGTCTACGTCACCGCTGTGACGTCTGGCGCGCACCTGCGAGTCTATTTTTGGGTCAGTCCATAAACTCACAGCTACTGTTATCCGCAACCAAAAAGAATCAAGCAGTGCAGCTACCTAGTCTTCAGAATTTTGGATTAGAAATTTCGAACCATATCGGGGTTATCTTAAGCTGTTATAAATATTTTCATAACGATATATATACGTATAAATCTTACACTCAAGTACAATAATATGTACATAGTGGTTGTAGTAATAATTAATAGATTGCGGATTCTATTTTTTAACTGATCACTATTTGTTGTTTCTATATAACTTATAGGAACCGTAACTAATTCTCGTCTCGTGAAGACATATTGTTTAATGATTTGGGATTTGGGATTTGAAATTAAATATATATTATAGACATCATGTAGGGTTTCAATAACGATATAACATGCTGAATGGCAACTATTAGCAAGCTACAATCGGGTATTGCGATTAAATTTCACCTGTAGATTTGGCAGAAATTTTACCCATTTTTTCCAGATGGTAACACAATGACTTCAAGAAAGCAAGAAGTATTTTTCAGATCGTCATTTCTTTCCGCAATAAAGAAAATTCGGCTTCCAGGATTAATTTAGCTAATGGCAAAGATAAATTTCTTTTTTGCTTAGGGTCTTTACGGCCCGTTAATGTCGAGGTAATTAGATCCAGGAGAGAATGGGAAAAGGGACAGGAAGAAAACCTCCTTGCAATACTTGTAGTGATTTAGGGACACCATTTAAAAATCCAAATCTAGATAGCGGGAGGGGGATTTGTAACCACATCCTCCAGACTGCAAGGCCCAAGTATCGGCAATCACCCACCAAGTTCGGTGCAAGATATAGAGAAAATCATGTCTACCCCGTTAGTTATTACCTTTAAACACCAACATTGATTAGGCCAACAGAAGAAGCTGCTGAGGAGCACGTATTGTATTAAGTGTACAGAATGTTGGTTTCTTAGTCCGATTCACTTTGAAATTCCTATTCACTACCAAAACACTTTATAATTCAATATAAATAAATCTGATGGTACCAGGCATGGTGAATGTTTGTCGTGGCTCTTCACATGTCATTTGGGTGTAAGATCGTCTAACCCATTAGTGTATGTTTACTGACGTTTAATGGTAACTAGGTTAAATGAGTTAGACCAAACTGGCAAATCCCCGCCGCGCTTTTGAATTTTCCCGCCAACAGCAGCGGTCTACGATATGCTAGCTCAAAAACCTCTGAAACGGTCTCATTGATGTTTTTTACATTTTTATTATAATTTAAAAAATCTGCAAAGGTCCAATCGATGGTTTTTACTCTTTGAGTGTAGTTAAACTGTTTTTATTATATCTTTGCTATATTTAAATATCTACTGTAACAATAGGAAAATATTGCGTGACCCGTAGGCTAACTTAGAATCGAAATTGTGCGTCATCTCCAAAACTGGTTGGGCAGACTTGGGTTAGCCGTTTCCTACTTGGAAACTGACTAACTTGCCTGTGGTAGTCCGGTCTGATCTGGTGCTTTCAGTGCATTTTCTGTTTGGTGAATAACAATAAAACTGAAGGCACAACGACGTCAAAGTAGGTGGTCCAATCTATCGGCAAATGTTCTATTTGGTTAATAGGGTTGTATCTTACGCGATAAATGCGCTGTCATGACAAATGAAAATCCATCCCACCTTCACTCAGAGAGCGAATGCAAGCGACTGGCTGGAGAAAGTTTTACTCATTTACTGCGAACGATTTTGCACATCTCCTCAGTGGAGGAAACACCGCAATATTTGTTTTACTTCTGCGGAAAGATGTTGAAAACTACCAATTACTTGATTAAGGTTAATTATCTGTCCTCTCGACAACCAAATGTAAGCTGTATCAACTGAGAATGCAGTAGTCTACGCGGCGTTGTTATTTTAACCTAGCGCGTCGTGAGCAGAGAAAAATTCAGGCGATTGCTGGATACTAACGGTAAATTGCCAAAATATTACAAGTCACTGGGAAAAATTACAGGCAACACGTACTTCAATATGGATGCAGTTATAAACCTTCAGTTAATACAAATTATTCAACAGTAATGCTTGGTAACACATACGACACAATACAACGCTGCTACAATCATTCCTGCAAAGTGAAACAATTACTTGGCCGTTCCAGCATTGAATGTTCCTCTCCGGACACAACCTAAAGTTACTTATACGAAGCCTTAAGAACCGTCAAAATTTAAATTTTTACGAACTACCGACTTAAGATCTAACATTCCAAAGATTGTACATAATATTCAACTTATAGAGCCTCTGTGGCTGAATATATTATTTATGCATTAAATTATTACAAATAGTAACTTAAAAGTCATCAATATCGTTTGGAAACTTTTACTAATTTCCTTATCATGGTAAGATAAATCTTACAATGATAATAAGATTATAAAATTTTCGTAGTGAAGAAAATTAATTTTTTCACGCTTTCGATTAATGAAACATAGCAAGAGTTCAAAGTGATGATTTTTTTTTTTTCCCGCGTGTTGGACACCCTGGGCATTACGTCGTGCATGTCATATGAACGCTGAAGGGAATGTTTAATTAAATTGGTTTACATTTTTTCTACGCGGCGTCTGACGCAAACGTCACTCCTTCCGGCCTGCCTTAATCACTTTAATTTTGGTTTAACAGTACATCAGTACAAGAGAGTATTTCACGCTATTTTAACGTGTTTCGGATATTTATTTCAGTCACAGTTCTTCTCATAAGCATTTAGTAATTTCCTCATTAATTAAAAGTATCTGAAGACCGTTTTAATTAATATTTGCTATTAGCGGACTATGAAGTAACAAATTAACAAAGCCCTTACCGTTGGATCTGTTACTGTGACAGCGTGATGGTGTTCGGCACTGACGCTGGCTTAACTGCTTCGAGTCCTGAGCGTGCAAGAAATTTTCATCATCAGAATTTGCCAGGCTGGATAGAAAAGGTGATGGTGCACAATTCCTTATCACGATTCCTGGGTTAAATACCAAAGCACTCCTCAGTGCGAACGGAGGTCTAACGTCACTACTGATGGTGATTCGACCATTTGACGGGGACGTTAAGCCTGCGGCCCCAGGTGTCCTTCGGAATAGTAGGCCTGAATAGGCTGGCACCGGGATTCACCCTCTCCCTTCTGCCATTTTCATTCATCCACAACAAAAACGACACCCTGAATAGACAAACATCACAGTATAGTATTCTTTCTTTGTCCACTTCTTTACTGTGAAGTGTAACCTGACTCGAGTTAATTGTACCCTTAATTCTTTCTGTTAATTAATATTTTATCAGACTAATATCCATTAGCAAGTAGAATGTATCTTGAAATCAATTAATAAAATCAGGTGCAAGGTTAAACAAAAAAAATTATATTTATTCTATAATCAATGTTGCCCTATTGCATAGTATTAAATATCATTCAATAATACTGTTTGTAACCTTCCTGTCCTCCCACCTTTAATATTTCTTGGCTAATTTTATTTAATTATAATTGGACTTCTTTTCCGAAGACTGACTGCATTCCTTTTAGCAACAGAAAAATAGTAGGGGACCGGAACAATTACAAAAGAAAAATATTATTATACTGAGTTGGCAAATGATGAGCCACACTATTCAAGCAAAGTCTGTTATATTCAAGTACTTGGATACAAAGATCGATATTAGAATTGCAACACGTAATTCAGTTAATAGAGTTCATATAAATTGTTCATAAGACAACAGTTCTTTACTTAAATCTTTTTTTGTCACAGTTGCTTTTCATCACACGCACTTCAACATTTCATATAATCGTCCAAACACACCTTCCCGATACCAACGTAATGAGTTTCTTTACCAGTCACCGTAGCAAGAGTGAGCAGGAGTACAGAGAGAGAGAAAATGGACTTACTCCATGCTGGTCAAGCAGGCGGTGCGGGCAGTCACTACAATCAATCACATTGAGCGAGCTGGACAAATCTGGATGCTATATATTGTATCCCCGTGGGCCTTAAATACCCTCTGGGTAACTGTGATTGTCTGATGTCTTTTCCACATTGTTGTTACCAATCTTGCCTTCCGGATTTCTTTCTGTTTTTCCATCCTCTCTACTTCATGGACGAATCCGCAGATAATACCTTCTCAGGAGCTGACTTTTGGTGTTCGCACTGATCGGTGCGCCAAAACTCAGGGAGGGAACAGGATTACTGAGTTCTTGGCGTGGCCTATGCGTCATATTGGCTTCCATAACAGCGTCCTGAAAATCCTAACTCAAATATACTAGCTGCCTCACTCTCGCTATGGCAACTTGCGGGTCTTAATTCTATATCTTATTAACTATTTAATCTCTTAGAGGTCCTAATTATAGTTATTAACACTTTTACCCATAACTATACCTTGTGACATCACATGTTTCTCAAATATTTAAAAACTCAGTTGTTCTACACTTTGTATGTATTATCCACTTGCAATCACTAACAGTTTTGTTTTTGATATTTTTAATTAAATTTTAATTCAGTCGACGTATGGAAGAGAGAGATTGATTGTTTCACTCACTATTCAAAATGTTTGCTGGCTCCTAAATGGTTACCCCTTCAAGCAGGGACCCGACGAACACACAACAACGTCATCAATCAGAATAGCCTAGCCTTTGCTCAGGAGGAGTCTTTATATATTCAGAGTTAAGAGGATCTAAGTTCTAGGTGGCTCGCATGTTACCTAACAACATCTGTATCTTATGGGAGATTCTGTACATAGGCAGCGATGAACTTTAAAAACACTTGCTGCTGGGCACATTTTTCTGTTTCCACTGTTGGCTGACGTCACGGTCGCCTAGGCGCCAACTGTCTGTCTCTCCCACCAACAAAGCAACATGTATGCCTACTCTCATATATCCTTTCTCGTATCCTTAATATTAAATATTTACAGTTCAAAATATAAATTAATATTTTATGTTATATTTATTAATAATTATATTATTTAGATTTTTATATTAGACTAACACAGTTGCCCGGTATAGTCTAGCTTGATTTTCCCACCAAGTAAATATTGAAGTTCATAACAGAAGCCAGTTTTCTGCACTTATGCGTTATGTTACGTTAAATCTTAAGACATACCAAACAATGCAGCTGAGATTTTAATCTTTAAGACGGTTAAAACTCCATCGCAATTTGCGCAGCAGTTTTTAGTTTTTCTGGAACCCATGTATTCTGTTTTCGTTTTGTAGATATATTAATGTTTTAAAATTAGCAATACACAGCACTCGTGTGTTACAATTGTCATCCACACAACAGAAAAATTACACTTCCATCACTGGCAAATGCTAGGGAAAACCACTCCAGTTTAAATTTCCCAAGGAAAAGTTAGTTTACTGGTTTCACCCATTTTCAGTTCCTTCGAGAGAGTTTTGGATTGGGTAGATTCACTTACAAAAGGGAAGTTCTTCTTTTATTAGTGCTATATGCCTCGTCGACGTCAGTGTCATTAGAGGATGGAAAGGTGTAAAGACAAGTAACAGAAAAAAGAATTCAGTCATGGCCTTGTGAACGAACCGAGCCGGTATTACCAGTCAACAGAGTGCGTACTGTTGATGCGAAAGTCTGCCGATGACTATATACGGTAGTAGTAAGAATTGTAGCCTCCTCCTCGTACAGTGCGCGACCTACAGTGCTTCGTAAGTCCAGACCGCGGCGGACCGGCGGCACATAATCTGACTTACATATGACTTTGTCGCCGATTTAGGATTTCAAGGACACCTTCAAACTATCAACGTGATTCATCAGTGCCCAGATGCGCTGTGTGATAAAAATACATCTTACCTAATTCTGTCAGCCGCGACAAGGTACCACGTTGGTATATTGAAAATTACATTCACTCTTCTTCTACAGTAGTAAATCCTGGGATTGGTAGCGGCGGTCTTCCATTCAGCTCTACTCTCTGCCCTCCTCTTCATATCCTGCAGCCAACATCTTCCGCTATCTGCTGGATGTATTTTAAACGGGGACTTCCTCGATATCTCTTTCCTTCTACCAATCCCTGCATTATTGTTTTTAATAAGCTCTCATGTCTTAAGATATGTCCAATTAATATTGTCCCCGCGTTTTTATACTCTTCCATATAGAGTTATTCTCTCCTGCCTTCTCAAAAATTTCCTCATTAATAATCTTGTCCCTCCAGCTAATCTTTAACATCCTCCTGTAGCACCATTGCTCTTTTCTCTTCTGTACCAACTGTCCAGGTTTAACATCCATAAAGGGCAATTCTCCAGACATAAGCTTTTAACAGTCTTTTCCTCGATGATATTATTTGTCGTAAATATTGGTTTCTTTTTATTGAACGCAATTTTTGCATCTACAATACTGCATATTATCTCATTCTTGCTTCTTCCATCTTTTGTGATTTTGCTTCCTAGGTAGCAGAATTCTTTCTCATCCTCCAAAGTTTCTCCATTAATTTTAATTTAAATTTTCGACTTTTTATCTATCCCAACTACCATGACTTTCTTCTTCGCTTTATTAATTTTCATATTGGACTCCTTCCCCACTGTTTCCTCCATTGTTTCCAAAATACACTACAGTTTACGATAATTGAAACACTCTCAATCACTCCAAAATCGGATGATGTTGATAAGCATTTGGTTGCTTGAAATAATAACTCTGTCGAAGCACTTATACAATTCGGCTCGACCGAAGAGTTCGTACTAGACCACACAGTATGAACATAGCGCGGGATGACCACCATGTTGTCCGCATAGCAGTAACAACAGAACAGTTCGACGTTAGGCCTGGAACAGACTAAGCGACTTTCCACCTCGCGGCCGTCCCAACTGTTCACACGAGGCGACTTTTGGAGCGGCGATTGGCACCTCTACCGACACGTGAACCGTCGATCTGAAGCGTGTAGCTCAATTCTTTGTGAAACAATGGCTATTGAAGACGAGACTGAAATGCTTCTGTGGTTAATGAACGGATGGTGGAAGAGGAAAAAGAAAAAAAACTACTGCTTCAGAATCAATTTAATTCATTTGTCCTTAGTAAAATGGAAAATATGAAAACGCTAGTCATGAAAGATATGATTACGACTTCCCTTGGAAACAATCAGACAGTCAAACTGTATTTTTTGGTTCAAAAAACAGATTGCTGGATCAATAGCAAAATTTTAAATTTCAAAGTCTGAGAAGCGTGTTATTAAAAGAATATAAATAATTACAATAAAAGTAAAAAATAGGTAAAGGTAAAGGCAGTTAGTTTCCACAGTTTTCAATGCGTATTTCGGCAGGATTAGCACAGGTAGAGCTCCGCGTGCCTATTTCCTTACCGTAGGCACGAGAGTGGACGTGCCGTGGTCAGAGACACGGTCTGCCCTTCCTCTTTATCTTCCTGCGGAGATTGATAGCAGGCTAAGTGGACCTGGGCAGCCGTCTCGGACGTTCAGCTTCAAGGAAAAATCCTCGGCTTCGTCTGGGATCCAACTCCGGTCGTTCGGGCCGTAGTCAGACGCTCCATCTCCTTAGCTACGCGGCCGCCCAAAGTAACAAATAAAAAATTAAATTCGACTGTTCATTATTTAATGAAATTGTATGTTACATGTTTACACCGAGAGTCGTGGGTGAGTGGTTAACGCTCTGGTCTCGCATTAGGGAGGACGCCGGTTCGAATCCCCATCTAGGTATCCAGATTTGGGTTTTCCATTGTTTCTACAAATCATTTAATGCGAATGCCGGGATACTTCCTTCAAAATGCCATGTCCGAATTCCTTACCGTTCCCTGTCCCCAATATCATCCCTCGTTTAATGATATCGATATCGACGAGGAGTAAAACCATAAGAAAACAACAGGCTAGAAATTCATCTGATGATGTTACCACCGTCATTGGAATCTCGCCACACGTCGACTCGACTGCCGCGCGGCGGAAGACGCCTCGTCTGTTTTAGAACCTAGAATGATGAAAAAGTATGGTCACGTCTGAGTCGACGGGTCCGCTCCGTCGGCTGAGGGTTGGACGTGTGGCACGCATGACATTACGTCGACCTCCACTGACCTGAAACCATTATCGTCTCACATTCTAATGGACAGATGAACGCCGTCACTGGCGTGCTGAGTGACAAAATGTGTTTTTGGAGGAGTCCGGTTCAACTTGCCATACAGTGATGGTCGCGAACGTATTAGACGCTACAGAGGTCGATGCAACCGAGCAGACTGTAACGTGTGATGGCTTGGTGCGCCACTGTAACATACGATCTCGCCTTCTTCGTATTGAGGACAATCTGAGCAGCAAACGCTGTCAGACGGGTTTTAGAGTCTGGGGCACTGCCCCTCATGCACGCAGCTCTACATGCCATATTTCAGCACAATACTCCGAAGGACGACGGGTACCACTGCTTCCCTGGCCTGCACATTCGCCTGAAGGTGCGGACACACTAAGAATATCACGGCCAACGAATGGCGACCAACCGCTTCGTTGGGAGAGATTAGCTTAGTGTGTACTGGAGGTAGATCGGAGCCAACAAAGTAGTTGGCCTTGTTTGAGGTTCCAGCTACTGACGGTAACATCAAAGGGTTTGCGTTGGTTTGCCCTTGAGACACCAACGTTGGTTTATTGTTTTGTTATTTTCCTTGTCGACCGGGAGCGTGTTTGCGAATTGTGGGAGATGTGAAGAAGAAAATGGAATTTTTGTTGACATCTGGCATACAAATCCGCAGTAGCTAAATATCTCAGAGCGACTATTAATCTATCTGCTGAAGATGCAGATCTTCTAAAAGAGGTATCACCATTCAATGTTTTGCACCCGACACAATTCAATAAAAAAAAATCGAAACCTGCATCTCTTATTCGGCAAGAATTATGAAATATCTCGCATTCCAATTCAGATTTAAGATAAAATATTCATTTTGTGCCACCACATTCCTTCCTACTTTTGAAAAGAGAGGTCATCAACCATCGTCGTCGTCCCCCCCCCCCCCCCCCCCACCTTTTTCTGATCGAGTCCTTACAGTAAAATAAATGCTGTACATGCGACGGTTGACAAATCCGCTTCTTCTCTCATAATATCAGCCGGTTAAACTGTAATTTAATTGTCACTTAATACTTTATAATATAAAACGCAAGCAAATTCGACGAGTTTTCAGAGCCAAATGCGATTCCACATGGCCCCATCCCTTGACGCCAAGCCCTTGATTTGATAAGGACGAGAGAACGAGCGGTAATGCACTGGCTACCAACGTTCCACCCAAGCTATTGGCTGTCGTTCGTCGGCCTAGTGTATACGCACCTCGACATGTCACGCATCCAAAATGGAATATGGTCGGGTTCGTTCAGGTATAACTGCAACCACTTCCGATACATTGCGGACGCAATTACAAACCGCGTGGCAGTGTGTTCCCCACATGCATATCCAAATTCTCTAAGACTCCATGCCACGACGCCTAGGAGCTCTGATAGCGGCATCTGGCGTTTTCCATCGTACTGAATTCTCACAAAGTGCATGATTCGTTCTGTAATTCTAACCATTGTATATTGTCATGTACCAATTTTTTTGTAATCACATGTTTCCTTCTTAGTTATCATCAAAAGTCTATATTACCTTCATTAAACCTTTGATGATCCACTTTCGGCTGTCTCATTGATAATGTTTTGGGACCTTTTTTTCAGGACACAGAGACCTTGTAGGGAAATAATCATGGCACTGGAGAAAGGCTGTGTGTCATAGAGGCCTGTGCCTTGCCCTTCATAAAAGGCTGATTGCCGAGAGCGCGGGACTCTGAGGGCCAGACAACGAGCGAAAGCTTTCAGGTCCCAGCGCCGCTAACGCAGTTAGCAGACGGCCAGAAGGCCGACAACAGGTGCCGCGCGCACCTGTCTCCTCCAAAGATAAAAACCTAACAAGATTGCGCACTACCAACTGAGAGCGAGTAGAGGTGGTCGGTTCGTCATGATACAGTGTCATTTTTTTAATTCGATTTAATTGCGATGGAGCACTCGAGTGGTATTTGTACGCTTTCCTTTTCCCATTTTACCCTCACCAATTTCAACTTTAAATTTTTTCAAAATTTGTGGGAACTATTCATCAATTCTCTTGGTAACTTATTCCAATTCTTGACCCCGTTACGCACGAAAGAAAATCTTCTGACACCCTTATGCCTGAAATCGAGTGCCAGCTTATGGTTATTGTTGTCTTTTCCCTTCCACACACCTCTCTTAATCCTTCCACCAATATCTTTCTAAGTCTCATCACCAATATACGGCTTGTACACTCCTATGACACTCTTCGCCGTCCTGCAGTCTTCCAATGAATCCCATTACAGTTCGTTTATCGTGTCAGTACTGATCAGGACCTACCGTAATTTCCAGAGACAAATCTGGCAGCCGTTCTTTGCATACCCTCCAACTCCTGTATTCGATTGCCAAAATCTGAGTCCGATAATACACCACCGTGTTCAAGCAATGGTTTGATAATTTGAGTTATTTCATTGCGCATGCATTAATTAAGTGTTTTCGATACAATAATAGCGATTCTGTGGTAATTATCACCCTTAATAACAGTTTATTTAGTTCAGTTAGTGTAAAAAAAATTCAATTATTTCCTTAAGTCCCCAAATTCACTTCTGTACAGCATTAATGAGTATTTGAAACATTTTGGTTGAAATTAATTTTATATAGAGCTAACAGTTTCCTAGCGGTGTAGTGGCTCAGTGGTTAAGGCTAGAGATCGAAAGATCACCAGATCAAATCCCTATGACGGCGGGCATTTTCTAAGGGCCTTAACACGTCTTTCAGGTCTGTGATAGTTTTGCTGTGTGTTTAGATGTAAATGTATTTTTATCCTCTGTATTAATTGTGATTTATACCAATAATATTAGCACTATTTTGGAGCATCCTTGATGGCAAGAAACTAAGCAGACTACAGGAGACACGCTGACAAGGAGAAGCCATATATAACAACGGAACAGTGTAACAAGAGAGGTGATGAGAAAGATGCATTGGGAACGGCTAAAATTGAGCTAAAAAACATAAATTGTTGCATAGTTGGAGTTGAAGTTGTCAGAAAGACGAGTTGCATAAAAAGATAAATTAAGTATAATTTTACGTATGTGATGCTGAGGAATAAATGTCAACTAAAGTATAACTTTGGTAAAAAGGTTGACGGATCTCTTTATGTAGACAAGACAAACAAAGATGGAGTACAATTTTCTATTTCAGGTAAAAGTAAAAAAAAAAAAAAAAAAATGCTACGAGGGAGACCACATTAGAAGTTTCCGACTGAATAACAAAGGACCAAAAGTGTACTCTCTTTGCTATGAGTATCCGGACAAATCGACAAGAGATAAAGTAAATTATTCCACTTGAAAGGAGAGACCATTTGCGATAGTAATTTATGAATTATATACCATTTAAGTAAACAGCGACAAAGGAGAAAACAACTGCCATTCAAAAAAAGATCGTTACAATCTGTTACCCATTGGCAGGACGTGATTTAGTATCCTCAAAGATCGTTACTAATAATGTTTGACTTGAGTCTAGAGCTAGACAATGCAGCGACTTAAACGACAGCTTACGGTCTTAAAGAGGTGACCATGACTAGCTGACACTTGATTTCAAGCGTAGTAACTGAGAAAATTTTCTTTTGCAGGTAAGGGAGTCAGGGATTGGAATGAATTAGGAAGGGACGTGCTGAATAGTTAACATAAACACTTCACGAATTTAGAACTCGCAAAGGGCAATATTAGACGGGCGGCGAAATTTCCCTCAAAGAATATATAATTAAGTAAAAATCGCGAAAGTACCTGTGTACCGAAATTGTCACAAAGATATTTGTAGCATCTCAATTAAATTTACTTATAAATTGTCTATTGAATTCACTTTTGCATTAGTAATTAATGACTAAATCGCCAAAATTTCGTCTTTATGTTCGAGCTATCTCTTGAAAATGTCGTCAGATAATTGTCATGTATCTTTTCCACTAGCAATCAAAAATTGGTTTAGAAGATGGTTCTATTTACACCGCTGTTGTTTTCGAAGAAGATAGGAGTTTGTATCGGTTATCGTATGTCACTTAACAAAGATAATATAAAAATTATTCCAAACCTTAGTTACCCAGTAACAAAATTCCTATCAACTGCGCTATCGCCTTTCTCTAATCCTACCGAAAATAATAATAATAATTTTTTTACGTGAAATACGAAACAAAGAATTGATTTGCCGCATTTCACAGACACAGGACAGCTCTGAGAGAGTTGATAAACAGGTTAAAGTATTCACAATAATTCCATCCGTGACCAGGATATGAACAGGGTACCTTCCGAGTTGCAGTCAGGAAGCTTATCAGTGAGTGGCAACCACCACCAATATTTTAATTTACGTTCGCATTACCGAATAACCCATCCCAATCAATGCTGTTACCAAACACGTTAGTCAGAGTGGAAACAGTTACACGTGCTGGAATAATTATGACTCCAGCAATTAGTGAGTCCAGGCTAGGGTATAAACATTGAGGTTCTATCGGTTATTCAGTTTCGTTGGAATCGTTCCAACGGAATAATTAGAAATTATCTCTCGTTTCCTTATCGATAGATCTGCAACCCAAACAGTGTATTGAAACATAAATTTCTTTATTCTTGTTTGAATATGCGAACAAATTTTAGTTCTGCAATAACGAAAACATGATAATTAAATTGCGTATTTGTTAAAAACCTTGAATTGTCTTTTTTAGCAATTAAGTAACTGTTCGGAATAATACTGACACCCGTTGGTTAAATATTGTATTTTTTGGCCCATAGGAATTTCGAAAGTATTACTCACATTTAACACGCGTTCTGGGATCATAATTAAGCGACAAACGATTTCACTAATTGATTTATATAAACCATTAATTATAAAAACCTAGACATTACTGGCGTTTATTGCCGGACTGTTTGGTAAACCCATGAATTCTATATTACAACAACGAATTTTATTTTATCTTTCCATTTATATTGCAGCCATTTTGATTTCGTATCTCAACAACTGGTAAGGGACTTTTTTCATCTTGTGCGTTTCCATAATTCCTTGTTAGATTCATCAGTTCAATTGTATCTTCTCTTCGAGTCCATTACCTTAGGAAACTTTTCTCAAATCTCTCACTGTTTCACATTGCAATTATTTGCATAGCCTCAGCAAATGTCTATACGCATACGCTTAGTTTGTTCACATCCAGTCCCTACATCGTTTGCAACTTAACAGTATACATTTATGAGGTCATTCTAAAGTTTCAGAAGTTTAAATACAAAAGTGCAAAACATTCGTCCCAACGCAAGGATATGGAATTTGGATGGAGAGTGAGACCTTTACAGAGTCACAGACAACTACACCAACACTATATGCCAGAGACGTTTGTAATATTTTGGACACATTTTTAGGATGGATAACAATAGACTCTCAAATCTATTATTCAGGACAATAAGCTCCAAAACTACGAGGATAGATTAGGTGCAGGAAACATAGGGAGATCTCATAGAGTTGAATATCGGGGAGGACATCATGAAAAATCGTGAAGTTTAGAGAACGTTGGTAGATAAGCACGCATTAATGGTGAAATCTAGAAGCAAGTCTGGTACAGAGTGGTCAGACGAACGGAAGAAACAACACAATGAGCTCATGAAGAATAGCGAGGCGAAAAGTCGTCAAGTCTACTAATTGACATAACGAAGAAAGAAAGAATTCTATCTAACATTTACAAAATTCAGTTTGTAATTGAATGTAAAAGTTTTTTCCTATAATTATTATTCATATTGTATATTAACCAGGTCATTTTCAGCATCTTACAGATCCTTCCTCAGCAGGGATCTACAAAACATGTGTAGTAAATACGCAAATAAAAACAACGTGTGGAAAGATACAGTAGCAGAATATTGCGGCAAGTATTGCATCACAACAGTATCAACAATGCTTGTAAGACAGGCTAAATGACACAAGCAACTAGGACTAATACTGAAATAGTCAACACATGTCTTGGCAGACCTGAGTAAGCAGTGTAATTATCTTTCCATATTTCAGGAAAATATGTAAAGCAGAATATTCTACTACCAAATATTAACGTGAAGAAGCAAAAAATTTAATATCATCTGAAAACTTTCCTTTCCTTTAATAATTTTCTGCGATTCGGTTTTTATACTAATGTCCGAAACTTTTTTTTTGTTTCACTTATATTTTAACGCAACAAAATACGTGAAATATAAGAAACTAATGCTAACTTAACAATTATCTATATTAATACATAGAAATTATTATTATTTATTAGTATCATCCCAACGCACGAAGATCGTAACAGTTAATTAAAAATCACATCATTAAATGCTTACACGGAATAAAAGAGTATAATGCTATCAGGTTTTAATATCGATATTAGACACAAAGATGTTTGCGGTAAATTAAAAATCACATTTCGTTACCCTTATTGAAGTAGCAATTTACGATATAGGGGTTTGACTAACGTATTCTGTTTACTTTAGTTTAATATATCTCAGAAAACTGAATAAATAAATAACCAAAGTAAAAAAAAACATAAAAGCAATCCATTGGTGAGTATCTCTTAAAGTACAAAGATATTTTTTTACAGCAAATTAAATGTTACTTATGCTTATTATGTTTGATTCGCGTATTTCATTTATATTAATGTACTATGTGTCAGAAAACTGAAGAAGTAAATAACCGAAGTAAAAAATAAAACAGTATCCAAAGAACAGTAGTGTGACTTTTGCCCGAATATCTTGAAAAGAGTGCTAATCCCAAATTCAGAAAGTTCTGTGGCGGATATTTGTCCCATCTGAAAATGATTATAATTTCTGGCTCATCAGTCACATAATTTGAAGATTTTAAGTTAGACATAAGGACTAAAATTCTGAAAACTCAATCCAAATTAGTTCACTAGTTTTTACACGTGTCATTTGAAACCCTCAGTCGAACGCAGCTCCCTTGCATACTTTTAATAGTGTAGATATGAATGTTATTTGTAATGTTATATTCCTTGAATGAGGTATTTCATTACCCACGCATATATTACGAAGTTTTTGCACAGTAGATTTAGCTACCAGAATTCCGCTTGCGGAACCCCGTCTCCAGGTCATCAATTTGCGTCCAGTGTAAAGCGGCTGCAAGAAAGAGCGACAAAGCTTATTGTCAGCATCCGACACCGTGATTAAACGACGCTAAAGTTTTCGAGAGGAAAGTTTCTCCTGGCTGAGCAATTACTTTAACCCGGACGGCTGATATTATTGTCATAGAAGCAGGGTGTCTCATTCGTCTCCCTCCCACGCTGGCTTTTAGAGACTAGAGTTAGGCCTTCCAGGAACTATTGAAAAGGGACATTTGGTGATGAACTTCCACAAAACATTAGAAATATTTCTTGACACAGGTGTCAAGAAGTATTTAGTAAACAGAAATTTTATATAGGGTATTAATATGAGGTGAAATGCAAAATGTTACTGCTTAGTCCAGAAGAACATGCGACAAACTGAAATTAAAACAAAACGAAAAAAAATCATATAGTTGCGCTAGTCTAAGGCACTGGGGCTCCATAGACAGATTGTATATTAAAGTGATTTCATAGACTCTCTTCTTCTTCTTTTCGATGAGACCTTTCTTGTTGTTTTTTCTTCATTTCAATCCGATGTTCCTTCATCATTTACTATGTTTCTCCCTTCGCTCCTCAGCCCACTTCGGATAGGATTTATTCCCTCTTATGCCTTGGAATCATTCCATACTTTCCCAGTATCTTTTATAAAAATGTTATTTAAAAAATAAAAAAACTACATGAATTTTAAATTGAATTCATTTATTCTTTTTGTGAAATCATCTTACAAATGATTAGCATATAAACCAAAAACCAAAAAATTCGTTGGTCTCTGAAAACTTTTAAAATTAAAACAAAAAACTCATATTTACTATTTGATGCACGATATTCTCTATCGAATGAAATGTACGACTTTTTATATGTATAAATAATTTTACAAAACATCGAGTTTGTTAAATTAATAATTTACTTATTTTGCAAAAACCATTAACCCCAGGAAGACTGCTAAAGCTTTAATGCGAATTTTTAAAATCATTTTCGTGTAAATAATTCCCGAATAAATGGTACAAATTATTAAATAGAATCTAAACAGTTTTAGTGTCGACAGGTTGCAAACTTTCATTTGATACCCATGAAATTTATCCAAGCAAAAAAATTTGCCTTCAACCCTCCACTATAAACTGTCTAATGATTTTAATCTCTACAATTCTTCTGCTTTGTGCTTTATGGTTCCCAGAATTAGAGGAGATTAGAGATGGGAAATGATGGCGGACGACGTACGGAAAGGAATTTGCCATGGCCTTTTTGAGGAACCATCACGTTTTACACCTGAAATTATTTTGCAAAACCATGAAAAACTCGATTTCAGGCATAAGGTTGAGGGAAATTTTTTTTTCCGTAGGTAAGGGACTGAATTAAATTACCAAAGAAACTGTGAATAAGAGAATTTAAATAAAAAGTCGTAGAGGAAAAATGCAGATACTTACAAGGGGAAAAAATGGATGTATAGGGAAACTGCCACTGGAAACTGCATTCCATCGTAATTAAATTAAATCATGGCTAAATGCCATTGAAAAAAGGTACAGAATGGCGCAGTTGTGGTCCGTCCCATAGTTTATTCGTGAAAGCTTGATGATATAATCATAACACGTTTTTTGTATTAATGTGTAATTTAATTACCATCTTTTTAATACAGTGGTTACATAGAGTGGTGTAAAAGTTACGGCTTAAGTAAATTACAAGTTATCACACGTCTCAGAGGTCTGTGGTAGCTAAAGTAATAAACGTACACATCATATTATTTTGTTTTCGCCTTTCTCGTAGCTCTCGCATTTGTTCGGCCCTTAACTTTCTAGGTTTCTTGAATTCCTTTTGACGTGATCTATCTTTTAACTTGTGTTTTCTATAATTCCGAACATATTAACGATTCGTATGAGACGAAATCTCTTTTTTTTGTAATTTTCAGTATTGTAATAATCTTCACTTATATGCCAGTGATTACATTTATTATCTCACTTTGTCTCCTAGTAGTACTTTGCAAGCTCTTTACAACCCCACTTGTGGGCTCAACCGTAATTAAAGCATTATTAGTCTCGTAATTATTATCGATTTAAATCTGAGCTTATTTTGAAACACAAGAAAGTTCAACCGGCTATCACTATATTTAATGAACGAATAGACATTTTCACAGATTTTAAATAAAAAACAAAAAAAAAACGGTTAATGTAATGGTACTGTTACATAAGGTCCCAGATGAAAGCTAGAATGTGCTAGTATTCCCCGTCAGATTTTGTTTCGGCGTAACTGTGGGGCTGAACAACAACCTGTTTTCTCAGACCGTCTTAAACACCCCGAGACAGCGTCTTTCGCACCGAGTCGTCGCAACGAGAACAAAGCGTCTGTTAGCGCCCTCTCTTAATATTTCACGAAACAGACGAGCGGTGTCTTTTCCGCTCAGGAAGCAGGTGATGTCACGAGCTCCCTGGGGACAAGATACTGTCTCCAGGCACAGAGGTGCGACAACTCCAGCGCCGTCCTGGGGTTTCGCTTTAAATGTCGAAGGGCCGTTCGCCTCTTCTGACCCACTGTGCGTGTGATCACCCCAATTTGGAGATCGATCTCGCCGCGGAAGCGCGCGTGCTGACGTAAAAATAATCTCCTGATATATACCACCAAGGCGGCGCGTGGCGTTCGGCGGTACAGCGGGCGAACAGGGGCAGCACTCGGCCGAAGCGCAGTGACACCGCACAGAGTCGCTTTAATAGAGTTAGTTCCCCCACTGTCACATCGACGCAGCACTTCCGTGTAATACCCCAGGCTCAATGAAACACCAACGGAAGGACTTTAAACAGCCAGTCTAAAGTTTGGTAATGTGGTATTTGTTTTTAAGAAATAACAAAGCAAAATGTAAACAATAATGTAGTTTAAAAATATTATTTCTTCTTACGCAATATGACGCAATATTCGTATTTGTGTCCACTATAGATTAAAAAACTACAGGACCGCTTTTTTTTACAAGATTGTCAATGTTGTCAGGAGAAGTTTATTGAAATCCTCGAAGAGACCAGTAGAAGGAAAGCACAATGAAATAAATAAATAAAAAACATATGAAGTATTCTCAGATAACAGTGTTGTTTGACATGTATATATTTTATAAATTGTTTCAGTAATAATAATCTTTTTGAGTTCTATGTACTTTGGCGTTATCATGTTCCTGATTGTTGCCTGTTTGTGGTTTTCAGGGTGGTTAGAAGTTTTGTGTATTATTGTGACTGTGTGAGTAGGTTTCCTGTATATGTTGAATGAGAGGAGTGACTCATTCATAGTTATTGTTATATCAAACAAGTACAGTTGTTTATTTTTTTCCAATTCAATAGTAAACTGTATGTTGGTGTGGATGTTGTTCATTTCACTGTGGAACTGGGTGATTTTATGTGCGGGTTCATCCAGCAAACAAATAACATCATCTATATGTATATATGTGCCAAAAGATTATTTTGTAGTTTGTGTTTGTAAATATGTGGTGCTCTATGTGGTCCATAAAGATGTTTGCCATAATGCCAGAGATAGGTGAATGTAGTATCTGTTGTTGAAATGGAAATATTTTTTTGATGTGACAATATGTAATATCTCTATTATCTCTTTGATATGTATGCTAGGAACTGTGTTATGTGCAGAGAGGTTATTCTGTATGATATTGATAGTTTCACTGACTGGAATTACATGTTTACCACATCAAATGATAGGAGTTTAGCTGTGTGAGGGATTTGTGCTGTCTTTATTTTGTGTATTAACTGCATTGTGTTTTGGATAGTCCTGTTATTATGAGTTTCTCAATGAAAATCACAGATAGTTATGTGGAACTACAACAACAGTTCTGGTCGCAAAAAAAGTGCAGATAGAGCTGCTCTCGACCACCATGTAACTGTCTCAACCATAATTCGTAAGTACAGTGTAGTTTGTTATTAGTTAGCTATATTAATATTTCAATTTTCTTAACACCAACATGTATATAAATTCACAGTCATTGACGATATCCCGTTCCACATGGGCAAAACGGGTCTGAGCCTATATGAATAAACCAATTGCTAATAGACGGTGTTTTCATTTAAAATTATGAAAAATACTTGCTTCACAACATTTTCTCTTAAAGTCTTTATGTTTTGGTACCAATTAATCTTTTGCGCTCAGCTAACAAATAACATGTTGGCATAAAATTTTATAAATTTTGTTTTAAACGAGTTTCTCGGAAACCGTGAATTTACCTATAATATACTGAAAAATATAAACGCTTACTCACTATTATTTTGTAATTTCAATTTAATAGGTGTCTCTCGTTTAAGTATCTTTTCTTTCTAACTCTATTCCTATTTTAATGTTAATTTTTTGTTTCCATTTCTTTTTCTCTTGTGATTCCTCTACTTACTTAAGTCAAACTTACCAGCTGGCGCCATCACTTTAATATCTCCTATGGAGGATGACATCTTTATTGTCTAAATGACAAAAACTTTCTCTTTGTAAGGAACTGAACCCACTACCTGGTTTCCATCAACCAAACACTTTGGCACATGCATCGAGAAAACTTTGGTACGACAGATTATGGCTAAATGTCATCTGACGAAAACTTAGCACTCTCTCGATTCACTCAATTCACATTGTGGAAAATTCACATCTGTAAATTTCGATCGGGAAACTACTAATACCAGAGGTTTTAAAAATGTTATAAAACGTTACATTTTGGATTTACGCTGCTTTCTTCAATGGCGTAACAAAGAAACACATTACGTGAAGTTTTCAAGTTCTTATGCATGTTTAAATAAATAGTCCTCAAAAATCAAAGTACTTAGTTATGTTAGTCCTTCGAAAGTTATTTACGATCTGTTTCCGTCACCAAATCGTTGAGCGAGTGGTTGACATTCAGGTCTGGCATTTCAAAGGACACTGGTTAGATTCCCTCTTCCGGCCATCCAGAATTTCTATAGTTTTACGGAATCAGTCCACATAAATGCCGGTTTGATTCCTCAATAAAGATTATTACGCCTTCATTCCCCATCAGTAGTTTCATTCAGGATCTAACCTGACACCGTGTTAACTGGTTTAAGAAATGGTAAGACAAAAATTTTTAATCATCGGTCTTAGCTGACAAGGTATGAGAGGTGTTGCACAATTCCTGATCACAAGGTTGTACACTAAATTACTGGGTTAAATCCCAAACCTCTCCACAGTGCATATTGAGTGACACTGTTTATGGTGGTTCATCAGCCAGATGGGGACGTTTAAAGTGATGGTCCACTTGATGTCCTTAGGGAAGACAGAACTGCGTGGGCCAGTATCGGAGTTCACCCTCTCCCTTCTACGAACTATCATTCATTCACAACACAAACAACACACATCACATCCATCCACATATGTAAAACAATAAACATGTAAATACACCTCCATCACTGGGAAAGGCCAGGGAAAACCATCTCGTTTAAATAAGCAGAAAATCAAGGAGTTATAAATATTATTGTGAGGGAAAGAAGTCGATGTTGAAAGTCAACTCGTGATGAGATGAATAGTGAAACGTAAAAGATGATTATTGGGAGAGTATTTATTAATTCACTACGTTAATACCTTGCTACATCTGTATCTATACTGTTATAAATACATAAGCGAGCTGCGTTCGGCTGAAGGTTTGAAACAGCACTACGCAAAAAACTACCGTAGCAATTTGGATGACATTTTCAAATTTTGAGAGCTTTGATCTAAATTAAAATCTGTGAAAACATTCTATGACTATGGGACCGCAAACGGAGCAAGATATTACATTCATTTCCAGACTGGACGAAAGACGCCACTGATCACTCTGTATTTGAGACGAGCACTCCTTTCAAGAAATACTGACGGAATTTACACTACTATTCCTTAGATTGTGTTTTATTTTTTGACTTCGGTTGTTTATTTCTTCAGTTTTCGGAAATGTAGTACATTAAAATAACCGGAATATGTGAAACAAATATTTAATTACTGAACACACTCTGTGGTTGAAGAGATACCTAAGATCTACTCTTCAGATGGTGTTTACCCTATATTGTTTTTTGACGTTGATTATATGTTTCTTCAGATTTCTGAAATGTAGTAAATCAAAATAATGGAATACGTTAATCAAACCACTACATCATAGGTTAACATTTCAGTAAGCATAATGGAATTATGATATTTAATTTATTGCGAACATTTTTGTGTCTAATATTTTTGTACATAATATCCACAGCCGTGTTGTCAATAATCAGACCACTACACCATACATTAAGATTTCCATCATCATCAAGGTTTTTCTGCTATTCAGCAGGTTCATGCACAGGGACAGCCTTCCAAGCCTCCCTCTGTTCCGCAATTTTCTTAGCGTTCAATTCACCATGATGTCATCAATAATTTTCTTCCTTCGCCGACCTCTTCTTTTCCCTCCGTTTATAATCCCCTCCAGAGCAGTTTTAAGCAGGCACTCATCCCTCAACACATGACCAATCCAGTTCCTTGTTCTGTTCCTTATTGTTTTTATTGTTTTTATGAGGGACCTTTCCTCTCCTACTCGTTCCTGCACTTCGTCATTGCTTACTTTGTCTTTCCAACTTATTTTCTCCATCCTCCTCCATATCCACATTTCGAACTCTTCCAACCTCTTCAGATCTTCGTTGCGTAAATAAATTACGTTTATTAATTTACTGTAAATATCATAATCCGACAGTATGGTTCAGATCGCTGAGGCGCCGCACGCTGCATCAGGGTAATACAACGGACCGGGCACGGGCCCATGCCCCTGCGTACCGGCCATCGTGACTGCGATTTTTAGGCGGTTTTTCCGCAGCCATATAGGCGAACGCCAGAACGATCCCCAATCTCCCCATCATAAACTACACATTTCACAAGCAAAAAATAAACTTATTACAAACTGAACATTGCCACACATTTCACAGACAGATGAAAACAGTGACGGATCCAGGATTTTTGTTTGGGAGGGGGGCTAGGATTTTGATTTGGGGGGAGGGGAGGAGGGGCTTGATTCGGACGAAGGTAGGCTTTGTAGGAGGGGATGGGATCGACAACAGAAAACACTGTCAAAAAAAGGTACCGAAAATTACGATGTAGTCGGGGGTGACCTAGATGATTTGGGTGGGGGGAGGAGCTTGAGCCCCTTAGCCCCCTCCCCCCCCCTGGATCCACCACTGGATGTAAACATTTCACTTACCTCATTGTTACTTGGTACGATATGACTATACAGTGGTAAACATCCAGTATATCTTTGCCTGTATAGTCATGTGACCAGCTTGGACCAAAGACGGGGAATTGGAGAGTAGAAGCAGAGGTAGCCGCGAGCCAAGATGTGCCCTCCGATAAAAACTGAGGAGTATGGTTTAATTTGTGCGGGATGTAGCATGGTGATGTATCTATATGATACAGTGCTGTTAAAATAGTTCAGAACATTGTAAACATAGGCGGTGCTAACAGCTTCTTCATTGTAGTGAACGGTAGGTGTGATATCGCGTACTAATAACCGTTTGTGGTTGAAATCATTATCAACTTGCGGCTTTAACAAACGAAAGAGCCCGCATCTTGGAAATACGAAGTTCCGACAGATAATTCACGGTCACACTGTAAAAGGTGGTGGTCACGGTTGAAATTACGAGACAATTAAAAGGTATAGTTACTTCGCAACTGCTTCTGGCTTATCATTTTTCTACTTACAACGACCAGGCAGTAGGTTTAAAATGTTTGGCGTCAACAACGGCATTGTAGACAGATGACGAAGAAATGTTGGGGAAAAGTTGAGAAGAACAAGAAGACCTTTCTGCTTAACGTACGTACTAAAATCTGAAAGCGTTTTTCTGTTTTATTCCGTTTTAACATTTAAAAATGTTAGTTTTCAGTTAACTGATGCGGAAAAAATATTTTTTGTCTGACAACAGATATGATCCTAACCAAAGTATATGCCTAGTGATATAAATATACACTCATCCGTGGGTTAGGATAGTACTAATATAAAATAATCTTCTCTACTTATTAAAACGAATCATTTTTCACGTAGTTTTAATTTGGTATGTTTCATATATTTTATTACGTTAAAATATTAGTGGAACGTAAAGAAACTTTCCGACGACAGTATGAAATCCGAATGAAAGTAAAAATTAAAAAAGAAGAGTCGTTCTAGATGACATTTATATTGTTTGCTTTTCCACGTTAATGTTTGGTATTAGAACAAAATGGGTAAAACATTTCTACTCCCACGAACAGCGGGCAAATACTAGTGTCTAAATATAATGTTACAACACCAACGCAAGGTACTGTCACTTATCTATTATGCGTTTGTTTGTGTGTGCATGAGTACCAAGCGGTGCCTGTTCACTGAATTCTCTTCACTTTTTATGCCAGCGACCGAAATGCGGAAGCAATCCCACGCACCCTGCAGGCAGTGTTTACATTACATTGCTCAACCGCTCGCCGGCAGCGTTTATTTTCAACGGCTGTGCGGGTGTGGGAGTGACGAGAACGCGGGGTATTTGACGGCGGCTCATTGAGCTGTGGCAGGTAGCGGTCCTGATTGACCGTCCGCACGCTCGCATCGCCAACTCCGAGACCATTCATGCGGCAGGTGAGTGGGAGGAACAGCAACACGCATTCAGTAACTTCTCTTCAACCGAGCAGCAAAAAGCTGAACTGAATATTACACAACGATGACACTCCAGAGATAATTCAGCACTTGCCGGTAAGTTTATTTTGTTCGCTTTGTGGTTTCGTCTCGAAATTTGCGAGATTTGGGCAGCGGATTTGATACCTGGAATCGTGCTGTGAATGTACGTACATACACAAGCAAGACTGTGAAAAAAAAGCCTGTTACGTTTGTGTGTACGACGGCATAAAACAAATGAATTCAGTTAAGACATACACACGAGGAACCAATGTAACAGACGTTTCGTAAACATGCCGGACCCACCCTGCAGAACACCTTTGTATCGAATGCTTCCATAAAGAGATTGGAGGCTAGAGGTTAGAGTTTTGAGCACTTAGCCGTTCCTTCTAACTTGAGCATATAGTTGACCCCGTAGGGCCTTTAGGCGAGAAAATTCATGTTAATCTCACTTAGTGGGCTATACGTATGCGAAATATTTCAGATGAAATGGACGACGGAGGCCAAATAGATACTGTAGCACTAGGAATTACAGAGTGTGCTATAGAATGGTGATGAATAAGATAAAAAACATTGAAGTGAATAGAAAAGCGACTTTCTGGGTAGAATAATTCTTAAAAGGTAGAAAGCAAAGAGTTAGGGTAGGAAGTGCAGAATCAAAAGAAGTGGAGTTGAAAATGGAAGTGCCACAGGATAGTGTATTGGAACCTTTGCTATTCATTATTCTAATTAATGATTGTGCTTACGGTTTACAGTCAGGAGTTGAGTTGTTTTCAGATGACCTAATGTTATATAATAGAATTAAAACCTGAGAAGACTCTGAAGAGCTGCAGGATTACCTGCACAGGATATCTATCTGGGTAGGTCAACATAGAAATCAGTGTCAGCTTATTAGGTGGGGAAGAAATTTCTTATCGCAGACTTAAAATATGTATATTTTTGACATAACATCTATTAATAAACTCAAACCGAGCGTGGTGGATGAACGGTTAACGTTCTGGCTTCGCATTCGGGAGCACGCGGGTTCGAATGCCCGTCCGGACATCCAGATTTGGGTTTTCCATGGTTTCCCCAAATCACTCCAGGCGAATGCCGGGATGCGTCCTTCAAAAAGGCCATGGTCGAATTCCTTCCCGTTCCTTGTCCCCAGTTCCATGCCGCCACTAATAACCTTAGCCGTCGACGAGACATAAAGCCGTAATTTTTTTAAAAAAAGTAAATAAATAAATAAACTCAACTGGCAGGACACATTGGGCGGGTGGCAGGAAAAGGTTCAAAATCTTTAATTTATCGGAGAGGGTGATAAGGGGATGTGCCAGAGGAGTTGTAACACCATTTACTGATTATGGTGGTATAGCATGGGACCCACTTTTGGGTATCAAGTACATGAGTTCGAGGAGGTGCAGAGAACGGCCGCTAGATTTGCTCCTGCAAATATTGCAGAGTACAATCAGTAACTGATATGATAAAGAAGGTGGAATGGGAGACATTGAAAGACAGAGTGAAAGGGGTGCTGGTAGTGAATTGCTGATGAAGTGTGGAAATAGAGTGGTGGAAGAATTAAGAGATTGAATGAAAGAGAATATATTACCATAACCACAAGCTGAAACAGGATTTCAGGCATAAGGGAGTGAAAAAAAAATATATTTTTATAGGGAAGGCAGTCAGGGTTTTAAATTAATTACTAGTAGAAGTGATGAATAATTTACCAAAAATTCCAAAAGAATTTAAAGTTAAAATTCGTAGAGGGAAAAAGTATGCAGGTACCATAAAGAGAAAAAAATGAGTGTTTAGTGAAGATGGCGGGTTACTACTCCATGACACTCTTCGGTTTTTTATTTCTCATTTGGCTACGGGGCCATACAGCCAACACGATGTAATTATGTATTTCGCTAGTATTTATGTTTTCACTCGATGCATAGTAGACAGAGAATGCTATAGACGACACGAGAAAAACACGCACATAATTAAAACCATCCATTGTCAAGCCCGGACTATCACGCAATCGCCAACGCTGCCGAGGTCGTCTAAGCGCTGTTTGGTGTTAGTCCTGCTACTTCACCAGAATTGGTTTATTGCTTCTTAACTATGAAGCATTTTCCGTGATTAGGTATAATTCAGTTAATTTCATCTATATTATGTTATTGAGTTTCAGTTTATTCTGCGATAACGTCTGTGGAATTAATAGTGACTTGCTGTTCAAATGTCATAACCAAATTTCGTTATGGTTACCACATCTATCATATCACGCATCAGTAGTTGCTGCTTAGTCTCCATCACGAAGCCGAATTTTCAAGCAAGAAATCGCGGAGAACACGGAGAAATATTTATAACGTTGTAATAGTGCGATATAAGTTGTACTTTTTGACTGATTAAGAAACGTGCATATTGAACTAACCGCGCTAAAGAAGGATTTTTAATGGTATTCCATTTTAAAAAGTTACTATTTGTCGAGAAGCTTAAGTTTTCGTTATTTTTGTGTACGTGCGTTTTCATGCTAAGACTTACAATCATTAATCATACTTTGTATGTAAATATACAAGCAAGGTTGAAAACACGCTTCTAAATTATGTGTGCACAGTATAAATCATGTAACTAATGAGTTATTAAGGCTTTATGCTTCATCGAATTCAAGCTTATTAGAGGCGGTAAAGGACTGGGACATGGAATGGAAAGGAATTCGGCCATTGTATTTTGAAATAATTAAACCGGCATTGCTCTGGAGTTATTTCGGGAAACCATAATATTAAAAAACTGAATGGCTAGAAATGGGTTTCAAACCTGTGTCCCTCGGAATTACAGGCCCGAGCGTCAGCCGCTCTTCCAACAGTCTAATTACACGTAACCAAGCTGACTGAAACCAACCCTAGTTTATAAGAAGTGATGACATTGCACTCTGTTTAAGCATTAACACAGTAATCAAATCTTTGTAGGAACAACTTTATTAAAAAATATTATTTATAGTTGCTGTGCCATAAAATTATTTCCGTGTTAAAACAATTGTTTCATAAACCTGCGAGCTTCGCCTACACTGATTTGATTGTAATATAATGGTTGGTATGTACACGTCATAAAGTCATGAAATACGTTTGTTTCAGAAAAAATATATTTTAATAATTTTATTCATTACTCACCGTTTTCTGTTACTTTCTGCATAATATCCAGTGGCAACTGCAAAAAATTTAACTTAACCGGCAAACTTTAAACGGTTTTCGGCATTGCTCGGAATTTTTATGAACAGTGGTCTTAATTATTGGATCATATAACACCCCGACTATCATATCAATAACCACGTATTAACACGTTTTTATTTGTTCGACTGTATGAATGTAATGGTATTTTTAAATTCAGTTTTAACCAGCTTCCAGATGTCCTAATTATTTAAAATTTTGCATACGTGCTAAGAACAAATACCAATGCAATAATTCCTTCCTGTACTGGTATTTTCATTTCTTTGATAGCAAAAGAAAATCGCATCTCAGCAAGTATTCACCTATGCGGTATGCAATAATGCAGATACTAGCGATTAACTGGTTGAAAATATACAGGCGTCCAACTCGGCATGTTCTTGAAAAGCAGCTCTCCACTGGAGGAAAACACGGAATCCAAAACAGCTTCTTATGTTAAACAAAGTCTGCTTATGTTTCGATCAGTTAGTCTCTTTGTTGTCGGAGAGGCTTATGTAGCCATCAGTTGCGTAAAGTCACTTGATAGCCTCCAAATGAAAGAATTTTATTGCTCCCAGCTAACTGGGAGATTTCCATGTAATGTTGACTCATTATATGTAATGGCTAGGTTATGCGCAAATGAATGCAATAATTTTAAGTTCACTGACAAACATGGGATGCTAAGACTCGAGTAACCTCATTACTTTTATGTTCAATTTTGTTTTAAGAATAACAAAAGAACGTATAGTATCAAAAACAAAACAATAACAAGCTTTTGTAGAAATGCAAAATAATAAATCTTTATATGTAAAGATGAATGTATGTTTGTTTGTTTGTTCTTCATACAAATCCACAGTTTTCATCCGATCTCGATGAAACTTTGCACACTTATCCTTTGAAACAAAGAGATAAATACTGTCTACATTTGGTTGAAAAATTATCTGTATAAATAATACCTGTTGTCTCATAATTGAAAAATTTCCCGTCGAATCGAAGTTGTCCGGTTCAAATAGTGCAATTACGAGCAGAGATATTCGTAATTAAAATGAAAGAAATGATGCCGAAATATTCGTAACATGAATTGTGTCAAGACTCTGCAGTATGCCACGATAATCGGCAATACTCCGAGCGCCCCAACGGATACGTCTCTACTCCGGCCAAGCAGAGCTTAGCGCATGTAGCTCTCTAACCAGTTCGCCAGGCAATTGGCGCTTTAGCTCAGCGGTACCGCGCTTGCCTGTCAAGTGTGCAGCTCGGGTTCGAATTTTCCTCCCCGCAACTACGATTATTTAACTCACTTATCTTCAACTTTCCAGTGTGTTCTGGACCATCTGTCTATTCTTTGGTAAAACAAGAATAATCTTTATATATAAAGATGAATGTTTGTTTGTTCTTGATACAAATCCACAGTTTTCATCCGATCTCGATGAAACTTTGCACATTTATCCTTTGAAACAAGGAGAAAAGTACTGTCTACATTTGGTTGAAAAATTATCTGTATAAATAACACATGTTGTCTCATAACTTCGAAATACGGCGATAGACAGACACGTTGGATATGGATGTCTCCGTACCATGTTTCCGTATAGTGGACTGGCAGCTTAGTGGTTTAAGAGCTTGTTTACGAACGTCGTGGTCTCCGGTTCAAATCTCCGTGGAGGCTAAGATTTTTAAAAATTGGTTTTCATCGTAAGAGCCAGGCCTGGGCCGTAGGTTATTCGGATTGAATGTTAAACTGTAGATATTAAAAAGTTAGTGGTGCAATGGGAGGCAAATCGTAGGTAGTCTTGCAATGTTGTAGGTGTACACTTTTTTTCGTTATAATGATCCCTCAGGTGGTGTTCGCAGTCAATGTGTGAGTGTGAACCACAGTTTTCATCCGATCTCGATGAAACTTTGCACACTTATCCTTTGAAACAAGGAGAAAAGTACTGTCTACATTTGGTTGAAAAATTATCTGTATAAATAACACATGTAGTCTCATAACTTCGAAATACGGCGATAGACAGACACGTTGGATATGGTCGTATTCGTGTGGTGGACTGGCAGCTTAGTGGTTAAAGCCCTTGCTTACGAAAGTCGTGGTCTCCGATTCAAATCTCCGTGGAGGCTAAGATTTTTAGAAATTGTTTTTCATCGTAAGAGTTAGGCCTGGGCCGTAGGTTATTCGGATTGAATGTTAAACTGTAGATATTAGAAAGTTAGGGGTGCAATGCGAGGCAAATCGTAGGTAGTCTTGCAATGTTGTAGGTGTACACTTTTTTACGTTATAATGATTCCTCACGTGTTGTTCGCAGTCAGTGTGTGTGTGTGTGAACCACAGTAATATTATTATAAATACGGAAGTAAGTCTCTGTCTTTTTATTACGTTTTGACGACTAAATGGCTATATCGTTGTGATGGAATTTTATAACGAAATCTGTAAGAAGCGCACAGGATTTTTTTTCAAGTATAATTAACAGTTGTAGTCACGAAATTTTGAGACCTTATCGAATGGTGACAGAAATATGTTGGAAATTGATTCTCTTCAAGAGACAGGTTCGACGGTACAATGATATAGTGATAGCTTTCCTGTCATATTATTCCTACTCGATAGTGTTTGGGACCAATCCTTCGTTAGCAACTTTCTATATTTAATCCTGGCCAAAAAATTCTTAATCCACACGTACGAAGTCGCGGGTACGGGCTAGTAGAACATAAAATTATAGTTAAAAAATACAAACTTTTGTACGTATGTGAAGTTAAAAGTTGCAATTAAAATTCGAGTGAAAAAAATTAAGGTAACATGCTTTTGTAGCAGTGTGGACTAATAAGTTAAAAAATAATCTTTAAATATAAAAAAAAATTTAACAGCGAAAGGATGTCCTACAGTTCAAATTAAGTTATTCTGAATAAGTTTAAAATAAGAATAAACTAATTGACCAAATAAAAAATTAATGTAAAAACGCTTGGGTTACTAGATATAAGTTTACTTAAACTTTTTACCGCTAGTTATTGGTAGTGTCGTCATTAAAACTAAGCAGAGAGCACACCATGCAATTTTTCACATTAAAGTCAAATTTTTTGCTCAATGAATTCATTCTTATTTTAAACTTATTCAAAAATTTAATGCTATCGCTATTGAACAAAATCTTTATAAATTATTTGTTAATTAATTAGGTTTTAACTATTTTTACTTCCATTTGTTAAAAAATTTCGTATGAATGACCCGGAAGTTTTAAGTCTTGATTGTTTACCATTTCCCGAACGTGTTTATTTATTGCCGTAAAAACCTGCACTGGATATTCTACCTCGTTTGTGATGCATATTTAGCGTATCATTCATTGCTTTGAACGCTGAAAACTTCTCTCCTTTTCGTCTCCGTTATTAAAATATTTCACATTACAGAGGCGACGCTGACATCGTCCTTCGCTCCGGCGCTCTCCAACCGCCAACAGTTGCGAATGCGACAGAGAAAAAGTTCACGCGCGCTTTATGATATTTCAACCGAACATGATTCAAATGCGTTACAGTTTTATCAAACAAGTTGCGGAGCAACAATTTGAGAACATGAAGAACAAGTTATTACGATAGTGATTTGTCAGTTCCTTGAGAAGTGATAAAATATATATTGGAAGAGAGAGTTTATGCAAATTTGGAATTCTAGATAGAAATTATGCACCTGAATTACGCTGCTTAAGTTAGAACATTTCAATAAAAATGGCGATTTATGCTTTTCGACAATATGTTTTCGACATTTTGATATCTAGTTTGTCAGAGGAAATAATTTAGTTCTTACCATCTTGGAAGCCTATATTAGTAGAAGGTACTAATCGTCTTTGAAGTATTTTATAACCATTTTACACTGCAGATAATTCCCAAAAAAATAAACCACGTGTTGATACTAAACTCTCAAAAGAATTGTTAAAACAGCTAATACCTGTCGTATATATACTGGATGGAATAAATATAGAATAATATTTCGGTTAATCCGTTTTATCTCACCATAGTAATTTTGTGACGGGTTCACATCACAAACGTGATAGTAGAATTCGACGAGATTGTGTTATAAATTCCAGCTGATGTAACATTCCTGAGTCCATATTTTATTAGTTAGTGGAGTTATGATTTAAACATTTAGGAAGTAGTACACAGTGATAATAACAGTACCGTAGATGACACATTCCCACTAAAGTTTTCACAGTTAGCCAGGATTTATTGGTTTAAGTTTTCAAAGCCGTGACTGCTAACTCGAGATTCTTCGTACTGCTGACTTCTTTTAGCATTTTCTAAAATTACGCAATATGTTTAAGAGATTAACATGAAAATTCTGACACTCCCGTACAACGGAAAACTACTCTGCCTCTTTTAAATTACAATTAACATTGGTGTGCAAAACTTAAGGACGAGACAGATAAAGTAATATATATATATATATATATGTACTCTAAAAGTCATAATTTACACTTTTAATTTAGATAAATATATCCAATCTGATCACGTAAACATGACCCATGATCTTAAAAACTAATTTTTTGGTCAATTTTGTCTCTGTACTACACATTTTTTTGTTTAAATCAACTTTCAAAGTTTTTAAAAACAAAATCAGGAACTTTTTTTTTTTTTTTTTTTTTTTTTTTTTTTTTTTTTTTTTTTTTTTTTTTTTTTTTTTGCTGTCGTCAGTCAAAAGACTGGGATATATTATTATTATTACTAGTGATTGCCCAGCGATCGAAATTCGACCGTAATTCATTAAGTTGTTTAGTTTCTTTCATGAAAGAGTAATAATCTAGTAATTCTCTGCATTACCTATAAAACTAAAACGATACACTCCACGCGTGACTGTATTCTAAATTTTAGCTTCTAATCTTACCATAGCAAATGATGAAATGTATTTATCGATGGTTCATTTGAATTCAAAATATTCATTTTGACATAAGGCCGGAAAACTGCTTTAGCTTTATGAAACATGCGCATTTAAATGTATCTTTTGCAGAAATGATAGACTTTCGTCTAAGAAGTTGTTGTTGTTGCTTTAGGGCGCGTCGGGGTCATTAGCGTCTAAGAAGTAACTCTGAAAGGAGCTCAACAGAGGACGAATGGAATACAATTAAGGATTGCAATCCCGCAGTGTTTTCAATCCCGCGGGATCCGCGCGGGATTTGCGCCAATCCCGCGGGATCCCGCGGGATCCGTGCGGGATTGGTACAAACAGTTTTTTAACGCATATGTTTAAAACATAGTTACTTAAAACGTTAATAAATTAAGTAATAAATAAATTAATAAATAATTGTTAATGTTAAATAATAAAAATTAACAGTTAACAATATTTTGATTGGCAAAATATCATTAAAACTTTTTAGCGTGTCTTAAGTGTATTTCCAGGTTTTACATTTTTGTTTTTTAATTTAAACCAATTTTTATATAAATAATAAAAATGGAAAATATTGAGTCTTAGGTCATATTATGTGTCTTACAATATATCACATAAGTTTACAAATATTGTTTTCTTAATGGCCAAGATACCAGAGTTTTTTTTAAAAAAAAATATATAAATAAACGTTTCATAACACCGAAAAAACATTCCATTTCACAAAGTGAAGTGAATATACTCTGTAAAGCTTAGATTTGGCTCAGAACAAGATTTCATAACTTTTTGTCACTGCACAAGCACGAGACTTTACCTTTTCTGCGTGATTCATTATTATATTTCCTGATTCCTTGATTGATATTACAGTTGATTCAATGTTATTAAAAGAAACTACTCACCAACACGTAAACTGTCAAGTATTTCAGATTTACTTATGTGGCGTAACGATGTTTTTAGAGTGGAAATTATTATTTTTTAGTAAGAAAGGAGACTTTCTCGGCGAATGATTGCAGTGAAGTCCTCATAGGTTATATCTACGGATTTCATTGCAAACACACGACATTACACACGTGAGGAACACGGCGGAGGCAGCCGTCGAAGTATGGTGTTCCTACAACACAATTCGTCGATACATCCGTGAAAATTTCATTATAACTTTTTTGACCTTTAGTCGAAATAATAACAAGGAGAAGAGGGATTAATCGAAAGCCTGAGCGGCACATTTAAGCAGGTGGCTTTCGTCAAAGAAACGTATTGAGGCAGCGGCCAAAACAACAATAAGTCAATGGATATACAATTTCTTTTTGATAGCTGTTAAATAAATAGGTACGCGATCGTTAAAATTACGATAACATTAGTTTCATATCAACGAATAATCAAATTTTCAGCCTGCAAATTAGGAAATTGTCACAATTACTTTATCTGCAAATACAGAAAATGGGAATAATGAAACCGTGAATAAAAAGCTGTAACCGTGTAGTTCAGATAACATGTGCGACACTTAAAAAATAATTATATAGTTAGAAAATCGTACTAAATACGCACATAACTCAAATTACAGAAATGTTTACTCGAAACAAACGTAAGTTTTTATGAATACGTAAAAGTGTATTTATTTACTTACGAATGACGAAGGTTGACAAAAACAAACGCTTGTTCACATGAGTCAAATGCCAGCTGGAAGGGTACAGCAAACAGTGCAAAATATCCGACAGGGACCGAGTGGGGCAGCGAGTCACGCAGACTGACACGCGTTTCCGCCGGATTTTGCGGATTGCGGATCCGTTTAATTTTGTGCGGGATCCGCCAGACTTTCTAATGATGCGGGATCCCGCGGGATTGCCGGATCTCGCTTTTCAATCCCTAAATACAATAAAGACCGAAATAATGAAACCTGGTAAAGAAACATTAGGCTTTAGGGAACGAGATGCCCGTAAACCTTGGATCACCGAAGAAATTTTGGAGCTGATGGATCAGAGGAGAAGGTACAAAAATGCTCAGGATGATGCAGGAAGAGAGCAGTACAGGGAATTTAGAAATCAAATAAATAGGAAATGCAAAATAGCAAAAGAAAAATGGCTACAAGAAAAATGTGAAGAAGTAGAAGACGAAATGGTCTTAGGTAAAGTAGATATTGCATATAGAAAGATCAAACAGAATTTTGGAGAAATGAAGAAAAGAGGTGTGAACATTAAAGCTGCCGATGGGAAACCTCTTTTAAGCTCAGAAGACAGAGCTAACCGATGGAAGGAATACATTGAGAAACTGTATGTTGGGGACGACTTGAACAACAGTGTAATGGAAAAGGAAGGCGATGTCGACATTGATAACTTAGGAGATCCTGTTTTCAGGACAGAATTTAATAAAGCTCTGAATGACTTGAAAACAAATAAGGCAGTTGGAATTGATGGGATCCCTGCAGAACTTCTGAAATCCCTCGGAGAGGAAGGAAACAAAAGATTATTCAAGCTGATATCAAAAAGTTATGAAACAGGAGAAATTCCAACTGATTTTAATAAAAATATCATCTTCACACTTCAAAAGAAAGCACAAGCCGACAAATGTGAGAATTATCGCACTATTAGTCTAACATCACATACTTCAAAATTACTGACCAGAAGAATATACAGAAGGATGGAAAGGGTAGTAGAAGATATAGTAGGTGAAGATCAGTTTGGGTTTAGGAAAAATCGCGGTACAAGGAAATCAATTCTGTCTTTAAGATTAATACTTGACGGGCGGATCAAGAAAAACAAAGATACTTTTATGGCATTTGTTGATTTAGAAAAAGCTTTTGATAATGTTAGGTGGGAAAAGATGTTCAAAATTTTAAAGAAGTCAGGTCTAAAGTATCGAGATAGAAGAATACTCTATAAACTATAGAAGAATCAAGTGGCTATTATAAAAGTAGAGAATCACGAGAGACATGCATCAGTTAAAAAGGGTGTGAGACAAGGTTGTAGTCTATACCCGTTAATATTCAACTTGTATGTAGAAGAAGCAATGAAGAAAGTCAAAGAAAAATTTCCATGTGGCATAAATTTTCAGGGAGAAAAAATCAGTATGCTACGATTTGCTGATGACATTGTCTTGTTAGCAGAAAGTGCTGAGGATATTGAGAAGTTAATGAATGGCATGAACAAAATACTGAAGGAAGATTTTGGACTGAATATAAATCAAAGCAAGACAAAAGTGATGAAATGTAGCAGAAATGATACCAATCACAGTAGATTAAATATAAAAATAGGATCAGATGCAATAGGAGAAGTAAGTGAATTCTCTTACTTGGGAAGTAAAATTACAACCGATGGCCGGAGCAGGAATGATGTTAAAAGTAGAATAGCACTAGCAAAAAGAGCCTTCATGAAAAAGAGAAACATTTTAGTTTCAAATATTGATCTAGGAATTAGAAAGAACTTTTTAAAACTCTTTGTGTGGATCACAGCCCTTTATGGTAGCGAAACATGGACTTTAGGAATACCGTAAATAAAGAAAATTGAAGTATTTAAAATATGGTGCTACAGAAGAATGCTGAAAATTAAGTGGACAGACAAAGTAAGAAATGAATGAGTTTTGGAAATGATGGGTGAGGAAAGAATTTTGTGGAAGAAGCTTACAGAAAGAAGAGACAGGCTGGTAGGTCATATTTTGAGACATGCTGGATTGGTTAATTTGCTGGTGGAGGGAACAGTCGAAGGTAAGAACTGTAGAGGAAGACAGAGATTAGAATATATGAAGCAAATAATTGAGGATATGGGTTGTAAGGGGTATGTAGAAATGAAGAGGTTAGCACAGGATAGGAAGGGATGGAAGATTGCATCAAACCAGTAGAAAGACTGACGAAAGCAAAAAAAAAAATTAAAATAATTTCGTCATTTTGTGTGTTCGCTATTTAAATTTGGTCTATTATCATTTTGAATTTCACGCAAATACGTATTCCTTATTTCTTGTCTCTCTCTATAATGAAATTACTGAAATTAAAAAATCAAAAGACACTTAACCAAAGTTTAACATTTTAAATAATCAGATGACCACATAGTATCTGGCAGAATCGCTACATTCTTTTTCAAAGTATTCCTTTCATAACTTCAAACATTAATCTCTACTTTATCCGAGTCTTTCGTTTTACCAAAGACCACAGAGTGTCTCAATGCGGGGAATTCGCGTATGAACGTTGGCTCCAATCCTATTTCACGCGCACACATACTTTGGCAAATTAATTTTTTATTTTAATAATCTAGTTGTAACATGTATTAATTATGCTTATCATATTTTTGGGTGGGGTGGGACATTCTCCACCAGTGAAAAACTGTTACTGACCTGTTGAAATTTGGATTAACTGTTTCCTTATAGTGTCCTCTTCACGTTTAACACTCTCCTTTTCCGGAAAAGTCGCAACGAATTAAATTAAAAATGCCGAAATATGGGATGCTCCACAACCGCTAAATGTTAACAGCACTGTAAAAATGACACAAAAATTATCGGTACAGGTATCATATCAACCTAAATAGGTTCGTTTTGTCATAGTGATCATGGTTAGGTTGAAATTAGGCCTAGACCAAGAGTAAAAAGTTTACGGGAAATTCGTTCTGCGCAGCCCATGTCGCAAACCAGAGACAAGCTGCGCATTTCTTTACAACTGAAGCAATCGATTATCTCTGACTGCTTATATCGATACCAAGGTTTGTAAAATATATTATATATAATTTCAGCTTTCTGTATTTCTTTAAGTTCCTCCGTTCGCCCAATATTCTGCCCGCTAGCTGGCTATCTACCAGCCCTCGAAATGTTGGTTCTTGCTTCTTTATAAGTTCAGAGATTAATTTCGACTGTTTTGTTTCACCAAAGACCACATAGTAAGGCCGCTAGCTGCGCCATCTACCAGCCATCTGAGCGAACTACGTAGGCGAGCGAGCGTTTTATTTTACTTAATTTAATGTATTTGTAACGCATATTATATATAGATTTTAGCTTCCTTCACTTCTTATCCATATAATCTTTAACTATGCCAAATCTCACACTTCTCCGTGCTCGGAATATTCTTAAAAATGTATCATAAGTATTCGCTTAGCGTATTAATATATAGATTATTTGTTTGCAGTCATCAGTCTTTCGATTGGTTTGATGCAATTCTCCATCCCTCCGTCCATTCCTATGTGGCGCTATCCTCTTTATCTCCACATACCCCTTACAGCCCACGTTCTCAATTATCTGTTTCATATATTCTAATCTCTGTCTTTCTCTACTGTTCTTACCTTCAACTATCCCCCCCACTAACAAATTAACCATTCCCGCATGTCTCAAAATATGACTAACCATCCTTTACGTTCTTTCTGTTAGACTTTTCCACAAACCTCTTTTATCGCCCACCAATTCCAATACACGGGCGTATCCCTGGTATTAAATATAACAGACTCTAAGGAGAAGCTTCACGTTTGTTAAGGATTTGAACACTGTAAGGATCACGTGGTTCGTCCCACACGTGGAGCGGCACTGATGAGCAAGCAGATGGCTTCCCTCCCGATACATGGCCCCGGGGCTGGTGGTAAAATCACTACGGGCTAAATATAGCGGCGAGTAATTTACAAAATTAATTAAAACTTGAGGCATAATTTCTCGTTCGACTCGCGTGCTGCGTGGCGGCGTGATATCGGTTACCATTTATGCGAAAGACCGTAATTGCGCGATAAGTTCCGTGCGCCAGCATACGCGCCCGCGCCGCTTCTATTGTTACAGTAACTCTGCCTGTGACTTGTTATTCACTTGGTCACTGCAATATCTCGTTCCCTGAAAATAGCCATACGATATGCCAACATTTCCAGCTGTCTCGTCCGTGCGAAACTTGATGTGCGATATAATTTGATTGCCTTTTGTTTTGTTGTTTCTTGTCACAAACCATAACTTTTATATTGTAATATCATTATAACATTTACAGTAAATTAAATTCCACAGTTTCTTTACGTTTATTTTAGTGTTATCTTTGGTCAGTGGTTTGACTAACGTTTTTCTTTTATTCTAATGAATTATCTTCTTCTTCCTGTCCGGTATTAGGCCTGGTGGTCTGTTACGGTCTGAGTCCATCGTCTTGGTGGTCTTCCTATATCTCTCTTGCCTCTGGGATGGTATTTGAGAATTTCCCATGTGATCCAGTTCTTGTTTCAGACTTGAAAGCATAAAACATTTAGTCCTACCAATTGGTTGTTAGCCAAGAGGTCTCAAGTCTGGCTATGAGACTGCCACATTGACGCTTCCAGAGCAGCGTTTGATTTTCTGTCAGGGTTGACACCTTTAGCCTTTGATAGTACCCTATCAAAGGCAGCAGGTTCCCCTCACTTGGTTTAGCCAGTGGACCAACACTGTTGCCCGGGTGATAGCTCTTGGAGCTACCAAGTGAGAGTTGGATGTCTGGTTTCGACAAGCCTGCATGACTTGTCTTGAGTCAAGGCATGGTCAGCCATGCTCGAAAGGTACTACCACTCTCAGGCACCCCATATCACCCTCTAATGAATTATATTTCAGAAAACTGAAGAAACAAATTACCAAAGTTAAAGAAACCAAAGTGTTGCGTGTTAGTTTGTGTTGTAGCAAGATCTTAGGTGGGTTTCTCGTAAATGAGTGTTCATTTTGGATGCAGTGCAATCTGTGGCGCCTATCTATTCTTGGTACGAACGAATTATCATTGTTATGGCAATGTTCTAAAACTAAATTAATACCAAGAATGGGTCTGAGTGAATAACCGTACTTTATACGGTCATCGGCGCCTCATTACATGGAGGGCGCATGAGAGATCATTTTAGGTCATGTCGGCGGTCGCACAACCTTGTTTGCTAACTCTCGAAGCCCGTTACCATATTGGTTCATGCCCAGAGGTATTGTAGTGGTATATATGCCGCCCAAGCCGTAGGGGAGTGGATCAGATGACTAGAATCAGTTATTCAGTGGATCAGTAAACTATTTAGTCAACCAGTCGACAAGTCGGGAGTTTTCTCGACCCGGCTCAGGGGACTGTGTCATCAGTAGTTCTAGCATAAGCTCCACAGAAGACTATTTTTTTTTTTTTTTTTTTTTTTTTTTTTTTTTAATTAATTAATGGCATTTGGTTACTGAGGCCACACAGCCAGCTCAGTGTGATTCTGATTCTTTCAGTGTATTAGTTTCTCGAGTGTACATATTTTCAAGTGTAATCACAAGGACACTACAACACAAACACGACATTCACAGACACAACACTTTACGCCCAGGCCCGCGGCCGGACACGAACCGGCGACCATCGGCGCGTGGAGCTAGCACTCTAGCCCCTACGCTACCGAGGCCGGCCACAGAAGACTTAAAACCTTTCGGGGTGCTACCCCTCTCAAATAACAATATTCCAGTAAGCTAATCTGATCTATCCACCCATGATCCTATAACCGCTTGAGGATCCTGGGTATATGGTAGCCCGCCAGCTTCTATCCTCGGAGCATTAGCTAGGCGCGTCATTCAGGGGAGTGCTAAGGCAAACCTGTTCGCCATAGACTGTAGATGAGGCCTGAAATCCTATATTGAAACAGGACCACAACATCATGTTCCGTTTCGTAGAGTTCTCGTAGAGTCATAATATATACTGTATTTTTTTATCTGCTTAACGTCTCTCTAACAGCGATGTCTTTAGAGACGGGAAAGGATGGGGGGCAAGGAATGGGAAGGAATTTAGCCATGGCCTTTTGAAGGAAGCATCCCGGCATTTGCCTGGAGTGATTTGGGAAACCATGGAAAACCCAAATCTGGATGCCCGGACGGGGATTCAAACCGCCGTCCTCCCGAATGCGAGGCCAGAACGCTAGCCGTTACACCACCACGCTGGGTAATATTTACCGTAGATTTTAAACTAGAACATTGGTGTAAGAACGGAGACTTTCCCGGCGTATTCTTGAAATGAAGTCTTCACGGGTGTCCCGCCGGATAGTGTTTTGAAAACACGATATTTCGACGACTAGCTCCGTCATCTTCATCAGGTGTCAAAACGCCTGCTAGAATGTTCTAGAATACCATACATTTTTAATATTATTGAGGATAGAGGAGCAACTGGGGGAGGGGCATTCATACTGGTTATCAAAGAGTACTAGAGTGCACTGTTGTTCAGAGATAATGACCATGAGTTACTTGGCGTAGACGTCTTGACACCTGATGAAGACGACGAAGCTAGTCGTTGAAATGTCCTGATTTCAAAATACTATCCGGCGGTACACTCGTGAAGACTTCATTTTAGAACATTAGTGTTCAAACTGTGAAAATTCCATCCGAATTGGTTCTGTAGTCTTTGTGTGATGCCTGTACGAATGAAAAAATAGACGCAGCATTTTTTTTTTTTTACTTATGGCATTGCGCCACGTCGACGTCAAGGTCATTAGAGGTGGGAAAGAACTGTGGATAAGAAACGGGAAGGAATTCGGCCATGACCTTTAGATGGAAGTATACCGCGATTCACACATGGAAAACCCAAATCTGGATATCCGGACGGGGATTCGAACCGCCGTCCTCCCGAATGCGAGGCCAGATCGTTAACCGCTCACCCACCATGCTCGGTATAAACGCAGCAAACTTGCAGATTTATAATAGTATAGAAGTAATATTCAGCGGGATTGTGTCGTTGGCTAGGCCAGTCCATTCTGTGACATCCAGCTAGCAACATCTGAATCTATAGGATACCTGATAAAGACAGCCGAGCCAGCTGTCGAAACATTGTGTTTAAACGATACCATCCGGCTGAACCCCCGAGAGGATTACATTGCATCAGTACGCCAGGGAAGTCACCATGCACACATCAATATAAAAGAAAGTTTATTTTTGACATAAAAAAACTTATTTACCTTTTTAGCTAAAGAGATGAGTAATGTTTCAATAATGAATTGAGAAACATGTATTGCACTTTACACACTGAAAAAATATTGAAAAATTAAAATCGATAGTGTTATCTGTTAAAAATTAATGCCTGAAATCAGGTTTTATCAAAAAGAAGAAATAAATGACTGATGAGGTTTTTTTGAAACATTGGAGAGAAGGTGGGTTGAAGAAAGTAATCATTATGAATACAAAAGCATCAATAAGGAGATCAGAAATATATAAAAAGGCACGTGTGTCTCTATATTTCACTTTGCAGCCACAAGTACCCAGAGTAGACCCAACTCTCCCATCGGTCACTGTGGTGGTTGCATTGCATGGCTGTGGGGGTGAGGGAAATATGGTGGCTGAAAGTTTTGCTTATTTCTACCAACTTGTTCCAAAAATCTTTTGAATCTTCAAGAACGTTTTAGAGTGTTCTTGAAAGTATTAAAATGTTCTAGATTGATCCTGAATAATGTTCTAAAATACGATACACTTTTAATATTTTCGAACTATTAACAAATATAAATAATTTGTATGCAACATACGTAGTGTGTGAACCGATTTTGACTGGACTTTCACTGGCGGGTTACTGCTTTGGCAGGGGATGACATAGGCTACTTTTTACCCTGAAGGTATATACGGTTCAGCGCAAAAACATAAAAACCTTCAAAGTTCTTGATAAACACGAACGAAGTCGTGTCTAATATGACAAAAAAAAAAAAAAAAAAAAAGAAAGAAAGAAAGAAAGCCAAAGGAAAGGAAATAACCTATACGTGAATTGTTCTGAAATATAGGCTCTACAACTGTAGTTTTACAATTTCAACTTTCATTGCAAAGTTATAAAGGAAATGGCAGACCTAATATAACGAATGAACCAGTGGATAGTGAGGGAAACGACATTTTTTTCCTCATATATATGTAACTTATTTAGTTTCTGCTGTATATATGTGGTTTACCACTGTCAGTGGCACAGAATACTTTTTGGATACTCATCACGTAAACTTTTTGTCTTCGAAGTGGAAGACCTTTTCCATGAATTGTAAAAAACACATACAAGGTTTTCAAACGTTTTTAATTAGTGTCACTGTTTATTCGTTTTTAACTTAATTGACCCCAACTAAACTTATAGAATCCCATGCTAAGGTCTTCACCTCTACACATCTGCTGCGAAAAACCACAAACTTAATCAAAAATTTCTGAAATATTTCTTACGCACTTCCCAAATTAGCTATTAATAAATAGCACTAATGCGTTTTTTTTTATACAAAATAAGTATTTTCCTTGATAAGTGTCGTCTTCCTAGTTAGCCCAATGGAGCTTGCAGTCTTCATGTGTTTGTCTAGTTCCTCTACGTCTTCTAAGCCACTGAAGCTATTTGATTATTGTGAAATTGTACTCCTCTAAATTTTTAGATTGTTAGTTCTCCCAAATGCAAATGTTAGGTGATATACACAAATATTTTCACTGGATAGTAAATACGTTATGTTCACTGATAATTTGATGCCCTCTTGAAAAGGTGATTTCATAAAATTTGTGTTGTTTCAGTATATTTTGCTGACGGGAAACATGTGTTCACATCACATTCAGCATCGGCTTCACAGTCACACCGTGGTGATTCGGTTGCTTTGATTCTCTATACGTGCGAGGGGAAGAAACCGTGGTTAAACTTTAACCTTGCTACTGTAGTTAACGCGTTGTAATGAGTTATTGTCGTACCCGATTCGCTTCTCACAGAGACATCATTAAAACGAACTATGGAGACTGATGCTCCTACTTTTGTAATTCAATAGGTGTGGTAAAATCGCATTACGATCGCATATGGCTCTAAGTGGAATATCCATTGTTAGAAAAGCAGAAATGACCAGCTCTCAACTCCACCAACACCGGTATCTATATATCTAAAGATGAATGTATGTTTATTTGTTTGTTTGTTCTTCATACAAATCCACAGTTTTCATCCGATCTAGATGAAACTTTGCACACTTATCCTTTGAAACAAGGAAAAAAATACTGTCTACATTTGGTTGAAAAATTATCTGTATAAATAACACATGTTGTCTCATAATTTCGAAATACTACTGGACGGCGATTGACAGACGCGTTGGATGTGGACGTCTCTATACTGCTTTTTCCGTGTATCGGTCAGACAGCTCAGTGGTTAAAGCGCTTGCTTACAAATGTGGTCTCCGGTTCAAATCTCCGTGGAGGCTAAGATTTTTAAAAATTGTATTTTATCGTAAGAGTCAAGCCTGGGCCGTAGGTTATTCGGATTGAATGTTAAACTGTAGATATTAGAAAGTTAGGGGTGCAATGCGAGGCAAATCGTAGGTAGTCTTGCAAATGCTGTAGGTGTACACACTTTTTACGTTATAATGATCCCTCAGGTGTTGTTCGCAGTCAGTGTGTGTGTGTGAACCGCAGTAGTATTATTATAAATACGGAAGTAAGTCTCTGTCTTTTTGTTACGTTTTGACGACTAAATGGCTATATCGTTGTGATGTAATTTTATAAGGAAATGTGTATGAAGGGCACAGGATATTTTTTCCAGTATGATTAACAGTTGTAGTCACGAAATTTTGAGATCTTATCGAATAGTGACAGAAATATGTTGGAAATTAATTCTCTTCAAGAGGCAGGTTATACGGTAGAATGATATAGTGATAGCTTTCCTGTCATATTATGCCGACTCGATATTGTTTGGGACTAATCCTTCGTTACCTACAACTTACTATATTTAATTCTGGCAAAAAAATTCTTAATCGACGCGTACAAAGTCGCGGGTACGAGGCTAGTAGTATTATAAATACGGAAGTAAGTCTCTGTCTTTTTGTTACGTTTTCACGACTAAATGGCTATGTCGATATTGATGGAATTTGGTAAGAAAATCTGTATGAAGGGCACAGGATATTTTTTCCAGTATCATTAACAGTTGTAGTCACGAAATTTTGAGACCTTATCAAATTGTGACAGAAATATGTTGGAAATTGATTCTCTTCAAGAGACAGGTTCGACGGTAGAATGATATAGTGATAGCTTTCCTGTCATATTATTCCTACTCGATATTATTTGGGACCAATCCTTCGTTACCAACAACGTTCTATATTTAATTCTGGCAAACTAATTCTTAATCCACGCGTACGAAGTCGCGGGTACGAGCTAGTAAATACATAAATGTGAAACACAATTTAGTCACTGGTGATATCTCCATAAGATGCCATTGATCTAAATCGTTATAAAGCTGTTCCATTCAAACTACAGTAATTCAGATGCACTCTGGCTTTCGAAATCAAAGTTATCTAATGTTGTCTGCTTCTTGCATGCACTTATCCCGGTATTCCAGAGTCGGTTTCTTCTTCTTGATTCCGACAAGGGGCCACGTGTCAATTTCAATTATTCATCCTTTGTTGTTGTTTTCTCTTCCGTTCAATCCAATATTCCTACATCATTTCACTATGTTTCTTCCTTCTCAACTGAGACCACTTGGGAGCAGATTTCTTTCCTCTTCACCTTGTAATGCTCCCATACTTAATACCTTCTTTCTAAAGATTTCTCTTTCCATAATTTCCTCTTCTCTTATCTCATTCATTTCCAAATTTTTCTTAACTTCTTGAATCCAGCTGTTTGTTGATTTTTTCCCCACAGAAAATTAAATATCTTTTTCGTTATACTGTTTTTATTAATTCTGTATATATGTCCAAAAAACAGCATTATCCTTTTTCTTATTTATTCTGTTATTTAATTTAATTTAATTGCAATGGAGCACAGGCTTCGGTGGCAATTTCCCTACACACCCATCTTCCCCCTATCCTGCACCCATCTACATTTGCCCTCTACAAATTTTATCTTTAAATTCTTTCAAGGTTTTCGGTAAATTATTCATCATTTCTTTTGGTAACTCATTCCAATCCCTGAGACCCTTACCTAAAAAAGAGAATCTTCCCACACCCTTGTGCCTGAAATCGAGTGCCAGCTTGTGGTCATGGTCATCTTTTCCCTTCCACGCACTACTTTTCATACCTATTGCAATATCTTTCCATGCCTCATCACCAGTATATGCCCTGTACACTCCCATGACCCACCTCATCCTCCTCCTGTCTTGCAATGAATCCCATTCCAGCTCCTTTATCATATCCGTCACTGATTGCATTCTGCGATAATTTACAGAAACAAATCTAGCAGCATTTTTTGAACCCTCTCCAACTCCTGTATTTGATACGTAAAATGAGGGTCCCATACTACACTACCATATTCGAGCAATGGTCTGACAAAAGTTTTGTAACCCAATTCCTTTACTTCTCTCGTACATCCCCTCATCACTCTCTCCAACAAGTGCAGAACTTTGAAACCTTTTCCTACCACCTCTCCAATGTGTTCTGCCCAGTTAAGCTTGTTATCAAAAGTAATGCCAAGATATTTACATTTCAAGTCTTCAGCAAGTAATTCTTTCCCCACCTTATATTCATAATTAACCTTTTTTATTTGTGTATCTAATAAGCTGACTATTCTCTTTAGCAATTATCTTCATTCCATGTTTACCAACCCAACTAGATATCCTGTCCAGATCATTCTGCAACTGTTTACAATCGTTTTCTATGTTCAGGTATATTTCCTAATTTCTATTTTCTGTTGTTTTAACAGACTTTGTTTATTATTATTGTTATTATTTCAGGATACGACATCTTTGGGATTTTTCCGGCCTGTAGCTGAGTTTGAAGCCTCCCGGGGGAGGAAGCTGTGTTTCCATCTTTCGCAAAACGCTCTAAGTCTATTTTTTGTTTTTGTAATGTGTTGTTTATGATGCCGTGATTAGGGACCGTCTCGGAATTCGTCTTTGTGATTGACAGACAGCAACCAAGGCGGCCTGTCTGCTGAGACCAGGAGTCGAAACAGTGTGCGGAGCCTTCACTCTACCGGGTGAAGTTATCCAATAATCTACGACTAAAAATGTCCCCTTTTTGGAAGGTACTTCTATCAACTCGGTATTTCATGCATAGTTTTAAAGTTTGTCAATTCAGCTCAATTTTTAGCATAACTCTACGACACGAGATTTCAAGTATTGTAATTTTACTTCTGTTTAGATTCATCATTGTTTCGTTTTCACTTCCATTTAATGTTTTGTTGATACACACAGACTGAGAATATTTGTCCATTACCTTAAGTCAGCGGTTAGTGTTTCATGTTTTTATTTTATTTATATACTAGCTGGTGTCCACGACTTCGTTTGTGTTTGTCAAAAATTTTGAAGTTTTTTATGTTTTTGCACTGAACCTTAATAGTTCCATGATAATAAGTAGCCTATGTCACTCGCTACCTAATCAGCTACCCGCCAGTGAACGTCTGTTGTAAATTGGTTCACACATTAAATATGTTGCATATAAAATATTTATATTTGTTAATAGATGAAAAAACTGAAAAATGTGTCGTATTCTAGAACATTATTCAAGAACATTCTAGTACATTTTATTACATTCAAAAAACATTCTATTACATTCTAGTAGAGTACAAACATTTTTTAGAACACTTTCGTTGAAATATGAAAATGCTCTAGGTTGCCAACTTTCAACCACCATATCTCCAATACCCCCACAGCTATCGACATGCAACCACCATAGTGCACGATGGAAGACTCGAGACTATTACCACACACAAACACCAATGGTATGCGTTAGGTAGTTGTGGTTCCAAAATGAAATATAGGGACACACATGTCATTTATCGGAATATGAAAATGTTCCAGATCGACCAGTTTCAACCACCACATCTCCCATACCCCCACAGCTATCGACATGCAACCACCATAGTGCACGATGGAAAACTTGAGGCTATTACCACACGCAAACACCAGTGATGCTCGTTAGGTAGTTGTGGTTCCAAAATGAAATATAGGGACACTCACGTCATTGATCGAAATATGAAAATGTCCCAGATAGACCACTTTCTACCACCATATCTTCCATACCCCCATAGCCCCATAGCTACCGACATACAACCAACATAGTGCTAATACCACACACAGCTAGGTAGTGGTGGCTGCAAAGTATAATATAGGGACACAAACGTCCATATGTATATATATATATATATATATAAAAGATTACTTTTGTTCCATTCTTCCATATATAGGTAGGATCTTTGGGCTGTGGAACATGTCCTGATTAATATTTATAAATAGTTACAAGATGAAACTGAGTTTTAGAAATCTTATCAGATACAATTACGAGTAATCCTTTTGTACAAATTCTTGGATGAAGTGAAAGGGTTTGCTAAAAAGATCATCTTTATTACATACAAACTGATTCAAACTTTTATTACAAATGTGCCCCAGAATAATAAGCCTAGTTCGCACTAATGAAATTATTGATTGAGATTCGTGTAGGTTATTATGTTTCTTGTGTATGAATTGTGTGTCTGAGAATTCAATGGAAGCTAGTTAAAATGTTCTATGAGAAAGAAGAATAAAGAATATTTATACCAAGAAGTCATTCTAAGAAACGACTAAACTGTTCAGACTGTCTTGTGCTAATTTCTTTCTGATATCATGGTTTTATTTTCCCAAAGGCAAAAATTATATTTCATTAGTAACAAACTAACTTAACTTAGTCCACAACGCGAAGGTAGTGACAAACTATCAATGGTTTAAACCTTGAAGATGGTGAAGAAGTAAGAAAATTCTATTATTTCTTCTGTTTCATGTGTTCCATCTAAAGTTATTTCTGCCATTGATAATGTACTTGATGGTCTCCATTTACGTTTATTTGAAATTATTGCGCTAATTTTTTTTTGCGCCAGTTTTTTTCGTGCGATGTTTGTGTGCGTCTTCATTGTCACCAATTAAATTTAAATCGCGTCAGCAGTTGATAAAATTAGTCTACAGTCATAGCAGAAGACAGATATTTTTCTCGGAGTGTGTAATAAGAAAAAAAAGTAGTTCACATAAATTTGAGCAAACAGCGTGCCATGTGTAGCATCAGTTAATTAAACTCGTTTCGGAACCATTCATCCGTCAGGGAAGTAATTTTCATTCTGCGTGCATAATATCAAAACTTGATAAAATGGGCGAAGCAATAAAATTAATTTACTGTCTCTTTCACAGCAACAGATTAATTAAGATAAATATTTTTGTGTTACTGTGGAATAGCTTCATTGCTCCAACAAATGAGTCAACTGAAATTTATGGAACCATTTTACAGTCAGTGGTTTATTTTAAATGTTCCTATTAAATCTTTGATTCAGTCTTCATATCCACATATGTTTTTATTGATAATACTGGGTTTTCTACTAGTTGCTATTAAACTCTCTATAATGAGCTATGTTTCGCCATTGCGCTTTGCAATATGAAGGGATCGCTTCGAATTTGGGATCAGTATCATGGTGTCTTTTCGCTGTATACCGATTTTCCTTAAAATGATCCTTTAGGATCCGTAATTGAGCTTGTCGAATGTTAACATTTTTCTTCAAATGTGTTGATTGCCGATTTTAGTAGAAAATATTATTTGTATGACTCTCTCCCATAAACATAAGTTGCTTGTTGCAGTGATCGGATTTGTGCGTCAAGATTGAGAACCTACCACAATAACCATTTGTTCTAAACATGAATCAAGGGATAAGTTTACGTTGTTCCACCTGAGTCTTTATTTTCAAAGTAAAACATTCTGTCATAGTGTTGGCTGTTCGTCGATACAATTATTGATTCTGTACAATACGCGCGTGAGTTTGAAACTGTGTTGCAGCGCATTATTGGAAGCGTCTCCTTTTATGTATCCCACGGATCCTTCTATTTTGTCAAACAACCTTGCGAACATATCGAAGTAAGCGCTATAATTAACAATTAACGTTCTCAATTTTGAGAAAATTTTGGCTATGTACCCAAGTTCGGAACAGTAGCTTCATAACGCTGCCATCCAAGAACAGGCATTCGGTTTTACAGTTAAAACCAACAATCTTAAGAAACTATCATTTATAATTTCAGTTAATTGTTTTTTTATTTCCTTCGATTGATTATACTTCGAGTTAAATTTACGAAAAATTTAGTTTTAATTTTATGACAGTCAATAAATAAAGGCCAAGTCCTATGTTTACCAAGTTGTAGCATATGAGAATTAGCTGTATGATGTTGATTCGTCTTCCTGGCTGGAAGAGGTCACATAATACAGCAGGTAACTATTGCTTTAAGAATGTAGGACGAGGCTTTCTCGGCGTAGAGTATGAATAAAATCCTCTCGAGTGCTAGGTGGCAGATTTTATGACCGCCGAAACGTGTTTTATCGATGGACTTAATCAGCTGGCTACCAGAGAGGATTTTATTCATACTGTTTTAAGGTTCCCGCTATTTGTTGTATACGTTTTCAGTAAGTTTTTCAGCTGTATGAGAAAACTTCCTGTTGCTATAATTGGAACAAAAGTAAGGTGTCGTGCTGATGTGATGAGTTACTCAGTTGTCTTACCTGAAATTGCCGACTCGTATCGCATGCCTCCGGCGTGTAGGCGCTGGCTGCCGCATACCCCTGTTTGATGCATGCTGAGTTCCAACTATATCATTGTTTTCTGTCAGCCATGTGGTCCATTAGAAAATGTTTTCATGTCATGTCTGGTAGTTGTGTTCGTAGCATCAAGATTATCCATATCACGGGTCATTTTGACTTTCCGTGAAACTGCATGAAATGGTTCTCAACCGGCAACGCTCCAACTAAATGTAGTGGCTCTATTTTCATCACAAAGTGGCCGTAGTAGGAGAAGTAAACAATGACAATTAAGTCACGTAAATATGCTACACGTGTATCGCAATCAGTTACCTGTACTAAGCCAAGCAAAATTTTCCCGTAGCATATTAGCCAACACACTTTTCCCCCTTAATCATTGTTGGCTAGATGTTTGACGCATTTTCATTTCGTGGTGTAACTATTATTTACACGAGCATTATCACAGGGATGTAACGTTTACAGAAGATATTGGATATGGACGACACAAATATTACTCTTTGTCATGCTCCAGTTTAGAAATTCACTTTCAAAACTATTTTTTTTTCTACGAAGTGAAATGTAAAGACTAGTTTAGATTTTGAAATTGATTGATACAATTACTGTTTCAACTAACTGCTATCATATGAAGTCCGTGAAAAGTAGACATGTGTGTACTTTAATTCTGAATGTAAGTTCCACGCATATATATTTATATCTTTAGGGTTATGAGTATGTTGGTGTTTTAACGATTCAATGTTTTATCACATTTTTTCCTTTCATTTCTGTGTTGAGTATCTAGAGTAAAATCTACAGTAGTAGTTTTCTTACTATACGAAACTATTAAAGGTCTGTTTAAAAATGAAATTGTTTTTTAAGGATTGTTGTAGAGATATACTGTTAAAAATAAAACACGGATCAATTATTATGTTTACAGGGATCCTTTATTGAAAATAATGTGTTACTCCAAATTTTTCCTTTAACATAGACAAATATTAAACAAAGGAGAAGGCGATACAATTTCAAGATTAACAGAAGCTCAAATACTTTAATGGATAAAAAAATATATCAATTACAGCAGCCAAAAAAAAAGAGGATGTCGTTAAAAATTAGAAAAATCGATACTGTTTTGCACTTGCTGAAAAAAAAAGAGACATCTGTAACGTGAGGCAAAAATAATTATGCCATTTATTGTTGATTTAAAGTTGACTTCATACACAACAAGTGAAATTTCGTTGATTTGTTCCTCTCAATAAACGTAAAAACAGTCTTACATCTCTGAATACATAATAATCAAGTGAATTAACAGCTGACATTGACGAGTATTTAACATAAACGAATAGCTCACTAAATATAACAAACAAATATTACCAAACCATTGACCGTCAGTATGTGAATTCCAACTATTATACAGTCAAACTGATACTCAATTTCCTTCTTTAACTGACATCAACATTGAACTATAAACTATTGAAGACCAAACATTATTGAGGCTGTGTTTACATATATGTGTGAATGTTTTCAATAAGTTCCTTTCCTAACTTTAATAGAAACGACCGGTCTTAAAAGTAAAATTAAACAACAAAAAGTTTAATAATCATCTCTCTATCACAGCAAAACTATTCAATACTAACATGAATATCCACACTATCTCTAACATGAAAGCTGTTACAATGAATCTCAAAGCGATTTTAACATTTAGGAACTAAATAAATAATTATGACAATCACAACTAAATTATTACAAAACTTCGATAGAAAAAAGTTTTAAAATTCCATTTACACTGGAATTCATGTCTTTAATCAGAGTTATTATTTGCTGGATAACATATGAGTTAATCTTTAAAACAAAAAAAAGCAAAAAAGCAACAAAGCAAATGAATACTGAAAAGAGAACAGTAAATAAATTCTTTTTTTACAAACTAGGAGTATTTAACTTAAAATAATACTAACTGCATGCCTACAGATAAAAACAGCCGCCATTTAAGAGTACGCCCGTCGGGAAATGGACTTCAGTGTATGAAAGCGTCTCCGTCTCACCTCCCCTGATGATTTGTTTGGTATTTGTCAACCCCTAATGTCTATAAATTAAAATTATTAATTTTCTTGCTACGGAAAATGCCATGGTTTCAGCACACTTAAAAATCGATATAATCAAAATCTCAGTGTTTATTAAATATCAGTTGTAAGCGTAGTAAGTTTTATCATCGTTGGTTGCAGAGTACTAAGAAGATAGTTCATGGAGATATAACTACCTACAACGATTCTTGTAGGAAAAAATTTTTATTAAATTCAAGACTCATAAAATCTCACAGCATGAATTGGAATATTTTGTGCTGGCTAAAACATTTTCAAGTAAATGATTCAAATAAAATAATTGAATACACTCAATATGTTTAAAATTACCTACTCTTTACAGGTTTGAAGATATACATAAACTAAAATTTCGTATCCTGTGCCACACAGTCCCAGTTTCTGTGACGTGAAGCCAATGTTTTCGTAGTATAAGTGTAAATCATTTTGCATCGCACCTAAGGAATGGGTCCCTTAATTTAGCAGGTGATAAGTACATTTGTAACATAATTCTAGAGAAGTAAAATTTTAGTAATATTTAAGTATGGTAATGAAAATCGTGAGCCAAGGAACTTCAAATAACCGGTTCCTATCGATAAAAAGAGGCAAACGACTACTATTATTTGAAATAAACACTGAAGATTGTTTGATATTGCCTACGTAAACGCTAGACTGAAAAGATAAACACCGTCAAACTATTTGGAGAAAATCATGAGATTGTAAGATTGTCTGCACCAGTTTCTAAGGTAATATTCAAATAAGTATTTAAAAAATGTGTGGCTATTTGCAGAAGTCGATCTGTAAAGATTGTAGCTGAATTCGTGTTTTAGGCCTAATTGCGCAAACGTGGAGACACCTGGGGTTTACGCTTTGAACTAATCAGTACATTAATGTCGCCGCGTGTGTTATATAGAGATTGTTGCTCAACAACTTCGGAGAATATACGTCATTTTCTGAAACAATGTTCCTGTATTTTACTTTCTTCGGTAAAATGTTCAGGTAATAAAAATGTTTTAATATCTGATTACTTGACTCCTTATGTGTTTAAATTCTCTGTTTCATCTTTTAAACAAATTTATATTCGTATAGTTTTCACTAGATGTTATACTTTGTGTTTGCGGAATCCTTTTCTACATACGAAAACCGTCAAAATTTAATTAATGGAATACAAAGCATAAAAGAAATGATTTGTTACTGAGCAATCAGGCAAGAAATTTTTTATATCTAAACAGATAGATTTTATATACATAATTGCTGTTTCAATTTTTTTTTTAATAAGATTTGTTTTTGTTGCAGTCTGATGTGTTATCACAATTTCTGGAATCCTTTGCTTCTAATACAGGCTATAAAAATTCATTTTAAGAAATACATAGCATAAGAGAAGTTTTTATGATTCCTCAAGAAAAATAGACTACTACTGGCCCTCACCAATAATGCTTAAGAAAGAGTATTATTAAATCCTTCAATTTTAGTGGGACGTTATATGGTGGTAGGACTTTCTGATGATGAAGAGAGAAGGAAACTACAGAGGTTTTGACATATGGTTGTGGCAGAGGACGGGAAAACATCATCTGGGTGGATATGAGTAGGTTTTGAAGATATTGAGAACAGAAATGTTTTCAACAACAGAAAAATCATGAAAAATTGGCTAGGGCATTCGATGATATGTGAAAGCTTTATTGTGGACGTTTTGTAAGGTACCGTAAATGAACGAAGAAAGAGAGGGAACAGAAGATTCCAGGTGATATATGCCTTAAGATTATCTATGATCAACTGAATAGAAATAAAGAATTTTTTCCCCAAAACAAAGCATGAAGTCGATAAATAAATGATCTCGGGCATCCAACCACGTATAAATGTTACTTCCACGGCACGTTTCGAGGAAATCCATCTCTGTCATCAATTTAAACAAACTGTACAATACAGTGTTGAAGAAATAGAGTTTTAGCCCGAGCAGAAATGTTTAGGGCAGCACAATCACAGAAGCTGTTGAAATCAGAACAGCTGATCTTTTAGTCGACAGGGACACTAGGTGAGAGCTTAGTACAGCCTGGATCCCAGCGATCAATATGTTACACCAGCAACGCACCTGTAAGGGACAGAAGTGTGGACGACGTCATCGGCTACGGACGGCTTTTGTCTTCTACCGTTGTCGAGGCACCGCATAAACAAATAGTTACTACGCCAGTGCGTTGAAGGAGAGATGGACTCCCTCGTAACGTCCCATTAAAGTGATATATATATACAACGTCTGGAGATCAAAATTCTTTCAGGTATTCTGCCAGATAAGTTCTTCTGCCATACACGACGTTTCGACAGCTTACTCCGCCGTCTTCATATGGTGAACTGAAAGTTGGAGTTACTACTGCAATATCATGTAACATACTTTGACACACAGTCATGTGTCGTCGCAGTAGCAACTCCGACTTTTTGTTCACCTGATGAAGGACGGCGGATGAAGCTGCCGAAACGTCGTTTATGGCAGAAGACTTATCCGGCAGATCACCTGAAAGAATTTTTATCAGTAGTACGCCGGGAAAGAATCAATTCTCACACGGCCGGAAGCCTGAGATGATTTTATTTATTTACAATACAATGAAAAGCTTGATTCTTGCAAAGTATTAGTTGTCCAACAATCTCCATATGCGTGCCACTTGTCTACTTGTTGTGGTTAGAGTAAGGTATTAGGGGTTGCGTCGTGAGTCCAGTTCCCCCCCTCTGCGCGGCTGCCACGCGCGGCTGCCACGCGCGTCCTCTACCGGCGGCCGGCCGGCTTGAAGGGCCCGGAGCGCTGCCCGCGGTAGCGCAGGCCCTCGCAGCTGGCCTCGGAGGAGCGGCACACGGCGCAGCGGCACGACACGGCCTCCAGGAACTCGTAGCGCTCCGTGCCCGGCAGCACGCCAGGCTCGCAGTTGCGCAGGTGCACCACGCGCCTCTCGCGCAGGTCGTGCAGGCACACCGGGTGGAAGCTGCGCTTGTACGGGAACCTCCAGTCGGAGATCTGAAACACACACCACGCATTTCGTTTAAAAGAAAATTACCATCAAGTGCAGATGCTCCAGCATGTTGATGGATACTGTGTGCACTATAACTACTATGCTGATGCTACAGCCCTCCCAAAGAAGGATTTAAAAAAAAAAAATAATACTGGTATTTTTTTATTTTTTTTTTTTACGAAGGGTTTATACGGGAGAACGTGCCTCCTTCTTCCCTGTTTGTTGTTTGATATATAAACAATTTCTACAATTCATAACATGCCAAACATTGAGAAAATAAATTAACATTATTGACTGAGTATATAAAAATAAAACGCATAAAAATCTTGTCCTGTCACGGTCGCCATGTCGGATAACTAATATGTTGATGGATACAGCAGCCAGAGGTCATATCCGGTTCAATTTATTTTTCCTTGAATTCTCTCCATCTTAAAGATAGAATGTTGTCTTTTTTATATTGAAGAAGATAAATCTTTAAAATTGTTCTGTTTGCTGTTCCCACACCGACTTACCACTGAGACGCAAAGTATCTGAAGAATGCAGGGTTCCGTTTTACGAGTATCCGTTTTGCTCGTAACAACCATTTCGCAAGTGTTATTAATGATCCCCTGTCCGTGTGTGTGTCACCACGACAATTAGACCATTCTCTAAGAGTAAAGGACATTCATGACTAAGATTACGAATATAATGGATTATTGGTAATTATTGATACGATTTTTTTTTTTTTTTTTTTTTTTTTTTTTTTTTTTTTTAAATGTTAAGCTACATGATCAACCTCTCATCACAGAACATAATTAAGATCTTACACTAGCAGAAATTCTCGGCGTTTCCCGGGGACTGCATATGAAAGTTCTCTTGTTTTATCGTATTTGGTCGGATTGTCGTAAGTATTGTCAGAATCATGAAGGGGGGGAAAAAATCTCACCTGTGGCAGTTTACTTAACATAATTGTGTAGCCATGTGCCGTTGTCGCGGGAAGCGAGGGAGAGAGGAATTTTAGCATTTATGTGAGAAGGTCACCTCTTCTGTCATTAGAACTGATACAACCAGCACCAAGATTTCTGGAACATACAGCAGTTTTTCATGACATCTTTAAGTTTTGCCATTTTCTGCTTGAACTCTCTCACTATTCTGTCATGTAGCTCAGTCGGATTCTGGTCAGCTATAAGGTATTCGTCGACATCCTCTCACGCTTGATTGAACGTGGTTGATAGAGCCGGATGGCCGCGTGACGGTGCTTGCTGAAGTGCGTCATACATATAAGCGGAAAACTGAAAAGTTGTAAATTTTTCTTAAGGCAAGGGAGTGGGGTTTTGTTAATCAGATGCAGGCAGTAACTTTCTTTTTAAGTATACTTGTGCAAAGTTTCATCAAGATCGGAAGAAACTATAGATTGGTATAAAAAACATACAAATAATTATACACATATCTACTTTTATATATATATATATATACATATATTTCAGTCTGTAACAGGATCAAAAAACAATAATATTTAACCTAAATGTTTTTATACAGTATTCATTTGAAGTTGATTCATATGTATTTGCGTTAAATAAATAAATAAAAAATCATAAGCTAAAAACAAATCATTCATTTTCGCGCCATCGTTTTTACGCGATTTCTTATACCTCAATAACTTGTCAATTGATTATTGGTAATTCTTCCGCACTTGTTTGTTAAAGGTTTGTAAACGAAAATATCGTCTCTTAACAACTGTTATTTTTATTCCTATATGCCCCGACGCTTTTCGTCCTTGTGGAATGGTGCATCATCAGCGAGATTTTTGATACAAGCGGTCACATGTTGGTCAAGAAATAGCTATAGTTCCAATTTTTTTGTAGAACACAACCTCATGCTGTCATTCTGCATTGCTGAACATCACTATTTTACTGTTTTTAAATGGCCAAACTTTTTAGTCTCGTTTGATTTACAAACCAGTAGCCACATTGTTTATTCACATTTACAGTTGTTCCATCTTAATGTTTCAGCTTATGTTGCAATATTATATATTATTAATTCATCACGTCATATCGGATGTCGTTGGATTTTTGAAGAAGCATCCACGCGGTTATCTGAGCGGATGATCGGTGATACACTTTACACGTCTGGAGCCTCAACTTGAATAGTTCTTAAACATTAGTGGCACTGTTCAGATGCAAGACAATCTTGAGTCTGTCCGCGTTACACAAGTTTGAATACGAGAACCACCGATATTTGGTAATCGTTTAGTGTACAGTGTTCACGATGCTTCCGATACTTCCTACCAATGAGGAGATCCCCTCCTTCCCCCAAATGATCAGCTTTAAGTTCGGCGATAAAAAGTTGCTGGGGACCAGACTATAGCCTGTTATTGACTTACTATTATGCCCCTGTAACAAGCATCAATATGGTGATTGTACTAAAAAGAAAATTATTAAAGTATAATTGACAATGATGAAAAAGGTTGTAAGGATACTTAAGAGAGGACACAACTTTCGCGGTAGCATTCGGGAGGACACAGGTTCAAATCCCCGTCCGGCAAAACAGTTTCCCGAAACTACTCCAGGCGAATGATGGAATGGTTCCTTCAAAAGGCCTTGGCAGAATTCCTTCCTGTTCCTTTTCCCCAGTCCTCCCAGTCCTTTCCCGCCTGTAGTGACCTGTAGTCGAGGCGTAAAGCCATAAAATAAAATATCTCCGATCTCGCTGATCAAGCTCTGAATAACCAACATTTCTTCTAGCACTGAAGACCATACCAGGCAGCCCGGTGATAGTAATTTTGCGAAATCTGCCACGAGGTGGAGTGTACTAAAAAACTGTGGCCGACACGGGCCCCCTGGCAGGTATGAAACATCGAAATAGATGGTTATTGAAAGAATTTATAATCAAAGAAAACCAATAAATAAATGTGGAATAAAATAAATAAACACAGAAAGTTTCAGTATTTTACGCTTTTAGAAGGCGTCATATTAATCAAATATTCCACTTACTTTTTCGGGATTCCCGCTGCTTTGATGGATGTTTTACTTCCGACGTTTTGGCACCCAACCTGGGGCTTCATCAGCGTGAAAATAAACGATGGAGTGATGTGACAACCGTCACTTCTAAACAGCTCTGATGAAGGCCCCAGGTTTGATGCGTCAGAGTTAAAACATTGATCAAAGTAGTGGGAATCAAAAAAAAGTAAGTGGAATACAGAGAGTTTCGTTGGTAAAATAAATATATCATTCTTATTATAATAACTAGCAGAGTTCCCGCCGTTGACCGGTATACTGTAGGTTGATTTAGACACACAGTAAATGTTGAAGTTCATAACAGAGGTCAATTTTTTGCACTTTTGAATCAAATTTCATGTCAGTCACTCCATTTTCTTTAAGAGTAGCATAAAGGAGATGGGGTTGGCGTTGATTTATTCATACAATATTTTTAGACATCTAATCAGGAACATGTGTACTAAGGTTCATCATAATAATCATAGCGATTCGTGGAATCGTAAAACAATTTTTTTTTTAGGAAATGTGATAAAGACAGAATCGCTCAACAATAAATTACAAAAATAAACTATTATTTCAACACTAAAGGTTTTAAACAGTTCACTTTCACGTTCAAACAAATCAGATATGCATTACTTACTATTAACAGCGAATTTAATTTCACTTACAAACATCAGAGATTGTAGCTGTGCGGCCTGAGATCATAGTTTCAAAAAGCAACAAATTTCTCGGAAGGTTCTACACTAAAGGTTTTAAACAGTTCGCTTTCATATTCAAACCCAACAAATATGCATTACTTGCTATCAACAGCGAATATAATTTCACTTCCAAACAAGCAGAGATTGTAGCAATGTGGTCTCAGATAGTAACTTCAAGAAGCAAAGAAGATATCGAATGATTTTTCATTACATTATTAAAATTAATTTACATATTTTGCACTTTACGTGGTTTCCTCTTCGCATTCGATACAGCCATCTGTGGGGTTTAAAGGCTAAAAACAAAAAATTAAGAAAGGATACATTACAGGCGATAATATGGCTATTCTTTTTTTACGATGTAGGCATCGTATTTCTGTTGTTTCAGGCAGTACGTTCAGATTTTCATTTACCACTCCGCCTTTATGTTACGTCGAAAGATAAGACATACCAAACAATTCAGTTGAGATTATAATCTTTAAAACCGTGCAAACCCGATCCAAATCTGCGCAGTGGTTTTTGAGTTTATCTGGAACAAATACACACGGTTTTCGTTTCATAGATATAGATACATCGTAGCAGCGATGGCGGAGAGGGGTGCATTTTGGCATAAGTGCACTTCATGTATAAATCCCGCGTTTTGAGCATGCGCAGAAATAAACCGTTTCTAATCTTAAATTAACAACAAACAAAAAAAGTAGGATAATAATAATATATTAACAGATAATTTACTAACGTTTGGTTTGAATCTGTAGATTGTGCTTCGTAAAGCAAACGTCGTGCACGCGTATTTGACATTTTACTGAATTTCGATCATCTTTAATTTTTTTGTTTCTTCTTGGCCACTTGATTCTCATTGTCACTCAAATTTAAACTCAATAATATCGTTACTAATTTAAAATCTTTAATCGTTGGGGAGCGGGCATGATGGCATAAGACAGCGACGTACGAGTAGGTCATAGCCCCAAGGTGCACTAATCTCGTATGTTTCATATCAAAAGTGTCTTCTATACCTAAGCTAAAGCTATTTCTTTAACTCCTTGTAAGTACGCACTGACAAATACATCTATTTAAAATCCAAATAATGCTTGTAATTGGTGCTCACTATTTTAATGCTATTTGTGTAATTGGAGACACGGTAGTCTCCTGCTTACATATATGTGTGAGACATTTTTTGTAAACTTCCTGAACAAACTTGTAAGTTCCTGCGGTTACCAGCTAACACGAACTAATGAATTCGTTTTATCCTTCTTTTCAACTGCGTTTCTTTCTTCGAGTGGTCCACCCACATGCGAGAGGTCTCCGTCCCAGGAGTAATCCACAGCGGAAGAGGTTGAAAACTCGAAAGAACCACTCCCGAGTAAAGACAAAGTTTGTTCCTCGGAGACCAGTGTAATAGCGTTGCTCGTGCTCCATTCTGAATCGTCTCATCTCTTCTTGGCCACAGACAATACATATCTAAGGAGTTACTTACAGTGTTTGATTCTGTGTCCCTATGAAGGGGCTCAAAAAGTTTATGTATTCACATACTGCCAGAAATGATCAGAGATAAGAACGTTTGCAACTCAACACTTTGACGTAAGTTCGCTCTCCAAAGTTAAATAGAGCAACCCTTCCACAAATGTTTGGAAATTTTAATTTTTTAAGATGTATTCTACATTCTCGTTCTTCGTTAAAATCATCCTTGATGTACGAACAAATATGTTTGTTGTAAATTTTCCTGAATGATATCGTAGAGTTGTGATATAGTAAATAGAGGCTTCAAACAGACACATTTTCAAAAACGTATGTAACGTAGTGAATGGATTAGTTGAGATAATCTGAATACAGTATTAAGTATTCCATCATACGTAAATCACCTTCCCATTCGTAAACAACATCGTATGTTCACTTGTTGCTGATATAATAGGATTGCAACAAATTCCGAGCCCAGCATCTCCAATTAGGCAGAGCAAAATCAGCCGAATGTTTAGTAGCGATGTCCTGTAATAAGAAGTGGTTAAACTACCAAACAACGTAATATGCCACGTCATAGGCCTGAATTATTAATTATTGTAAGGCAACTTTAGAAGAAACTATGAAGCCAGTGAAAAAATGATCTTCGAAAGACGTACCAAACAAAACTGGAGTAATTATATTCAAGTGGTCGCAGATTTTACCGTTCCTTCTCTCAATCCCCTTCCCTTCAGGCCTGATGCCTATAGTACTGAGGAATAACGTGAGCTATCCCGGGGCATCAAAAACCTCGATTCTAAAAAGAAAAAAAAATCTTACGCATTACTGTCCTCATGGTGCTGATAGACAAGTCAACAATTGAATAAAAGATACAGAAAATGTGTGAGTGGAGACTTTCCCGGCGTATCGATGCAACAAAATCTTCTCGGGTGTCCCGCCGGATGGTGGTGTAAAAACACCACGTTTCGACAGCTGACTCTGCTGTCTTGATCAGGTATCTGGCAGTTGTTCTCAGGTGACAGATACCTGATGAAGACAGCAGAGTCAGCTGTCAAAACGTGGTGTTTTTACACCGCCATCCGTCGGGACACCCGAGAAGATTTTGTTGCAAGATACAGAAAAGTAAATAAATGTTGAAAATATTACTATAAATAGTTTAAAAAATTAAAATCAGCCTGTTTGTCGGTTACTTAATCCGATATCGATGACAGTATCGTTTTTCTGCGTATAACATTCCTGTAGCGATTCTGGAGCCTTCCTTATCCATGAACCGCAATTTGATCTGTTATGATGATAATACGCGAAGTGCCGGTTGGTCTCTGAGAAGAATATCAGTTTGGCATTTTTCGGCGAGGAAGGCTCAATAATGACACAAACGATGGGATCTAGTAAAATCGACAGGGCTGACCGGCAAAGCTGTAGTGACTTTTGTCTTTGCTAGTTGTTGACCCTGAGACAAGTGTCCTGACTGCACCCGCGTGGTAGTCGAGTCGAGAAGGCTTTATGTCAAGATCGCTTATCGGAATCTAACGCTTCTGTTGCGATTTTTCAGCCTTCGTAATCCATCAATCTCCACATGAACTGTTACGATAGTGAAACGCCAAATTCGTGTTGACCACTGAACAGAATATCAGCTGGACGTTCATCGGTGAGGAAGACTTAATAGAGACACAAACGTTGGTATGCAGTAAAATCGACAGGCACTGTCCGGCAAGCCGTAGTGACTTTTGTGTCTGCAAGTTGTCAACACTGTGACAAGTGTTCTTGGTCATTGGGTGGCGCCCACTCGCGCCGAGAAGATTATTTAATCCGATATTGATGTCAGTATCACTTTCCAGCTACCTTTGGAGCCTTCGTCATCCATTAATCGCTACCTGAGCTGTTATGATGGTAAAACGCCAAGTACCTGTTGGTCTCTGAGAAGAATACCAATTGGACATTGAGCTGTGAGGAAAGCCCAAAAACTAGAACAAAAATATTGGGATGTAGCAAAAGAATATTAATTGGACATTGATGTGTGAGGAAGGTCCAAAAATTAGAACATAAACGTTGGGATGCAGTAAAATAGCCTTAGCAACTTTTGTTTCTGGATGTTGTCAACACTGCGACAAGTATACAAGTACCCTGCGTCGTTGGGTGGCACCCGCTGGTAGAGACGACGTTATTTAATCCGATATTGATATCAATATCACTTTTCACCATCTAACATTTCTGTACCTATTTTGGAGCCTTCGTTAGCCATCATTGTTTCAATAGCAAAGCTATTAGAAGAATATGAGCTTGATATGGTTTTGTGAAAAATGCCAAATAATTAATTAGAATACAAACGGAGGGATGCAGTAAAATCGACAGGGTGCTGCCCGGTAAGCCGTAGTGACTTTTATTTTCGGGAGTTGTCAGCCCTGCGACAAGTGTCCAAACCGCACCCGCACCATAGCGTGGCGCTCGCTAGTCGACTCAAGAAGTACGGGCTGAGAAGGAGAAGATAAAGGCGGCGTGGTCATTGGCCGTGACGGTGCTAATGGCCGCGGTTGGTTCTAATCCCCTTCGTATGGCCAGCTCCAGAGATCTTAGCTTTTTACGACCGGCAGCTGAGGGCGGACGTGACGCCCGGATAAATGTCCTCAATATCTCCGTCAGCACCCATAACAGGAGCGGGAGCGTCGTAAATGAGGTAGAGGGGACATACCCTGCTTCTTTTCCTTCAGTTCCACTACTCCTCAGAAAAGTCTTCCACTTTCATCAATACTTAAAGCGCCATAAATCTAAACTGCTGAACAGAGGTTGTTGCTGAGGTGCTATCATTGAGACACAGTGCCCGAGCGGAAATTCAGCTCGGCTAATCTGATTTGTGTCCCAGGTAATGCTCCTGTAGCCTGTTAACACAAATACTAGATCTACAATCGAATCTTCTCTGGTGTCCAGGCGGATGACGTTGTGAAAACGACAGCTGGCTCTATATCGGGAGTCACCTGCTGTTACCAGAGTTCTCTCTTTAGAAGAGTGGACTGACGTTTCGTTTTACAGGACACGAAACTTCCGTTGCAAACGGAACCTGAAGATCATTGAAGTTAAATGATTCCTCAGACTTCCACGGCCATCATAAACAACGCGGCATAACCCGAAAGTCAATTAATCATGATCATTGAAGTTGTCGGCTGACAATACGCAGCACATGTCCGACTTCAAAATATCACTTTAACTGTAGGTATAGTCTCGTCATCTTTTAAGTGGGGCTCAGGTACGCCTTACCCGGTTTGTATAACGCAAGTACTGCAAAATGTCATCTTCCTTCAGTCGACGGTCTCTTCCAAACCTCTTATGAAACTTAGAAAAGGTTAGAAAGGATCTAAAAGATATATATATAACTCCATTAAGAGATAAATTTTACCACTTAAATTTTAATGCACAGTTTCTTGTTATGAAGACTCGCCAATCGGTAATACTGTGTATATTTCTCTCAGAATATAGACGACAACAGTGTTTACCAGGTAAAGATTCATTCTAAACACCACAGTACTATGTTACTTTCTGTTATATTCACAAACCTTAAAGTTTCTTGAATATTCTCTAACAGTCTTCAATATCTTCTTTCAATTGCATGTGCGTTGCTCATTGATACGTGTTTCCACCGAGCGTGGTGGTGTAACGGATAGCGTTCTGGCCTCGCATTCGGGAGGACGGCGGTTCGAATCCCCGTCCGGGCATCCAGATTTGGGTTTTCCATGGTTTCCCCAATCACTCCAGGCAAATGCCGGGATGCTTCCTTCCCATTCCTTGCCCCCCCCCCCCAACCATTCCCGTCTCTAAAGACCTCACTGTTGAGAGATGTAAAGCAGTTAAAAAAATAATAATAATAATAAAAAAGATATGTGTTTCCAATTAAAAACACCCCAAACGGTTCCTAACATTATGATGCACAAAGATGGGTAACACACACGTACTTGTGCGGTTTCAAACTTCACTGAATCTAAGCAGTGACGACTAATTATCTTACGAAATTCGTTTCCCTAAGATCTCTCAGCGTTTCACTAACACGACAGTATTACTATGCCTCGACGAATAACCTAAAACGGAGTGACTACTAGCAAATCCGAATCAAATATTTCATTATGACTGAACCTTAGTTTAGAAGTAGTTATGGTACTACCTGGTATTACTTGGTTTATCGGTTTAGAAGTAAAATTTTGTTTCGTTAAAGTTCTTCAAATTTTCTGGAACCTTTAATTTGTCGTTTTTAATACATTCGTTAAATCCGCTTACTGTATAGGTTATTTACTCATCTTTTTGCTGTCATCAGTCTTTCGACTGGTTTGATGCAATCCTCCATCCCTTCCTATATTGTGCTAACCTCTTCATCTCTATATATCCCTTACAACTCACGTCCTCAATTATCTGCTTCATATATTCTAATATCAGTCTTCCTCTACATATTTTACCTTCGACTTTTCCCTCCACCAGCAAATTAACCAATCCAGCATCTCTCAAAATATGACCTACCAGCGTGTCTCTTCTTTCTGTAAGCTTCTTCCATAAACTTCTTTTCTCACCCATCATTTCCAAAACTCGTTCATTTCATACTTTCTCTGTCCACTTAATTTTCAGCATTGTTCTGTAGCACCACATTTCAAACGCGTCGATTCTCTTTCTTTTTGGTATTCCTAAAAACCATGTTTCGCTACTATAAAGTTCTGTGCTCCACACATAGAGTTTTAAAAAGTTCTTTTTAAGTCTTAAATCAATGTTTGAAACTAAAAGAAGGCTCTTTTTGCGAGTGCTATTCTGCTTTTAATATCATTCCTGCTTCGGCCATCGGTTGTAATTTTTCTTCCCAAGTAGCAGAATTCAGTTGCTCCTCCTATTGCATCCGATCCTATTTTATATTTAATCTACAAGTATTGGAATCATTTCTGCTACATTTCATCAATAAAATGTGAGGTTTACAATTAAAATCGTTAATAACATACTATTAACAAATTTACTTGATAAAACTATAAACTGGTTAACAAATGGCAAACACACCTTTTCCGAAAGGTGTTTTTTTCTTTTTTTCGCCTGGAAATCCGTCAACCAAGTGACACGACCCGCAGGCGTTGGTTCTGACGGCGAAGTAATTACCGTCCAAACACAGACCGGAATTTGGAGCTCCGAGGCAGATGGCCTAATGTCAACTCTGTCTGGTTGACAGTAACAACGGTGTGTGAAAGCTGGGCGCTACCGCAAAACATGGCAGGAAGGAAAGAAAAACACAATATTCTGTTACAGAGTTCTTTGTTTTACCGCTAGGGAACTAACCAAACATACATACACATACGGTTTAAACAAAAAATTAAGCTCTGTATAATTCTTTTAGATATGACGTCACATTACTTCTTCCAGAGCTATGGGTGTGGCAGGAAACTGGTTCTATACAAAAAATGGTGGCTCTTTGTAAATTCCTCGTTGCCTCAAATTCATTTTTGTAAATTTTGTGAGTTCCAGTTAAAAATATATATATTTATTTCTGGACCCTTAATAAATGTGGAATGTTCAGAATATTTTTCGGGAGATATTTTAGAAGTTTCTGTTACAATTAAAAATAATTCCATTTGATAATTCTGTGAAATACTTACTGTAACAATAAAATTCAGCTGACTATAACAATAGCTTCCGTGGAAAAAGTAGTAGGAAGTGCCATGGTACACCACAAGATGACTGTTGTGCAAGAAAATCACAATATATTTGGTACAGTTCAATAATAATTTATTTCTTAAGCGAGATACACCATTTCGTTAGACAAGCTAAAACTTAATGTTTGTAAACAGTTTTTTTTTTTCACTTAGGTCCCATGTGATGTTTGTCCGGTATTGGGTATTGTATCATTAACTATAGCTGAAGTTGAAATTGATGGAAGATAAGAAAAGAAGTTCACAAATACTAAGATATCTGTTTTTTATTTAGAACTTTTGCACAAGTTTCCTGAAAGATGAAATTGATATAGTTTCAATACTGTTTTAACATATTGTATTCCAAACGAAGTCTTTGTTTTCGAGATCATAATTGATTCATATTCCAGTTCTAAAGTGTCGGGCAAAAGATGAACAAAAGTGATCATAATTTTATGAGTAAGTATTGGTTTTTTTTTTTTTTTTTTTTTTTTTTTTTCTCTTGTGACATATAAATATTCTCGTTTTGTTCCGCTCTCAGATTGTATAAAAGTTTCCGGGAGTCTCAGTAGACAACTTGCAGATATATCAGCCAGTGAAAAAGCTTGAAAACACAACATGAGGTAAAAATTTTTATGTGTAATGAATGTAAGCAAAAAATGTCACCTTATAAAACGGCACTTGAATAAGATTAATAATAAAACTTTGTGACCATTAATTTTCGTGTAAAAATATACGATTTATTGAATTATTTCAGTAAAGTAAAGTAAAAGATGTTCTGAAAAACAATTTGACATATTTCTGAAACTAAGATGAAATCAAAGAAAGGATGGGTGAATTAAAACATTGGAAACAGACTTTAGACAATGATATTGAAAAAAAAACAACGATTTCAGAGATAACCCTATGCACAAATGACTCATGGAGATGGCTTTTCCCGCTGAATATGCCACGAGCACCAAACAGGCAAAAGTTCATGTGTCCCCTTACTCTTTAGGTGTACAACATTTCAGAAGCACAATCGTGTTTAAAAGAGAATGCCAATGTCAGGAGACTAATTAATCACCGTAATCATAGTAAGGAGAATTGGTTTGAGTTCACTGCTGGTTCACGGTAACTGCAGAAATGTGACTGGAACTATGATGTTCACTCTCGATCATCCTTTTTCTTATCGCACCATGAAATCTTGGATATCCAGACGATTGGTGACGATTGGTGAATTTTAAAGAAATCCAATCCGTACTCTGTTCTGATCTTGTAGAGTAAAGGTAGAACGGTATATGATACGTTAAGCAGTGTTGTGTTTATGAAGTATGAATTTTGTTGGCGGTAAATGTGTAGTTTTTAAGATGGGATTTGTTGGTCATCTTCACGTTCACCTATGTGATCACGGGAAACCCTCCATTAAACTCGTAATCAGCACAGTCAGTACACCGGACCCAAGGACAGAAACTGGGCCCCTTGTAACTCTACGGATTAGTATAGCGCCGCTATAACACGCAAGAAAAACTAGCGAGTAATTCAGAAGTGAAGTATCCAGATGTAAAATAGACATAGGTGTATCAACTCTGAGGACAGTGTTCATCAACAGCATTATAGCGACTTACAAGGAGTGTTTGGCGAAAAATATTTGTTGTCAGTCGTTCACCCTTCATCACGGCAAGTATCGTGGGATCGCGCGGTCACGGGCCTGGAATAGTTCCCAGTTGGCAGACAAATTTCAGGTTGGTAAATGTCTATTTTGATCAAGGTATGTGTTTTAAGGGTAACTGATCATGAATGAGTGACCTGATGTGATCATTGATCATTGTTGGAACTGCTAAACTATGAATGTATTGACAATAATCAAAACATGTCATTTTTTTTTTTTTTTTTTTTTTTTGCAGAGAATTAATAGAGAGCTCGGTCAGTTGTGACAGATACTGTAAACAGTTGAGTCAGAGAGAATGCGCAAACTGGCGGAGCGATGAACTGGATAGTGGGTCGAGTAATTCAGCAGTTACCAGCGACAAATGACCGCATCGAGGAGGCGTGGGAATGGATTGTCGTAATTCCCCCCCCGGGTAGAAATGTGGTGGAGACGATGAACAAAACTGAGATGCATCGAAGGAGTAGAGGTAGAACAGGTCGAAAACGTCCAACAGGTCGAAAAGGTTGAACAGATCAAAAAAGTCGAGCAGGTCAAACAGGTCGAAAAGGTTGTAGTGTATCGCTACACTACTTAGTAATATTCGCGATATGCTGGGCTCCTGGCTCGCACAGGTGGAGAGTTCAAACAAAGGGTGACAGGGCTGCTGTGGTATGCGACCTTGAGGCAGGTACCCAGGAGCCGTTAGGGTGTGTGGAGAGCACAGTAGACGGCCACCTGTGGGCTGGTGTGCGTCGCCAGCCGACTTGAGAACATGATGTGCGGCGACTAATGTTAGCATGGTTGGTGGTGGTGCTGTTTGTTCCATGTCGTCATCGGAGTGGATGACCCAGTCCGACGGCCAGCGGATGGGTCATCGCCTGGGAATACTACTGGAAGCAGACTTGGCGCCTCCGGAAAAATGGTAACTGCACAGAGATGTTGATTACCAACGCAAAGAAGTGTCATATTGATAAACCCTATCGCCCTAGAGACTCTCATCGGCCCACTGCGCTTAGCGAAAGGACAAACCCCTGAGAACTGACAGATTTCGAAGCTATTGTATTACAAGTTGATCGTTAAATTGTAATTGAAAAGTAATTGTTGTAGTAAATGTTAATGTCAAACGTACGTGAAACGGTGTTGCCAACATGTAAAGTGAAATCCAAATTTCCCTTATCAATTATTTCATTCAGTAATAATATTGTTGATAAAACAATTAAAATAATTAAAATAAAATGTAATTTAATTTTAAAAGAGGAAGTACAAGCTGTACGCTTCATTTGGCGCCCAACGTTTGTAGTGTATCGTTACACTACAAGGTCGAACATGTCGAACAGGTCGAACGGAGGAGCAACAACAGCGGCCGAGTTTGGCTGTCGCCGGTGCCTATCGGGGCACGAGCGGTATAAAGACAAGTGGAAATGAACCTGCTTAGACTCCGATAGCTCTGTGGGGATGGTATATCCTAATGAGGAGTCAAGGGAGACATGTTGACGTTAGTCGCAAGTCAAGACTGACCTGGCTGTAATGGGGTTATGGTCTTATAGCGGATTAATGATCGGTTATCATGTACATTACTGAATATATGTACATTCTTATACAAAACCAGATGGTGTATTATTGACGCATTATACCACTCACATGACAGTAGGTTTCCTACCAATATATAAGTCTCCTCTCGTTGGTGGCAGACCGAAAAAAATAGTAGCTGGTCCATCACAGAAAAAAGTGAGTTTAAATCACCAAAGATCAAGACCCCGTGAAATGAATGTAAACCTTACTTGTGTTTGACACTTAGGGCAGGAAATATTTCTACAAGAATGATTATCTAGTTTCAGACGATTAGTGTCTCACCTATACTATTGCTGTAGTGATTAGAGTCTGAATAGACATGCAGTGATAGGAAAGCCAACATGTATTATAAATGCAAGTTTGAGAAGCGAGACTAATCTTAGCTTCCCTCTATAACTGGCCAAAACAGGAGGAGATGACTCAAATGAAGGATGATACGAACACAGATTTTTGTAAGTTATTTGCAGTTATTAGTCAGTAGCTGATTCCTCCGACAATGTCATAAGAGATATGAATTTTGTACGATATATTAATGGATATGTTGAACTCAGCTTACTACGCTCGTAAGAAATCTCGCATGTTCAAAGTGGTTCAACACTTGCAGCAAATTAACTGACAGATACAATTCTCAAAATTTCTCGGCTAATACTACAGAGGTCAATAACTTAGTTGAACGGTATTGTTCGGCCCTGTTGTTGGGGATACGAGGATTCGAATCTCCTACGTGGCCATCCTGATTTAGGTTTTCTATGGTATCCCGCAATAACTCTTGGCGTATGGCGGGATGGTTTCTTCAGATGAAATGGCCGACTCCTCATCCTACTCTCTCCAAGTTTAATGACCTCGTCTTCGACGAAACAAAAAAGGAGTCATCTGCAAACTATGAAATGTTAATAAATTCCAAGAAAATTATGTTATAATTTGCCTTTCGAAACAAGTATTGTTTTGTTATTACATTTTATGGGTTTTACTTATTATTTTAACACATAATAATCTATTTCCAAGAACGTCTGGAAAGACCTTTTCACCTTATTGTCAATGACTCGTAGAGTGCAAGATTCAGACTCACAAAATGCAAAAAGAACATAACGTTACTACCAAATGTTTCAGGACGATGACTAAGAGATTTGGAGGTACAATTTTAAACAGGATTGGCAACATAATCACAAAATGTGTATCGATAAAATGGAATCACATACAGTAGCTGGAGTGCAAGATCATTACGAGACAATTTTCAAGCCAATTGAGGTTCCCAACAAGTGTTTTCTGGTCATGCCTAGTAATAGCGGAGAACAAAGAAAGAAATATGTGGTTCCTGAGGTGCGAATCAGAATGCTGGTATGACTGGAACTAGTCGCGAAGACTTTAAAACAGATTGTATCGATAAAATGGTATCATTTACAATATCTGGAGATAAGATTAGTGCGGCCATTTCAGGTTTCTAACAAGTGTTTTCTGGTCGTGCTTAGTAATGTTAGAAAGTGCAGAAAGAAATGATTGTGTCCTGATAAATGAATCAGAAGGAAGGTGTGAATGGGGCTTGTGGTGAAGACAGCTTTGTCGGCAGGAAGCGTCCGTTGTCGCACTTGCTGCAGGTAGGCGGCCGACAGTTAATGGTGGTTGAGGAGCAGGTGCGGCAGCTGCAGCCTGTGGCATCGAGCGCCAGGTAGCGTGAGGCTGCAGGAGAGGCGCCGGGGTCGCAGTCCCGCAGCTTCACCCAGCGTCGCCTCACGCCCGTGTGCAGACACACCGGGTGGTGCCACACTCTGAACGGGAACTTCCAGTCCGCGATCTGCAACAGCGCCCTCTGTGCAGACCGGAGTCAGCTCCGACTTTCGGCGGGACGAGCACACGACACAGTGCCAACGAACACATCACAGCACGGACAAAGCTTTAACACACCGCTGGCCCACACATTTACACAGAAGCTGCTGTTTGAAAGCGCGATGTTCTGTCCATCGTAACACTGCACAGGTCAGATGATCGCATCGATCTGGGAGCGTATCACATATGGAGCCTCGTGCTCGGCAGTAATTAGGGTGAACCGCGCAATATACAGATTGCGCAGACGAACATGCAGCCTGTTACGGATGCTGCTCTGTTAGAAATAAACTACAAACTGCCGCTAGCAATAGTTGACCCCAGATCAGCCGCACCCAATCATCGGAAGATAAAAGATAAAAAGACGTCAGATGTCACCCAGTCCACCAAGACAACACTTCCACCATTCCAACTACCAAGGAGAAAGAGGTTTTGGCAGAGACGAGCAAATTTGTCAAATCATCCAACTAATAACTCAGTTAATCAAACACGGCAACAAACAAAGTATATAAAACCTGAATAAGTTTTAATCATAGCAATTTTCATCTTAGAAGATAAATTAATAAAGAGAACCCTTAAGTCCTAAACATTAACTATACAGTCAGAGCGTTGAGGCAGTTAAAAAAATAAAAAACAGCAACAACAGCATAAAACACAGTGGCAACGAACACATGATTCCATGGCAAAACATTATCAAACCGCTGATCCGCACATTTACACAAACACTGCTGTCTGAGAACACGGTGTTCTGTCAGTTCCCATAATGCTCAGCTGAGATATCCAATGATTTGGCAGTGGGCCCGTATATAGCCGCTTAGCCCGGCAGTAAGTAGGTTGAGCTGCACAATACACATACTGCTTTTCGTTTTTTATCCACTCCTTTACTCTACAGTTGAGTAATATAAGGAGCATACCGTATCGATCTGGAAGCGAGAAACCTATGGAGTGACAAGCCACGCAAACTGGCTATAAGGACGTTGAACGTGGAAGCGATAAAGATATACGGCACGGGTATAATAATAATAGGTGTAAATCCGTGACTGTGTATTGAGTACGTTTACGAGTCTAAAATAATTCCCAGTAGGCAGATAGGTTCAGGCAGGTAAATGCCTACTTTGTCCACGCTATGCCCTCAGGACTTGTTAACTTCTACTGCAAATTGCAACATGATAGCGAACTGCTTCCATTCCACTTGAAAAGGAAGGTCACCACCTCGTTCTGGTGTTTGTAGGATTATGAGTGGAGTGAAAACAACTTCACCCTAGGCAGAGCCACCTAACGGTTTGACAATAATCAAACTGGAGAGTTCTTAAGGTCACATGTCATGATGGCTTGAAATAATTTGACTGAAATATGAACTTGAGCTTTATTTTACTCTCACTCGGCAATATTTTGAGAATTTCTCATGAATTTAAAGGAACTTAATAGAATAACAGAAGGACAAAGACTCTCTCATTCTATAATAAAATAAGGCAATTTCAATAACGTTAGCAAGCTTCAGTATTGCCATAACTTTCTACATATGACGAAGACGGCACCAAAACGTCTTCTCGATCCTGTTGAGTGTGCGGTAAGGGTCGGGCCTGGCAAATCGTTCAACTAATAACTCAGTTAATCAAACACGGCAACTAACAAAATATAAGAAACCTGAATGGGCCGCAGGTTCCGTCCCTGATCAGGCTAGCCAGATTGCGGATTCCCACGGTTTTTCGAAACAACTCACGGCAAATGCCCGTGGCCGAGTTCAGTCCAGTTCTGTCCACAATCCTCTGTTGGCTCTAGTATCCTAGTCATCAATGAGCTTTAAAGTCATATTGAAAAACGATTTTATCATTTTATAACTCTTTCATCTAAAAACGCAAGTTCTTTGCAATCTACACTAATCTTATAAATGCTAAAGTAACTCTTTTTGTTTTCCATGATTTAACGACCATACCGATCAGGATGAAATTTGATAAGGAAATTCTTCGTATCAATAGTAAGGACACAGAATACTTTTTTGGGATAAATATTATATTTTTTCATGAAATTTTGAAAACTAATAGAATGGTGACAGATAGCGTGTGTATGTCTCTGTAATGTTATATAAGTCACACAGGCTTTGTTTCTCTCACAGTTAGTTTGTGTATGATCTGCCATAAATTTCAAGTACAGAAAAAACTTACCATATTATATAAATGTGGATTTGAACAACTCCAGACTATTATTTTGTATTTACGTAAATATTTTGCATATTGTTTCTCTTCATGAGACATGTTCAATGGTAGGATGGCTTCCTCATTATATTATGCTGACTCCGTGATTTTTGAGACACATTTACGTAACTTACAACTTTCTAAATTTAATTCTAGCAATAACATTCTAAGACCATGCGTACCAAGTCGCGGCTAACAGCTGGTAGTAATACAAAACAAGGTAATTCCATGGAATTCGTTGCTTGAGCGTCTCAAGCCGAGGAAGTATACAATAGGGGTGGAGGGGCATAACCGGACCGATTTCAAATTTCAGACCGATCATATGAGCCACCATCGTCTCCAACCGACGCCAGTGAGTTCCACGCAACATCAAGACGTCATTACCGACAAAGTGTTGCGCTAACATTGTTATCGCATATTATTTGTCCAGTGACGCTCTGGGACGGGTTTCATGCTCACAGAAACAATTCCGACATAATAATCAAGCAACTTAGTTTAGTTTATTCAAACTTGAAATTGTACGCACTTAGTGTAATTCAGTTTTACTGTTGCTTAAATGTACAAGACTGTTTAAATGTTTTTTAAACAAAATAAATGGCATTCAATGGCTTATTTCATTTCAAAATTAAATAATAATTGAAATTAATGATCATGGAGCTTGTGAGGTACACATTAATGTAAAAACCAAAGTGTAAAATTATTTGTGTAAGATTAAGTTTAAAGGGCAAAGATGATCAAGGTTGGAGAGAAGCAGACTCTTCTGTCTGATCTCCTGGGTCCACAGTCGGCTCCAATAATGGAGGAATCAGTTGAAGATGATTTTGGTGGAGTAGAGAAAGTCCGTATTTTTACTAAAAGTAGGCCTTAAACCACAAGAGCGTGAAAGAAACTATTGTATAAATAATGTGTTGTTGGTTAGCTGAATGAAAAAAAATATTTATGTTGAAATTATACTTGAAGTATTATACTTGAAGTATCGATATCAGGAATACAAGTGTGGAACTTTTATTAGTACTCAATTATTTCAAGTTTACAAGAGTAATATTGTTTATTCAATAAAAGAAAGTATATACTGTATAATTAGGTTACTAATAGGAGACTGCAATTGTAGGAGGACTGGAGTTTACAGCGCTGACACAAAACCTGGTATTGGTATTACGATGTGAGCTAGGAAACTAAGGAGGAATGGAAGCGCGTTATAAGCTGTATTTGGTTCACTTGTAACTTAATAAAATATTTTATCTGTTTGCCGTTCTGCCTTAGATACGAAGTAACCATGCCAGATCCTACTAAGCGGAAAGTGTGATTTTACACAGGAAGTGAGCCTTGGTATCTCCCGGATGGTTTGTCGGGTGAAGCTGCGACCCGCTTCTGTTTTCCTCGGACGGAAGCCACCTGTTGCTGACAGAAATCGATCAGCAGACTATGATAGCCTTCCTCTTGGCGCCGGGGGAAAGGACTCAATACAAGGAAAACTCCTCTCGGTGTTTCTGGAAAATTAGTGAGAGCCCATCGGATATATTTAGATTTTAACTACATAAATTTTCAGTTTCTTAGATCAGTGAAAGTATATTCGATGAAAGAGAGAAAAAGGAACGAGGAAGTCAGGCAACAATTGAACATTTCTTCTTTGAATGACGTAATGAATATATATATATATATATATATATATATATATATATATATATAAGTGTGTATATAAATGCTTTAAATTACGTGCATTAACTGTCAAAAACACCAATAACAATAATACTGTTTTGGAGCATCCTTGACATCAAGGAATAAAGCGGTCCACAGGAGACACGATGACAAGGAGAAGATTTATATAATAAAGGAGGAAATGAACAAGAGAGAGAGAGAGATGTAATGGAAGCAACAAAAGATGTTGCATTGTATAATTGCACTTTAAATTATCATAAAGATGAATTGCACAGAGTCTATTACGGCTGTGGCCATGAAAAGAGGTACAATTGAAAAAAAAAAAATCTAAAGCAGCGAAGTATCTGAAAAGCTGCAGAATAACCGTGTAGTCCAGTAAAACTCGAAGTGATTAATATTGCCAAAGAAAGTTGTTGAAGATGTTTAGGTAGATAAGAGAAAGAAAGATGGTGTAAAATTTTTCCTTTAAGATTTATAAAAGTAGCCTACTATTGATATAAAATATGACGGGAGAACCCACATTAGACGTCGAAAAATGCGTAACAGACGACAAAAAATATACTCTGTTTGCTAGCAGGGTCCTGATAAGAGGCAAAGCAAATTATTGTATTTGCAACGAGTGACAGTTTGGATTACTAATTTATTTTTGATATAGCCAGTAGGTAAGAGATTGAGAATTGTAAGAACACTTCTAGCAGAGGTTTACCATTATAGTCAGTAATTTCTTAGTAGCAATGATCTTTCACTCAGATATGAGAATGGACCAGCTTCCAATACTATATAACTTGGAATTCAATTTGTTTGCTACCATCATTTCTGTGTAGATTGTGCGAGCCAATAGGAACGGCAGCAATCGACTTTCCCGACAAGTGTCGTAATTGCAGGTTGAACAGCCGTCCCCCACCTCTCCGGGAGGGCAGCAAATTTCCCCTGCGGTTTGGTGTAGGCTGATGACGAAGGCAACAACGCCAAGTACCAAAATCTGGCAACACAAACACTGTTCTCACAATGTTGCTCCCAGCCGGGAGATTAAACGCAGCACGCAACACGCCGGGGCTTCTTATTACAGGAAGAGGGAATTTGCCGAGCGTCTCTCCCCCCTAACTTCGCACGCGATTTCCCAGCCTCTCCGCTGCTGTGAATGCTGCCTTGCGGGAATGAGATTTCGTGCGATCTTTTTTTTTCCAGCAGACGAATTGTTGCAAAAGTTTTTGCATGCCTAACGACGCTGCTGCAAACTTTCTCCGCCTCACTGGGCTTAAAGGTGCTTACGTGCAGGTGAGAATTTCACCACACTTTCACTCGTGATTCGTGCGCAATTTTGCTTCGTATTACTCATAACCTTCGTCTATTTGTAAAGATCTCACTGAATACCAACCATTCAGTTAATTTATCAACATATTTAGTACGTTTCTGATTTCGAGAGTCGTTCAGCACATCTTCTTCCAGAAGCTGTGATCGTTTTCAAAGCAAGAATCCATCTGCTATCGGATTGCTCTGTCTGCGTAACGTGTCACTAGCGATTGTTATGATAACTGTATTTTTGTTTGTGAAAGGTGTACTTTATGAGGCAGGGATTGAGGACCACTATCAGGACGTCCGGTACGTAGGGGCCAGGTCTCAAATTAATTCACGGCTGTACAAATTACAATCATCATTATCGCTTGGGACCATCTCCAGTTTCCCTGATGTGGTTTACGAGCCTTCCTGTGTTTCCGTATTGCTGGTTATAGACGATCGTCTTCCACTGTGTCCTGTATAGAAAAGTTTTCTTGTCAATAATAGTTCCATGGTTGAATTTAGGGACAATGTCAGGTGTGCTACGAAAGTATTAAGAAGGTATAAATAACAAATAAAGACGACAAAATATAATGCATCTGCCGGCCTAGTATTCTGGAGGATGCGTCATGAGCATCATATATCACGCCTGCGCAATTTTATGGTGGTAACATGTTATTTTAAAGTTAAAATCATGTTTTCATTAATTGTATTAAAAATTGTAAATGAATAATACTAATACGGGTTATCATGTGTCTGTTGTAGCATAACCGTTGTGATTCGGTCCGACATATAATTGATGATTTGTGAATTGATTATAACTATTAAATAATTCAGTCCTTTTGTTTCAATCAGTTTTAAGTTTATTGTATATTATTGTAATCCTCTAAGAACTACATTGAAACTGGGTAACCTCCGAAGATGCAAAGTTCATTTCATCAATGATAATTCCAAGCAACGGATCTATGCTTCCACGCCGTTAGCCACAATCTTTCGAGTACACATTTCCATAGCAACCTACAATGTCTTAATTTTCTCTAAGAATAAATATTACCAATTTTCATTCACACTCAAGGAGTAAAATATCATGCTCTTTTTTAAAAAAATATTTTTGTTATGTCACATTGCGAAGGTCTAAAGAGTAACTGATGGTGATGAGATCGGAGGCAAAGAATAAAGAACGACGGAAGAATGAAGAAAGCAGAGTGATGTACGCCGCATGTGGATAAAAATTGGTAGCTGGAGATAAAATGCTGCGTGAATCTAGTATAACTTGTCAAAACTGTCATAAAGATAATTTATAAGTATATTCAACTGGCAGAGACAACATTTCTAACTAATGAGGTAGTTTAAAAAGTTGTGAATTGATCAGAAAGTCAAAAACAAAATTCAATAAATTGAATTTGTTGAAATTATTTGAAGAGAAGTATATCTGATAAAAAAAAAATTAGTGGTGAGAGCATAAGTACTGCAAATGAGAGGTATAGAGCTTTACTTCAGGTGGAAGAGAAGAAGGACTCAAGATTTGTGACAAAAGAGCAATCAATGGAGATCAGCTAAAAGAAATGCTGATACGGAATGTTTTAAACTCTCCCAGGGGCATAATACCAGATATAAAAAAATGAAAATTATATTAATTAAATTAGGGCATGGTTGTCAAATATAAAGAGAAGGAACTGCAGTTACAAAAAGTGTAACTAACTAGTTTCTCATTTTTTGATTTGATACTTCTAATCCATGAATGGTAATAATATATTATATAGTATTTAGATGAAATACAGAGAACGCGTTATGAATAGACAAAGAGGATCACCGCGTTTTCGGTTTCTTCTATGGCTAATCAGATTTCGGTTCTTCATGGTTTAAAACAATCATTACAGGTAAATTTCAGAAATTTCAAGATGGTTCCGTCAAAATACCACAGCCGTATTCCTTAATTTAACTGCCCCTAATCCTCTCTCGGGTTTAATCACCGTTACGTCGACAAGGAAAAAAAATGAAGTGGCACACCTTCAGAAATGGTAGAGAGTGGTTCATGTATAATTTGATGATAAATACTGTGCCCTGAGAAAATGCGTGATCCTCGTCAGGGATAACAGTCGTGTTGTTAATTGTTTTACCGAGTGCTCGTTCCGGTTTGTTATGTTGGCAACAGCCCACGGTGAACATGTGAAGCACACTCGTAAACTGAATTCATTAGGGACGGTAAGCACTAGTGACGTAAGTTTTAACAACCTCAGCAGCAGCGTATGCAATTTCCCTCCTGTTTAAACGCAACCTCAGATAGGGTTCTATTCGTTAATCTGTCCACATCAGTTCAATAGACTGTTTTACGAAACACACTTTACATAAACGGAACGTCAAATTAAAACTAATACAACTAAGTACAGTAAATCACAGTTCATATTTTTATAGACAGTGTGTACAATAGAAAAATTGAATAATTTTTATTTCATTAAGCATTAAACTACAGTACAGACATTGATCACAAAATACCAGGTGGTTATAATTAAACTTTCCCTACTTAACACATTATAACACGGAAACTAATTACCCTACGAGCACCAAACTTGGTAGTATTAATGTCCAGAGTATGGGCTGCATGATTTCCATGCGTCACAGCGCAACCGTCCAGTTCCAACAATGGCCACCAGGTGCCGTGATAGGGGCCCCACCGCACATCGCTCGTGAAGTTCAACTGCATCTCCGAAACACCTTTGGAAACGATAGAATTATCAGCCGATCGTTTCCAAATGCTTGGCCGGCACGATCACCTGACCTGACTCCCTGTGATTTCTGGTTGTGGGGCTATCTGAAGGACAGGGTTTACCAGAGGAACATTCACACATGTGCTGATCTGAAGCGCAGCATATCAAGAGTGGTAGCCAGCATACCTACCAACATGCTTCGTTCTGCTGTGAAGAATGCAATCCTGCGCTTTCAGATTCTTCTGGACACTGATGGGCGCCATATTGAGCCCCTTCTGTAGCAGCAATGGTACCGGTATGTAATGGTATGATGTACAGTAGCAGCACATTAAAAGTGTTTCAATTGAATTGATTCTGCATTATTTCTCTCCCCCATGTCCTTGACATTAATGTTACCAAGTTTGGTACTCGTACGGTAATTAGTTTCCTTATTATAACGTGTTAAATAGGTAAAGTTTAATTATAACCACCCGGTTTTTGTTAAGGTTTTACGCTTTTTCACGTATAGATCATTAGGAAAGAATTCTTTATTTGCTTGCGGATCTACATCTCGTCTTAGTAACTGCAATCCTTATAAGCCGATAACTGACATCACAGATAACTAAGTATAAAAAGCCTAAAAGAAGAAGTAAGATGTTCTCGTACTGACTGGAAACGCCCAAAAAAACACACGAAGGTAAAATTACATTAATGAGTTAAAGACACGGTCATCGAAAGCAAATCCTTGATAGTTAGAAGCAAAGATACACTAGTCGTTTCTTTCGGTAAGTTTTGCAGAGCTGTATATCGGGCTGAGGCAAACGTAGGTAGGTGAAAGCAAAATCTGAAGCCCGGTTTTAGTATCTAACCCGTGTGCTCAAGAATGTCAAACATAAACGTTTGCCCGGAGTATTCGCGCCTCAGCCACCTGTTTCTAGCGTCCCTATGCTAGTGACCTACTCCCGGACGACCTGTCTCGCTTTTTATCTCCTCCCTCCGGTTTGCTGTTCATTCCGAATTCAGTATCGACCTACCGGCAGGGAGCGGCTAATGAAATTCCGCCAGCCAAACACAGGGGAGCCATGAAGAGCAAGCAACACGAAAGCCAAAGCACAAAAACTGCCGCCGAGATAACACCACTGGCGTGGCGCCGTGTCGACCTCTCCATTAGCTCCGCGCTAATCGGTAAATGAGCTCTAAACGCGAGCGACAGAAAGCATAATACGCGCCAAACGAAAACTCGGTTAGCGCGCTATTAATCGGGTGTGACTCTAATCAGGTCAGTGAGCTAGCGTGCCACGGGCGGCCGGGGCTCCTGGAAAGCCGGACGCTTCCAGGAAACACTGGCATGGCGTTTCGCAGAAGACGTAAACCCCCAGGGTGTGGACGGCCAAGGTCGCTCTTCGGTCACGCACTGTACTGGCGTATCGGTCACGGCTCTGTAATTGGGCTACACACACGCTACGATACAACTGAGAGGTTTACCTGTGTAGGTAAACCGAACAGGTATAGCGGAGCCCAGTGTATCCAGTATAACCATGGAATCGTTTTAATAGCTTAAATCTATCATCATCAGTTTTTCTGCCGTCGGGCAGGTTTTCACTTGGCTGCTCTCCATGCTCTTCTATCTTCTGCCTTTCTCTTTAGAACCATATAGTTGCCGTCTTCCTTGATGTTGTCTATAATTTTGTACCTCCTTCTTCCTCTTATTCTCCTCCACAAACTAGACCTTCCAAGGCGTCTTTTATCAGGCACTCCCCTCTCAACAAGTGTCCCATCCAGTTTTTCTTTCTTTCCTTTATTACTTGGAGAATTTTTCTGTTTCACTGACTTTGTCCAGCACTTCAACATTACTTATTTTATCCACCCAACTTATCTTCTCCATCCTCCTCCACATCCACATCTCAAATGCTTCTAACCGCTTTTCATCCTTTCATCTCAGTGTCCATGTATCCGACCCATAAAGAGCCACACTCCATACAAAACATTTACAGAGTCTTTTCCTAAGTGTTTTGTCTATTTTTCCGGTTAGTATCCTCCTTTTCCTATTAAATGCTTCCTTTCCTACAGCAATGCGAGATTTTATCTCCTGATGGCACCTCAAATCTTCGGTGATCATACTCCCAAGATATCTGAACGAACTTACTTGCCTGATATCAGCTCTTCCTAACTTAATATTTATTATTTTCCTTCCTTTTCCAATCACCATTCTCTTAGTTTTTGCTGCATTGATTTTCATTCCAAACTCTTGGCAAGCTTCATCTTGATCTTTCAGCATTCTGTTTAGAGTTTGTTCGCTTTCTGCCAACAATACCATATCATCAGCAAATCGTATGCACTCTATTCTCTTGCCACCAATACGCACTCCTCTTTTTCCATTTAAGCCTTTTCCAGTAATTTCTTCTAAGTATAAATTGAACAATAATGGGGAAAGACAACAACCTTGTCTTACGCCTCTCCCAATGCTGCTTTCTCCGGACATCTCGTTTCCGATCTTTATTCGTACTTTCTGTTGTAAAAATAGGTTCTGTATCAACCTTCTCTCCTTCCAATCTACGCCTTTGCTCTTCAAGATATCAATCAGCTTCTTCCATTGCACACTATCAAAAGCTTTTTCCAAGTCAATAAAGACGGCATAGATGTTTCTTCCTTTCTCAATATATCTTTCCCCTATGATTCTTAACAGGCCGATAGCATTTCTTGTTCCTTTTCCTTTCCTAAATCCAAACTGTTCTTCTCCAATCAATCTATCTAACTTTCCATATAGCCTTCTGTTCAGAATTCTCAACAACACTTTAGCTGCATGCGAAATTAGGCTGATAGTCCTATGCTCTTCACATTTATTTGTAAACATCAACAACAAAAAAACTGATAATTGGCGTAAGAAGTGATTCTCAAGAAGAAAACAGTACACTCATATTAATTTTTTGAATGAATTAAGGATAGAAATTAAATATTACCACAATTACTTGCGTATGGATGGATAGGTTTATCTAAAATAGCTTTCAATGGTTACTCCATTAATTCCGTAAAACCATACCATAGTGAGAAGTGCTGTTTCTCCAAACGAAAGACTTGAAGCAACATGAAGGTTTCTTGCAACAGGGAGATCGTAAGAGTGCATTAAGTTTTTAACAATAATATCGCCTCAATCTTATAGCTTATAAATTGCATCTGTTGGCGCTCCAGATTTCCATCAGGTTTCATTTTATTATCTCTTTACGGACGTTACTTCTTAGATTATTTAATTTTTTAATCACTGTGTGCTTGTTAGCACCAGATTCACACTCTTGTAGTTTTCGCAACAATATCGCATAGGTGGCTTTTTTCTTGCGGCGATCATGACATTTGTCGCTCTTAAAACACCATATAGAAGGTACTGATTTACAAATTTCAATATTTTTTTTATTTTTATATATGGTTTAGCGCATCGTCAACGTCGAGGTCATTAGAGGCGGGATTGGACTGGGACAAGAAAAGGGAAGGAATTCGACCATGATCTTTTGAAGGAAGCTTCCCGACATTCGCCTGTAGTTATTTTGGGGAAACCATGGAAAATCCAACTCTGGATGCTCGGACGGGGATTCGAACCGGCTTCCTCCCGAATGCGAGGCGAGAGCGTTAACCGCTCACCAACTACGCTCAGTAAATTTCAATAAATTCTCTTATAACTTTATTAAACTTACGATTTCACATAGCGTACGTTTGTACTTTGAAGGAAAACAAAGAAGAAAAACTGTTACGCCACTGCACACAACGCTATAAATGAGACTGGGCACGTCTACCGCAATACCCCCACACACGCTCCGATCTGTAGTCTGGCGCAGGTTGAAAGAACTGATTTTTAATTCTTCTCCAGTTACCTGTACAGGTCCGGATACCTGTGCAGTTTTGTGGCATACACGCTCCGGTCTACCTGCACAGATAAACCTCTCAGGTGTGCTACACACGGTACACTTGAGAGATTTACCTGTGGAGGTATATCGAAGCGTGTATGCCACAAAAACTGCACAGGAATCCGGACCGGCACAGGTAACAGGAGAAGAATGAGAAATCAGTTGTTTCTACCTGCGCCAGACTACAGACCGGAGCGTCTGTGTGGGCACTGCGGTAGAAGTGCACAGGTTTCAGTTTCAGTTGTGTGAAGTGCCGTAACTGTTTTTCTTCTTCGTTTTGCTTTAAAGTAACGTAAGTTATGTCAGATCGTAAGCTTAGTATAGTTATAAAAGAATTTGTCGAAATTTATAAGTCAGGACCTTCTGTGTGGTGTGTTAAGAGCAACAAATGCCATGATCGCCCCGAGAAAGAAGCCACCTATGCGATATTGATGCAAAAATTTCAAGAATGTGAATCTGATGTTAACAAACAGGCAGTGAATAAAAAAATAAATAATCTAAGAAGCAACGTTTGTAAACATAAAATAAAATGAAGCCTGACTGAAGTCTGGAGTGCCAATAGATGCAATTTATAAGATATTAGACTGAGGCGAATTTACTGTCGAAAACGTAAGGCATTCATGTGGTCTCTCTGTTGCAAGAAACCTTCAAGCTGCTGCAAGTTTTTCGTTTGGAGAAACAGCACTTGTCACTATGGTACTGAATTAATGGAGTAACTATTGAAAGCAATTATAGATAAACCTATTCATGTATACGCAAGTAGTTATTGTAATATTTAGTTTCCGTCCTCAATTCGTTCAACAAATGAATACGAGTGTATTGTTTTCTTTTTGACAATCAATTTCTACGCCACTTTTCACGTTTCTCCTTTACTGTTTATATTTCAAAGCTATTAAAAAGTCTACCACCGCCAATGCATCATATTGTGACGATCCCTTGGTTGTACTGGATACAATGACCTCCTTTGGTGCTCCGGTCTTCCCACTCAGGTAAACGTCTCAAGTATACCGTAGCGTGTGTTGCTGCCTTAACTGGGCTACACACACTATTAACAAATTTATCTGGAAACTTTGTAATTAGAAGAAGCAGTAAAGGAAGAAAAAGAAAATTTTGAATGTGGCATAAGTTTCCAAGCAAAAAAAAAAATCAGTATGCTACGATTTGCTGTTGACATTGTCCTGTTAGCACAACATACCGAGGATACTGAGAAGTTACTGAATGTCTTGAATAAAATACTGAAGGAAGATTTTGGACTAAATATAAATCAGAGCAAGACGAAAGTGATTAATTGTAGAAGAAGATATCAGCAACAGTGGATTAAATATTAAAATAGGATCGAATACAACAGGAGAAATAAATTAATTCTTATACTTAGTAAATAAAATTTCAATTAATGGTCGAAGCAGGAATGATATTAAAGGTGGAACAGCACTAGCACTAGCAAAAAGAGCTTTCATGTGAAAGAGAAAATCTTTTAATTTCAAATATTAATCTATAACTCAGAAAGAACTTTTTAAAACTCGATGTGTGGATCAGCGAAGTAAGGACTTTAGGAATAGCAGAAAAAAGTAAAATTGAAGCATTTGAAATGTGTTGCTATTGAAGGATGCTGAAAATTAAGTGCACAGATAAAGTACTAAACGAACGAGTTTTGAAAATGATGGGCGAGGGAACAAGTTTGTGGAAGAATCTTACATAAAGAAGAACCATGATGGTAGTTCATATTTTGAAACATGCAGGATTGGTTAATTTGTTAGTGGAGGGAACAGTCGAATGAAAGAACTGTAGAGGCAGGTAAAGGTAAGAATATATAAAGTAGATAGTTGAAGATGTATGTTGTAAGCGGTATGTTGATGTGAAGGTTAGTCGTAGATAGATGGAGGATTGCGTCAAATCAATCAAGAGACTGGTAACACTCAAAAAAATAATGTGTCCAAACTTCCTGTGACCTTGCACACTACAGACAGGCGTGTCTTGAGTACATTATTGATCTGGCGGATTCACAGTATTAATCTAGTACCGTGCTATTTATAACCAATTTAGCTAAGATGGCTATGGCAAACGTGATAGTGTCCCGCGTTGACACGGGTTAGCTAGATCGATTCCTGGTGGCAGGAGAAATTTTAATCAAGACTTGGTCGGCAGAGTAGGGGAGGTGGTGGTACACAACTCCTAATTACCAGATTATGCACCAGAATGCTGCCTTAAATCGCGAACCTGCCTCATTGCGTATGGTGAGAGAGCATTCGACTCTGTTGGTGGCAGCCCTCTTGGAGGATGGGCAGGCACAGTACTTCACCCTCTCTATTCTTCCATCTTTTATTCATTCACAACCCAAACAACACACTAAACATACCATACACACGTCACAGGCACCCACAAAAAAATAATAAATACGTAAACACACTTCCATCGCTGGGAAAGGCACATCAGTACCCACCAGCCTAACGGTTGAGGACAAAATGAACAAGTTATGACCTATAGTTTTCGAAACAAACGTGTTAATTATTTTTTTCTATTTCTTATATGGAAAGCCAAACATTTGCATGAGGGACTGTATGACTGTTATAAGTAGGGTTTGGATCTTTACGACCAAAAAAATAGCATGCAAATACGACCTTAAAAACGGAACATGACATAAAAATAACAAAATATAACAAAATATTTAAATTTACTGTACATTAAAACATGATCAATTGTATGTCATTTGTTTTATCTCGTTCATCTAGACAGCATAATTTGCTTCAGTGCACTCAATCCACCATTGGGAATTTAAAATTTAAATCGTTCTATTGAAGTCACTTTAATTTCACATAATTTAAAGAAATTCCTTTGCGTAACTAAAAAACTTTACACTTCCAGAAAATTTTGTTTTCGGCATGGTGGTACTCATTGAACCACTGCAGATTTAACACTGACTGGCGATTATTTTCAAAATCATTGGAGGCAGTTAGACATTGACTCACGAGGATCGACATAGGCATGCTACTGCTGGATTATCGAGATTAAAAGACGGGCGGAACATTACGTTTAGAGAATAACAATAATGTATAACTTTTATTCTTGACTTGTGAATTCTGACTAATTCATTGACAGTTAGGTTTTTATTCCTCCAAATGTATAATAGGAACACAGTTCTTTGAATAATTATATTAATTTCTTCTCATCTTTGACTTGTGAATTAATTGAATTTAATTTGATTGCAATGGAGCACAGGTTCCGGTGGCAATTTCCCTACATCCCCATCTTCCCAATACCCTGCACCCACCTATATTTGCCCTCTACAAATTTTATCTTTAAATTCTTTCAACGTTTTAGGTAAATTATTCATCATTTCTCTTGGTAACTCATTCCAATCTCTGACACCATTACCTAAAAAAGAAAATTTTCCCACACCCTTGTGCCTGAAATCGAGTGCCAGCTTGTGGTCATGGTCATCTTTTCCCTTCCATGCACTACTTTTCATACCTACTCTAATATCTTTCCATGCCTCATCGCCAGTATACGCCCTGTACACTCCCATTACCCTCCTCATCCTCCTCCTGTCTTGCAATGAATCCCATTTAAGCTCCTTTATTATATCCGTCACTGATTGCATTCTGTGATAATTTCCAGAAAAAAATCTAGCAGACCTTTTTTCCACCCTCTCCAACTCCTGTATTTGGTACGTAAAATGAGGGTCCCATACTACACTACCATATTCGAGCAATGGTCTAACCAAAGTTTTGTAACCCAACTCCCTCACTTCTCTCGTACATCCCCTCATCACTCTCTCTAACAAGTGCAGAATTTTGGAACCTTTTCCTACCACCTGTCTAACGTGTCCTGCCCAGTTAAGCTTGTTATCAAATGTAATTCCAAAATATTTACATTTCAAGTCTTCAGCAAGCAATTCTTTCCCCACCTTATATTCATAATTAACCATTTTGTTTCTCAGTACTATTAAAACATAACCAGATTATCCCTCAAAATTCGATCATTAATATTATCGTAATGTGGCCAAAACTAGGAAAATATCCTGAATATGCATTTAACGTATATTCTGTATATTTAAATACAATTAGAAACGTTCATCAGTGTTTAATTCAACATTACAACTCAGAAAGAAAGCAGGAAAAAAATATGACGTCATAAAGATCCGAACCGTAGTTATAAGCAAGCATTCATATAAAAGTTCATTTCTTCCGACTGAGTATAGATCAAACCTCGGCATGAAATCAAGGATCTCTCCGTCGGATCTAAGGCACCGATACGAGATAACTTGTCTAGTCACAATACGGTATCTGTTTAATGAGACAAATGCCTGGCCGTCGAATATGTTCGCCGTTAATTTCGAGCTTCTTAAAACCATGAAACGAAATCAGTTAAAGACAGTAAATGTCAATTAATCGATTCCGATTTTGTGAAGAATCATTGGGCAGTTAAGTAGCTGGATTTGGATTCATCAGAAGATAATGCTGGGAGTGTACAAGGCGTATGTTGGTGGCGATACTTGGGAGGGTATTGGTGAAAGAATTAAGAGTAACGCATTGAAGGGAAAAGATTATCTCGACCAAAAGCTGGCTCTCGATTTCTGGCACAAGGTTGCGGTAAGGGTTTTGAGTATTGGAATAAATTACAGTGTAAAGTGGTGAATAATTTACAAAAAAATGCCAAAGAATTCAAATTGTAAATTCTTAAATGGCAGAAGTAGATGTTAGTGAGAAGATTAATACGGAGCCACTAGTTGGCTTTGTTGATAAATATGAGTGTATTTATTTAATGTGTCAACTTTCTGCCCGATCTAATATGTTCTCCAAATAATGGCGAGAGTTTCAATATCATGAAACGCAATCAGAGAAAATCATTTCTTTTTGTTTATTAGCACTTAATTGATACGGATTTTGGGATGAACCATTGGCCAGTTCAGCATCCCATTAAACTAGTTTGTAGGCTATCTCTTTCCTTCCAGTAGCCCATTGAGCGCACTAGTTCCTATCTCTCTCCAAGACCCGAGCTGGCAATTTTCCAGGCGGCACCTGTTGCACCGCCGCCGCCACAAAACCTCAATTACCACAGCCAGCAGCCAGGAGCAACAATCACATCATTAACAAGTCTCGTCTCTAACCTACACTTTACATCTTCGACGTCACTGAAGACCAGTCGTTACCGACACCCAACGTGGTGTGACAACTTAATTCCTCAATCATTGCTACCCTTTAAATAATCAAGGAAACGGTTTATTCGATGCAATCTGTTTCGTTAATTTGTTGTATTTTGTTTTGTATATTACGTGAGACTTGTTTTGAATGAGTGTGGCAGACTCAGCAAGTGTACTGAATAGACTGTGACACCTGACATTTTATTTAGAGCACTTTAATATGTTACGTCGTGTCAGCTACTGTATTTTACCTTGTTTTAGATGCTTTGAAAATGTTTACATTCTCCAGTACAATGTTAAAAGCTTCTAAATTCTTTGTAACTCATTATCATCATTCTTGTTTTTTTTTTTTTAACTTTTCACACTTTCGTGGGTCATCTCAGACACTTCCTCTTTCCAGACACTTGTGCTTATTTAGAAGGCATTTATCGGTCAGACTACTGGCTTGCTAGACCTGTCGTAGTTATTATTATTATTATTGGCGAATTCTCCCAATAAATGGAAGACGTTATGCAAATAACCCAATCAAGTTTTCTTTGAGTTCTTTTTGTTGTTCCAATAGGCTTTCATTCTTTCCGAGAAAGCTTGTTTGCGTTCTTTCGACCACTTTGGTCTGTATTGTTTTTGTTTTAGTTGTTCAGTTATAACTTCCCATTTGTCTACTTTGTGTCTGAAGGTGTCGTAGTTATTATTATTATTTATTTATTTATTTTATTCAAATAGACCTGTAAAGATCACACAAAACTTAATCATTTTCTGTTCGACTTTCTTTTGCCATTCCAGTATTCTCATATCGTTTAATGAAGGCAAATTTTTTCTCTTCTGTCCAAGTTGCGCGCATCTTCTTGGTTTTGATTTTTGGAATGACTACCCAGTTGTGTATTTTTTGTCTGAAGATCTAGGATTTCTGATCTCTTGATATTTGCTTTTTCTAGGTCTTGTCTTACTTGATCGAACCAGTTGTTAGGCATTTGTAGTAGTTGGTTGCATGAGGTTGAATATCTGCTTAGTTAATCTGTGATCTGACTTCCTGTAGATGTGACCGTAGAATTTTAGTCTGCGTTTTCTGATGTCGTTGATGTTTGAGTGGGACTCTAATGTTTTATTTGACTTTAGCCTGTTTCCGGTTTGGTTGGGCCAATAATTTTCCTGATGATCCTTCGTTCTTCTTTCTGGATGTTCTCGATGTCTCTCTTAGAGTTTAGTGTGTTTCTGTGGCGTAAAGAGCGTTGGGTTTAATAACTGTATTGGATTGTTAACTTATTATTATTATTATTCCGCAATTCACTAAAAATGCGTGGCGGAGGGTGCATTGCACCTATCCGAATGTGTAATAGTTTGGAAGCAATACACGGGATATGGCAGGAGGCACCCATGGGCTATTGTGAGGAACCATCCCGGCATTCGTCTGAAGCGATCTGGGAAAACCATCTAAAACCCAGGTCAAGATGGTTTATCGAGAACTACTCCTGTCGAATTGTAAGTTTTCTCACTCAGTAAATCCTTCCTATTCCAATCGCTCGTGGAAAATAAAAGTATTGAAATGAATGGTTCTGGCCCTCATTTCTCTTATCTTATTTTATTGGTCATTCATAGATTTGAATGTTGCTGGTAGTAATATTTTTTGCTGTTACTCCGAAATAAGTAAGTCGTGAATTTTTCAGTTAGCTTCTGTCGAGAGCAACGCTTTCAGTGTTCCAGGTCTTCCCAACCTAACTCCTTCAACATCGCACTTACAGTTTCCTAGAGCTATATATATCAGTCATGAATCGGACGGATATTCTTTGGACCTTCTCCAATGCCTCCATTAACCCCTTTTGATGGGGACCCTGTACAGAACAAGAATACTCTAAGTGAGGACGCACAAGTGCTTTGTACGTATGCAATCGATTTAACGTGCGGTGTGCACTGTTTTAAAATTATGATCTATAAATCGGAGAATATGA
>CM061919.1:229952828-230074219 GCA_031002005.1 Vandiemenella viatica | reverse complement strand
TAAGCAGGACGGAATAGACTAACGACTTGTATCAAACGTCACGCTGCGCAATTTTATGATATTAAAATGTTGTTTTATTAAAATTTTGTACTAAAAACTGTAAATGTATAATACTGATACGAGTTTATTAGTTTTTTTTTATCTGCTTAACGTCTCTCTAACAGCAAGGTCTTTAGAGACGGGAAAGGATGGGGGGCAAGGAATGGGAAGGAATTCGGCCGTTGCCTTTCGAAGGAATCATCCCGGCATTTGCCTGGAGTGATTTGGGAAACCATGGAAAACCCAAATCTGGATGTTCGGATGGGGATTCGAACCGCCGTCCTCCCGAATGAGAGGCCAGAACGCTAGCCGTTACACCACCACTCTCGGTGAGTTTATTAGTGTCTGTGAGTGGCCGCAGAGTAACAGATGGAGGTGAGAGCGGAGGCAAAGACAATATACAAGACAAGAATAAAATAGCTGAAAGTGGTTGACGTGATGTAGGCCGTGAATGGCTTAAAATTGGTAGCTAGAGAGGATATGCATCTTAAATCCAAAGTTAATAAAATCATCACGATAGGAATTTATTGTATTGCATAAAGTATATTTCAATTGGTGGAGATAAGATTCCGAATTAATGAAGTTTTAAAAGTTTATTAATCTATAAGAAAGTTGAAAATAAAAAATAAATGAGCTAATTTTGTGTAAATCATTAGAGGGGAAGTATATCCGATAAATAATTATTGGTGAGAGGGTAAATACTGCGGTTTAGAGATGTAAAGGATTATTGCAGGTGAAACACAGGATTCCAAGAATTATCTTGGAAATGTGACAAGAGAGCTATCATTGGAGATCGGATAAGAGGAAAACTGATATAGGTTGTTCTTAATTCTCTTGATGGAATAACACGACATATAGCAAGGTAACGATTGTGCTATGTTAATTAAATTAGAGTACGGTCGCAGATAAATACTTAGAATTGTAGTTGTTACGGGTTCTGCGTAACATGATTGTATAGTTTTAATTCATAAATGGTAATAATCAAATAAGATATTCAAAATATGTCGTCGAATATGTAGGTAGGGTAGCACTATCATAACCGTGGCGCCGCAGCTCGATGATGAATTCTTATTTAACTCCACGAGACAAATCGAAAACAAAGAATGAAAATTTCTGATATCTCGCTTGGTTTTCGAGGTATCGAATGTAAAAAATCAGTTATATGTATAGTTTGTTGGGCCTTTGGTGACGTTTTTCTTCTGGTCGAGGCCGTATTACAACCTGACCACAACCGCAAGGAGGAGAGAGAGAAAACACAAAAAAAACACAACAAAAAAAACATAAAACTTGAATGGTTTCAGTGACCGCTCAGCGGATGGAAAATATTCTTCCTAACAAAACATAAAACTTGAATGGTTTCAGAGACCTGCCAGATGGATGGAAAATATACTATTTTGTATGTCCACCGCATACCGTAGTTCCTTGTGGCTCTGCCGATTTTTTTTATTCTACTCCTGGGTTCATTTCCTAACCATGTTAATTTCGATATCTTGAGAACTAAGAGATATAAAAAAAATATATAATCTTTTCAACTTTCGATTTGTTTCGTCACCTTACATAAGCATCCATCATGAAATTTGATTTCGGCGAAATTTTTATTCTGGTCCAGGCCTTCTTTCAACCTAACCACATCAGTTTTAAGATTCGGTGTCTCTAGAGCTAATCGAGATATGAAATAAAATTATTCTTTACTTTCAATTTGTTTCGTTACACAAACATCCATCATCAAGTTCCGGCTCCGCATTTATCGTAGAATCCCCTTGAAAGCATACAAAGCCCCCGTTTATATATAGGAGATATAAGAGAGAGTGTCAAGTACCTAATAGTTGTCTGTGAACGTATTCAACATTTTGCGAGTTTCCAGAACGAAATTTCCACAGTGTCTAAACCCAACAATGCAAATTTTATGTTGACATTACTTATAGTTCCGCTCTTATACAAGACTGAAAGGGTGGATCCTATTTTTAGTATCCGAGTATGATTTCTTTTAGGTTGGGTTCGCGTGGTGGTGGAGGGCTACGCACCTGTGAACTACTTGTCGCTGGGCCCGACAGGTGGTTGCGCTGCGCTGGGCTGGTGTCTCCCTCTGTTCTGAGCGACGCCGGCTGTCGCACTGGCTGAGGGCGTCGCGGCGCCACCTCGTTTTGGCGGCGTCCGCCCCTCCAAGAGGGCTCCGCGGGGGAGGGTTGCTCCTCGGGGGTGGGGGGTCTTCGCGGCATTCCATTGGCCGGCCGCGGTGCGCGCGCGCCGTGACGCAAATTCTATGACGTAGAGTACTACCCGGTAGGTCAGACATAGGAGTCTTGCGGACGATTTTTGCGGAATGGTCGTGCCACCCCTCCTGGCGCATGAATGAAACCTCGGAGGAAGAGTGCCCTGGTTACTGGGGCGTTGGTACGCACACAACCAAGATGACAGCAATGTCAAATAAAAGATAGTTATTTTTATTCTAAGAAAAAAAGAGTACAGTAAGAGTAATACAAAGTTCGTATTACGAAACATACGTCAAAGTCTCACAAGGTGGTGATCAGACTCAAACAAAACGAGGAGTGAGATAAGGTTGCCCATTATCACCTGTGTACTATAACATTCATATTGACGATGTCATTGGGAAATGGCTGAAGTAGCGTCTAACCATTTTAAAATTAATGACACTAATGCTTTTCACTGATGATCAAGTAATGACTCACGACGAGGGTTATACGTAATGATGAAAATAACAAATGATTACGATTTGAAAATCTACTCTAAACAAATGTAATGGCATTCAAGGTAGACGAACCAATACGGGTTAAGATCGTTATCAATGACAGAAAAATCGAACAAATTAACAAATTTGTATGTTTAGGATATGACATTAATTTTACCAGGAATGACTATGTCAGTACCAAATTTCAGGAATTTAAATACTTGTGTGGAGTAATTAAAAGAAATTTTAAGAACACCAGACGAGACACAATGATGAAATTTTACAAAGTAATGACTGTGCCAACACTATTATATGGGTGCAAATCGTGGACATTAAGCAAATAACAAATAAAGCGGACAGAAACAGCTGAGATTAGATTTCTGAGGGTCTTGGCTGGATGAGCTTTACTAGATAAGAAAAGAAGGGAAGAAATAAGCAGTGAATTAAAATTTTTTAATCTGAATGAGAAAATAATTAGATATAGGAATAAATGGATGGAGCACCACGCCACCAAAGGTGTTACTAATTTACAAGCTAAAATAAGGAAGACGGAGGATAGGTTACCCCAACAAAATGTGTGAAGGTGGAACAAGCCATCAAGATGGATAGGTGCCACTTTACAGACAACCGTCGATTTATATGGTTTTCGATCCTGCCATGGTTTTTGATTTGTACCTGGTTAAACGTACCAGTGTAATACTTGAACTGGAAATTCTACTCTTGCCAGGACTGGATTGAATTGTAATATGGGCTCAAAGCTGACTAATCTGCTTCTTACTACAGGTCGTCTAATTCTTCTTCTCCAATATTTAATAGAGGCTTAGATGTGGTCTTGCGTGAGCCGTTAGGATGAAGGTTAAATTAGCTATGTTGCCATTTTTAGTTTCTTAAAATAAGCGTTTGTTCCGGTAAAATCTTGTTTATTGCTATTGGAAAGAAAGCTATGGGTACAAAATGAATATCGAAGCTGGTAAGATAATATCCAACGCTAGTCTCTCTTATCGAATTTACCAAGTTCTCCTGAGCAAATTGCGGCTAAGTCGTCTTGTAAACTATACCCTGTTCACCTTCAACTGGATGCCTAGGTTCGTCTTCAATTTGCTCCGCTCCTCACCTCACATCGCTCCCTCCTTCCCCCCGTCCTCCCCATCCCCCCCACCCCCAGATCCCGTTTCCTACTCCTCCGATCAGACCGCTGTATCCAGGTATGCTTTAGCAAATTTGTCAGTGGGACTTTTCCCTTTCTTATGTAGGGGTGAGGGCAACGAAGTGTGGATAGAGCCGCCTCTGTTAACGGAAAGGCTTATAACAGAAAACATTGGCAAATTCTGGCGAGGAGTAAGCGATACTGAACCGAGACTGCTCAGAAATCCACTCAGCCCCAGCTGACCTGATAGTGAGAATGAATGCTGGTAATGTGGTACAGAGGTAAACTCTCAGACGTTAAGGTCGTCATCGGTCATCTTTGACTTTAAACTGCTGTACTGCGAATGAATCAACATGTTCAGTTCACGTGATACACATAAGTTGTGCGTGAGAAGTGCAACAGTTTCTCGTTTTTTTTTTTTTTTTACTTATTTATTACTCCATAGATCCCTGCTGAGGAAGGACCTATGGGATGTGAAACTCGTCACTGTTAGTCTATATAATAAGAATAATAATCATAGAGAAAATATTATTACATGTTACAAAGAAAAAAAACGAAAGAAAAACTAATCATTAATTTTTACAACTGAATTTGGTAAGTCAAATTAGATAGAATTAACTCTTTTGTACAAATTCTCGAGTGGAGTGGAAAAGTGTGTTAGTAAGATAACCTCACAGTTTTTCTTGAAATATATCTTTATTATCGACAAACTGTTTAATACTTTCAGGAACTTTACTAAACAGACGCGTGCCAGGATAATTAACGTTGTATTAATGACAGTGGTGTTTGTACTTTCTTCAAGTTATTTTTGTTTCTTGTATTGAAATTCTGAACCTGTAAATTTGATTTAAACAAGTTAAAATGTTCTATGACAAAGCACATGAGAAAATATATATACTGAGAAGATATTGTAACAATACCAGTCTTTTAAAGGGATATCTACAACACGTTCTTGCTTTTACCATACACTTGATTCTGCAGAACTCTATAGCGCTACTGATTTACAAAGTAACAGCATAATTAAAAAAAAAAAAAAAAAAACAACAACAACAACAACAACGACAACGACAACGACAGCGACAACAGCTACAACGACAACGACATGTAAATAGGAACGAAGAATATAGATTTTAAAAGCTGCACGTACTTTTAGTTTTTCTTTCTTACCGCCTTATGCATTGTCAAGGTCGAAGATATTAGAGGCGAGAAAGGACAGTAAGGAATTGTGTAAGGAATAGTATTTTTGAATGAACCATCCCGACATTCGTCTGGAGTGAATTCAGAAAATCATGAAAATCCCAAATCAGGATCGTCGGACGGAATTTTTTGTTTTAATTGTCCAATGTTATGATTACGTTTGTAGGTCTAGATGGCGATTTTACCGTCAGCTTGTAGCTGTGTTGGTTTAGCGAGTTTTACACATTGTTAGCCTTTTAGAGCCAAGCAGAAATTCTTTCTTCTATAGTTGAAATATTTTATTCTTTATATTTTTCATTGTCTGTATTGGCGATCTCTTTACAGTCGGCTATATAGGCAGGATTTCCTGTTTTAAATTAGTCATGTTACCACATCAGTCTTTGTCAGGGTGCTAATGACTCATAAGTCGACGCACCCAAAATCACACACAAACACACACACTCACCAAAACCACTCCATGAATTGCATTTTTTTCAATTGCATTCTACTGTTGCGTCCTGAGTACAGAATATAAAGAAAAGTTAATTAATGTAGCGATACCATTTGTTCTTGGATACCTATAACACTAGATTCTTTTTTTTTGTGAGAGTCGAAATTATCAACCGCTGTTAGAAAGTGTTTATTAATATCTGGCTCATATCACATGATGGTTCCATAATTACAATATGAAACGCTATCTCTTACGTAACTACAAAAATTCATTAATTATAAATCTGAAAACCGCCAAAAGTGTGAAAAAAGTTTAAAGCAAATTTAGTATAGAATGAAAGTTTCTGAGGGTGCAGGAATTCCGATATAGTCTTTTAATGAAAATATTACTATTTGTCGAACAGTCGCTTTCCTTGTAAGTTCTTCATTAAATACTTCCTAATATTTACGCTTTGCAGACGTTGCGTAATCTTTGCTATCTATTCCTCCCTGTTTTGTGTAACATTTTATCGTGCAGAATGTGAACTTAAAAAAACCAATGAATCTAATTCGTTCTCGCAGGTAATTTCATACAATGTGGATGGGAGGAGGCCAATATTGGCCTCCTACCTATCATTCGGGAGGACCGGGGTTAAACTCGGTTCGGCCATCCTGTCTGAGGTTTTCCGTGGTTTCCCTCAGACAATTAGGCGAATGCTGGGATGGTTCCCTAGAAGGCCACGGCCGACCTTCCATCCCCCTTCCCTCCCCGTAGTAGTAGATAGGCTGAAAAGAGTCCCCTATGACTCTCCAGCAGCCCGCCTCCCAGCCTTCTGCTGGGAGGAATGAAATTGTAAAAAAAAAAAAAAAAAAAAAAAAAAAAAAAAAAAAAAAAAAAAAGTATTATTAATTGGAGTTTTCAATAAATTCTATTTGGCTCTGTTTCGTTTTACGTATCGAAAGTTTTGTGAGAATCCTTATGGGACATTAATTTACCGAAATAGCAGTTCAGACAAGAAATTGTTTAGAGGTTATTAATTAATTAATTAGGTTGATGTTGCTAATGCAGATTGATATCAGGATCATTAACGCCGTAGTAAAATCAGGTACTACAACAAGGCAAAAAAAAACTGAAATAAATTCCTGACTGTAAAAAATCAGACAGACTGAAAATAAAAAACATCTGGCTATAACCAGGCAAATAAATCGTAAAAGGTTCCGAACCAACACAATCTGGTTGGCTGTTGAGAATCAGATTTCAAACACAATAAAACATCTGGTTAGCTGTATTGAAGCTATTTCATTTAAGTATACTTATTAAACAAATCAGTGAAAATTGTAGGCAAATGTGCTCTCAGAAATTATTTAAAAATACATGTGTGCCAATATTTTTCAGCAAGAGTTTTTAAAAAATATACACTCATTGTTTTGTATGGTCTGTTTTTTTAATACTACGATTATTGTATACCACGAAATTGCTGATGCTATTTGTCCAGATGCTTCTGATGCAGCAGAAGATATCAAGTAATTTCTGACAACACATTAATAAAATACTTACCATATATGCAGAATTTTTGACATTTGATGATCTTGAAATATTCGTCTGTACTAAATATTGTTTTGATTCAGTGCGTATGGTACCGAACTTGGGTCAAAACTTCATTCGACATATTATTCACAAGTGCATATGCTCATGGGATGAAGATAAATGAAAAGAAAAGTCAGCTTATTAGATACACAGATAAAAAATACTAAAGATTGATTATGATTACAAGGTCGGGAAAGAATTGCTTGTTGAAGACTTGAAATATAAATATCTTGGCTTTACTTTTGATGACAGGTTAACTGGGCAGGACACATAGGACAGGTGGTAGGAAAAGGATTCAAAATTCTGCATTTGTTGGAGAGAGTGATGAGGGGATGTACGAGAGAAGTAAACGAGTTGGGTTACAAAACTTTGGTCAGACCATTGCTTAAATATGATATTGTAGTATGGGACCCACATTTTGCGTATCAAAGACAGGAGTTGGAGAGGGTGCAAAAAAAGGGCTGCTAGATTTGTTTCTGGAAATTACCGCAAATCGCAGTCAGTAACAGATATGATAAAAGAGTTGGAATGGGATTCATTGGAAGACAGGAAGAAGGTCATGGGAAAGTACAAGGCGTATATTGTCGATGAGGCATGGAGTAAGAATGAAAAGTAATGAATGGAAGGGAAAATATGACCATGACCACAAGGTGGCACTCGATTTGAGGCAAAAGGTTGTCAGAGGTTGGAATAAGTTACCAAGAGAATTAATGAGTAATTTACCAAAAACTTTGAAAGAATTTAAGTTTGAAGTTCGTAGAGGTCAAATGTAGGAGGGAACAGGAAAGGGAAGAATGTAGATGTGTGTAAGGAAATTGCCACCGGAGCGTGCGGTCCCTTTCAATTAAATTAAATTAATCAACCAGCGGTACACTACAGTATTAATAACTGAATAAAAATGCTTTGGCGCAGGAATAAAACATTACCCAAGGATAACTATTTACTTAATATTTTACAAGAAGAATCAAAGGGAAGAAAAAAATTTTCTTCATGTTTCTTACAATGCTAAAAAAAATTAAACGAATGTATAAACAAAAAAATTATAAATGTTACCAGTAAATCAAGACACCATGCACCCATCCATCTATGTATGCCTTCCAATAAGGATGTACAATACCATCCTGCTAAGCAAAGTCCTGCAACACTTGCAACTACCTACTTTCACTATGTCACAACAAGCATTCAATACAAGAAGTTTACCAAAGTATGATTCAACTACATCTTCGCCTTCATATGGGAGTGCTATTTTTACATTAATCAAGTAAATGAAATGAAAAGGGTGTGTTCTCTATAACCAACTTATAAATCAATAAAATTATGTATTTACCACAGTAAATATTAATCGATAAACAAATACTGTTTCCTAGCCTCAGATAAACGTTTCTGAGGTGGCAGCACGTGTCCATTTGGTGTTTTTGTAGACAATTCCGGATACAATCGTCTTACGCAATTTATCAAAAGTACAAACACTCATGCGAGTTCTGTGGCTGTCATTTTATTGAACCCTTAAGATCAGTATAAAATATTTCTGTCTTTCTCCTATTTTTAAAAATGTACTCTACCCACAGCAATAACACATTCCTTAATCAATTAACCAGTAACTACTTAATTACAAATCTTTACGTTGACAATTAATAGCCTTTTCATAGCGTTCTTTATTCCGTGGAGCCAGTTGTAATATCGTCATACCATGATGAGTGAGAGTAACTTACACTTACAAAGTGTATTTTCATCTTTTCTAATTCTTGAAATTTTTTTTTTTTTTTTTTTTTTTTTTTTTTTTTTTTTTTTTTTTTTTTTTTTTAATCGCTTCGCTTCAGAGTACACTCTATGAGCGAACATTTTCACTACTTGCAGTCTCTTTCAGATAATTTAAAGAAAATTTCATTTTTGAAATACGCGTAAGTTGACACATACAAAATACGCCTGATAGAGGTAGCTATCTAAAACGTGTGACATCGCGTGACAACCGGGACGGAGAGGGGGGGGGGGGGAATAAGCATCATGACGTCAGTTTTGTAGTGCTGTTTTAATAAAATTCTGAATTTAAGATTGCAAAATGTGTGGAGTCTCAACGGTGATGGATCCACAACTTTTGACATGGTATGACAAGAAGGAGCAGAAGGGTACAAAAACATGAAACTTGTGACTCCTAATCTTTCGAAAAATATCTGAGAATTTTTCCATTCTGCTGAGGAATTGCATGGATTGTAGAGTTAATGATCGAGTTGGTAAAATCCCTCACTCTGGTTTGCAATGGGAGACGTTAAGAATAATGAAATAAACTGTTCCTAAATTCGCTTTGCCCTCATGTTGCAATTTCCACCTGATGCACAGTTTGATTCACTAGGACGATCGATGACTGAAATCTATATGCAAGATGCAAGTGTTTGAGGTGGAGTCTCAGGACTGAATTTCGAGTGAAGCGATGGTGAGAATACAGGTGGATCCATCATAAATTTCCCTCGTACCTGAGTAAAATATATTATTCACTTTTTTTCGTCAAAATATAAAACATTTTTTATTCAGTCTTGTGAAATAATTTCTGCACATTCTGTGAGCCCATACGCCTCGTCGACTACGGGGTCATTAGAGGCGGAATGGGACTGGGGACAAGGAACGGGAAGGAATTCTACCATGGCCTTTTGAAGGAAGCATCCTGGCGTACGCCTGGAGTGATTTGGGGAAACCATGAAAAACCCAAATCTGGATGCCCGGAGGGGGATTCGAACCACCGTCCTCCAGAATGCGAGGCCAGAGAGTTAACCGCTCACCCACCACGCTCGGTCTGTGCGCCCATGTGGTGCTGTATGCTTTAATCACATAACACTAATAAAGGTGGTTCATCCGTGAAATTTAAGTATGTCTTTCTCGATCTGTGATAACGTTGCTAGTTCAGCCATGCCAGCATACTTATGAGACGTCCTGTTGTCTTAATCCACATTGGTTACACGTGTTTGTAATTAGCGTCGTAACGGAAGACATCTATGCGGATGCGGATGTTCAATGCTTGCATATCCGCGGATGCTGGTGTTTTGCGAAAGCGGAGGTGGAAAAATAAATTTATAATTATTTATATTTTATCAGAAATAAACTTAAAATAAAAATAAGTATATTTTTTATGCCAAATTCTACATCTTTCAGAAGTAACGTCTATTTCCATATAATAATGCCACAGTGATCTATTTTTTGCTTCATATTTCAACAACAAAAGAAATGGGATGATTTAACAAGTTAGTTAAATTGTTTACATAACTACGCATGCATCTAAAAAACAATCTTTGTCATATGAACTTTGTGGAGTTCGCGGCTCGACTAATTCAAGTGCAAGGGCACGCAACCAAAATTTGCCGTGCCCGCCACCCGCCTTTCCACCACTCTAGCGGCCCATTCACAGTACAACTTGTAGGACCTACGTTCATCCGATTTTCGATAAAGAACTCTGGGCCGTGAAAGGGGTTAGAGGACTACATGCAGTAGGTGTTGGATGTTGGGAGTCCTAAACAACCAACACGGGTCGTTACTGTCCAACAAGCTGTGGCGTTGGATCATGATAGGAGGAAACATCCTGCGAGTGTGCGATAAGGATACATGGTGTGCCGCGAGAAAGTACGAGTGGAAAGGATTGCTTGGAACATTTTTTTTTGACCCCTTTTACTAACGTTAATGGGTGAGTGCATCCTATTGTAGATCTACAGAGATATTCTGCAACTTGGACCGTGAAGAAACCGCTTTAATTTACACGCAACTACAAACTTGTAAATTAGTCGCTTAGGTAAGGGGGCATCCATAAATTACGTGAGATGTTTTTCCTGATTTCCGGATCCCCCCCCCTTTTCTGGTGAGACTTCGTGAGATCTGGCCCGATGACCCTCCTCCCCTCCCCCTTTCTGGTGAGATCTGTTTTTTTTTAGGTCTGAAGCTTCGAAAATCCGGTTACACCCCCTCGAAAAACCCCCCTAAACTCGACTTTTTAGCTCTACAGTCCAACAGTTTTTCAAAAACCTCAGGTGAGATTTCTCCGGACCCCCCCCCCCCTATTTCACCTCTCGTAATTTATGGACGCTCCCTAATAACACCGTTTAGTTCATTGTTATTTTTATTGCAAGATCGTCAGAAAAAAACAACCACATTGTTGTTTGCTAAGCAACAACGGGCAGAATCTCGTATGAAGAGAAAAGAATAATACATACTGCAATGTAAACAAAACATCCGTGATAAATATTGCTTATACGAAAACGGATGTAGGATTTCACGCGAAAGTTCCGCACATGCAGATGCGGAGATCCGTTACATTCCTATTTGTGGAAATTTCTCGAATGATATGAATAGCGAGGTTGGTGGGATGAAAGAAGAACCGGTTCATTTGTAGTAAATGTTTATATTTTTTTCTCAACTGAAATATGTTGTAGGGGAAGTGGTAGTATTATGGAACACTTTTTCGTTTAAAGCGAAATAGTGGTTTTGAAATTTGGCCGTTCCATAAAAAATGTCACCTGCGTTGGTTTATACATCTATTATATAGGATCGATAATAATTATGATGAAAAATAAACGTGTTCAATAATTAAAATAGATTTTCTAACTTGCTATAAATAATGAGCATTTTGGAGTCGGGTGGTAATATGAAACAGATTTAAAATAAATTGTAAAACAAACATTGTCAGTTTACATTTTTATTAATGAAATTATTAAATTATATTTTGACCTCACCTGGTAGAAAATCACAATTTACAGTGTACAAATGAAAGAATGTACAGGTCCGAAACGTCGCTTTGTAGTAAAGTTGTTTTTATGAGCTATAAATCACAATTACATCTCACAGTTTACTGTTCTTCATGAACAAATGTCGCTGTAGTATATGTGTAGTATGAGGTGGAAGGCAGAGGACGGTGACAGGATTATGTTTTGCTTTAATTATGACATCTAGATTCCTGTTACGAAAATAATTTCCGTCCAAAACAAAAGAGGGGTTGTAATATGGAACAGCATGTTTCATATTTCCACCCAACGCCTTTTTCGAAACTAATCAATGAAACTAGTTTTTGATAAACAATTTCAAGGAACTAAAACCACCATTTGTAGGTTTAATTGTATTACTAATTCGTAAAGGAGAAACAGTATGTGAATTTTTAAATAATGGTAGCAGAAAAAATACTTGAATCTAACTTTGCAAAAACTTATGGATGTTGTAAAACAAAGTGTGTCTATTCATGGCCATAAACAATGTGATACTGATCTCTGCTTCCTCTAATATTGGAAATAGAACATTAGAATTGCCATGACTGAGCCTGCTGCCAGATGGCATTAGTAGTCTGCAAATACTATGGTGTTTCATATTACAACCCTGTTTCATATTACCACCACCTTCTCTACGTAGCAAAACAGTTACGACACCTTACGAAAAAATTAGAAATGAAGAAATTTTCCACAACAGAAACAAAACTATCCGACACGCTCCATACTGTAGAAATCACACCCATTTTATTAACATCTCAGCTTATGTGGCACTGCTATCTAGTGGTAATGCGATCAATGCTTATCTACGCCAGTGACACCTAGCAGCTAGACTCCGAACTATCGCATACCCGTGATCCTGATACTTCGTAATTTTACAATTTACTGGTTGAATTTCAAAAAAAAAAAATTAGTTATGTTACAAAAGCGGTGAACTTAATCATTAAAATGACACCTCATTTATCGATTTGGTTAAGTATGAATGGAGAAAGATGGCACGTTAAAAAAAAAAACACCTTTCAGAAATAATATATATGATTTTGACATAACGTACGAATTACATTACCTTTTGAGTCTTCAGCATTATTTTTGATTTTTTTTTACTTGTTGCTCTACGCCTCGTCGACGTTGAGGCCATTAGAGGCGGGATGGGACTGGGTACAAGGAATGGGAAGGAATTCGGCCATGGCCTTATTGAAGGAAGCATCCCGACATTCGCCTGGAGTAATTTGGGAAACCCATGTAAAACCCAAATCTGGATGCGCTGATAGGAATTCGAACCGGCGTCCTCCCAAATACGATTCCAGAGTGGTCTTCTGTTTAATTTTCGCATAACAGTGACAGATTGCACAATCTACTAAAAATTTTAACTTTCTGTAATATAAATTTTGCCGATTTCATCTGTACTCTTCAGCAGAGCCATGTTTTAAGTCTTTTTTCTGGCTTCACTTGAGGTCAACTGTTCACGTTAGAAAGACAATCCCCGTGGAGATTACGCTGGCATTCCTCCACGATAGAGGCAGACATGTACTGGCGTCTACAGTCGCTTAGAAATAAAAATGCAGATGTGAATTCGATGGCCACTTCCGTAAAAGATTGATTATTGTTATTATGGCTGATATGCAGTGAGCTTAGCGTTACCAAAACAGCCTTAAAAGATCACAGAACATATATTAATTTAATTTCTTAATGCGATTGTCTGTTTCAAAAGTCCGTTCGTATTAATACGTTTTAATTAATTAAATATATTTAATTCAAATCGAGCGCACTATGCGGTGGCAATTTTCCTAGTTATCTGTTTACCCCTTTCTGGTTTCCCCCCCCCCTTTTATTTTCACTCATCTATGGAGTACGACTACGCAACTTCATTTCCTCTTCTGAGTTTCCTTCCTACGTCGCCGGTACTCTTCATTCTCTGGCTCACTCTTGCTTTTTATTCCTCTGAAAAAGCCCTCCTTTTCCTGATTGGTTTTTCTTAAGTCAGATCCTTTACCTCCGCAATTTTTCCTCTGAATAATTCCCTGTCTTGGATGTCTTCCATGCTGATCCCACATCTTTTCAGATCCTGATGGAACTCCTTCACCCATGGAACCTAAGTATTCCTGTTCTATTGAGTGTTGAGTATTTTCTTTGCCATTCTTTCTGGTTCCATTCTCTTGATGTGTTCATAGAAAGCTAATCTCCTTTTCTTAATTTTGTTTGATACATTTTCAAACTTGTCGTATAATTCTTGGTTCGATGTCAAGCGGAAATTAAATTCGCTTCCTGTTACTTTTTTTGGTCCCAAGATTATCCTTAGAAACTTTCTTTCTTTCTTTTCTATTTCCGTCAATCCATTTATGGCTAGTGTTTCAGCTGCGTATAAACCTTCTGGTTTCACTACCGTACTACAGTGCTTGTATTTCGCCTGATGGGAGAGTAATTTTGATTTGTATGTCTTTTGACAAATCCTGAAAGCTGTTTCCATCTTTCTTGCCCTATCTTCGTCTGCAGCCATTTCATTTATATTTGGAGTCAAAATTTCACCAAGGTATTTGAATTTCTGTGTTCTTTTGATGTCGCCATATATAGTTTTCACTGTCCATGTCTTGTCTTTTGTGTCTATGTTCATGTATTCCGTTTTCTCAAACGATATTTGTAGTCCTGCTTTTTCAGTTGTTTCCTTCAAGAGTACTATCTTTTTGATTGCAGTCTCCAGATCTCTTGCAAAGAACACAATGTCATCCGCAAAAGAAAGACATTCAAAAGTCAAGACATTCTTCTTGCTAATTCTGTTTAGGATGTTTGACTGACACATCACTTTCCGCCATTCCCTGATGACCTTTTCCAAGACGCAGTTGAACAATAGCGGGGATAGTCCGTCATCTTGCCTTACTCTAGTTTTGATCTCAAAGGGATCTGACAGTTCTCCTAAAAACTTAAGTTGGGATCGGGTGTTCTTTAAAGTTTGTTGTATTAGCGATGTTGTCTTATTGTCTATTCCGAATTCATTCAAACCCTTTATTAGTACATTCTGGTCTACAGAACCATACGCTTTCTTGAAGTCCACAAATGTCATTATCACTTTTTTATCCCCTGCTAATTCCTTCGTTTTCATCAAGGTCTTGATAGTGCAGATCTGTTCCGCAAATGATCGACCATCCTAAATCCTTTTTAATTATTAATACTTTGAACGTAAATTCCACCACGTATCTTCTTTACGAACGATGATATTAAATTCTTTAAGAATTTTTCGTATATTATTCATCACTTCGCTTAGTAATTTATTCAGCTCCATTACCCGCACTCCGTCATGTCTGTAATGGAATGCCTGCTTGTCCCTTCCATGCACTGCTCGTAATTCTTCGTCCAATATCTCTCCTAGCCTCATCACCAATATAGGCCTTGAACACTCCCAGCACTATCTTTACCCTGCTCGTGTCATCCAATGACTTGCAATTCCAGCTCCTTTTAACGCTATCTAATAAATGAAGGATTTTGTAACATTTTCCTATCGCCGTCTCAACCTGCCCTGCCCAGTTGTGTTTATTATCAAATGTTATGCAAAGATATTTACACTTGAAACCTTCAACAAGTAATTCTGATATCTCCGAGCGATAGGTCACCCACTTTGATGAGGCACTTAGTAATCAGTTTCTAACTTACTGATTTATTAGTATCGTACATTATACGAAAGCGTTTATCGAGGTGTTTGATTCCATGCATATCACGCGTTGGTGGAGTACAGAAAGATTCGATACTACACCAGAAAAGCTTCTGTTATTCACAGATATTTTTTGCAGTGACTGTTTGAGATTTATTGAAGCAATTTCACGCGATTTACCTGTGAATATATACAAGCAATTCTGAAACACTTAGACCTTGCATCTATTTCTAAAGTTCCCAGTCAAAATACTTTCATAAATTTTAATTTGACTCTGTTCGTCTTGCCTTATTTTAGGCTATCACTTACTGTTATAATACAAGCGGAATACTGTAGATTGGCATATCAAGATCAACATACCTCAGAAATGAGATAGCGTCATCACCTCCTCCCCTCCCCCCCTTCCTACCCCACACACAAAAGACGCGACCTGTATGTTTACGCAATATTAGCAAATTCCAACAGTAACAGAAGCTGTTTCCAATTGTATCAAAACGATGTCTGTGGGATAACCAGACACATGTGATCAGAGAAGTGTATTTTAACAATTCTGCACGAACAGCTTCTATTATTTGGACAGTAATTGCTACAGGTATTATTATGGCCAAATAATGGCCAGAAAAATCAACCGACATTTAAAAGAACTACAGGGCTCGTGCGAAAATTTCGCTAATAAAATACCATGAATATTGAGGATAGTGGTTTGTAATAGGATAAAAAAAGAACCGCCTCTTATGTAGCGATTGTTTATTTTATTTAGTGTAATACGTACATAACAAAATACCTACAACTTTTACGAAACAATTAGGAAAAACGTTTGGATGCATAAAACATATGTATTATAAACTGTCACTGACCTTAACGGATTACATCAAACCTGAGCAAAATACAGCGGTATCCGTACCTCTGTGGTACGTGTTGCTGAGATATTTCTCCAGTGAAATGTTTACACAGGAATTGTATAGCAAAACAGTAATGTTTACATAAAATAAAAAGATTATACAAAATGCTACTTATTGTACAAAAACACACAGTTTATTAATAAATCTGTGATGTACAGTGCTGCTATCTGTCGCTGCCAGTGCAGCAGTTTATTAATATCTCTGTGCTATGTGCTGCTGCTATCTAGCGGCTCGGCTCTGAACTGTCACATATACGCGATCTTCATAATTATTACTTTTGGCCTTTAGGGGTCAAATTCCGAAAAATGTATTTCTCAATTTATGATATTACATAAGTGGACACATAAAACTTTAAAATTATACCACATTTCTCGATTTCGGTTAGGTATCAAGGAAGACAGATGGTTCGTGACAAAAATACAAGCTGTGAAAATATTGATACTTTTACCCTTTGAGGGTCGTATTCCGAATAAATACTTTCTTAAAATACGACGTTACCAAAGCGGAGATCTCTATCTTAAAAATCATACATCATTTATCTATTTCGGTTAGGTGGCAAGGTATATAAATGGCTAGTTAACAAAAAATATTTTACGGAAATAATGATACTTTTGCCCTTTAAGGGTCTAATTCCGAGAAGAAAAAAAACCTTAAAACATGTGGCCAAAGCCATGACCTTAGTTTTTAAAATGATACCTCGTTTATTGATTTCGGTAAGGTATGAAGGAAGATAATGCTTGTGACAAAAAACACCTTTCAGAAGTAATATATATGATGGTACAGAGTAAATTAATGTTTTAGTATCTAACCAATATCATTACACATGTTTTACATGAGAATTCTTCAGTTGATACACAATCCTGCGGCCTGTGATGAATCTCAATGATTATACTACATAACACCAAACTTTCTTGCAGTTGAAAATAGCTAACACGTTGTTAATTACCTGAAGCACGAAATTATCTTTATAAGAGGTACAATAAATTCACTTGACCTAATTACTGTAATCTTTTTTGATTCAAGGAATTATTAGCCATCCACTTCAACTCAAGACGTTAACTCACGAACGAGCTGTTAAAGAAATGCTGGCGGAGTAATAAAAGCAATTCTCGGTTTTCTTTCGGATATGGTTTATCCTTGGTTCTGTCGACATCTAGGTCATTAGAAGCGGAAAATGAACAGGAAGGAATTCGGCGATGACCTTTTGAAGGAAGCATCCCGAAATTCATCTGGAGTAATTTTGGGAAACCATGGAAAACCTAAATCTGGACTGGCGGACGGGGATATAAACCTGCGTCTTCTCGAAAGCGAGTCCAATACGTTACCTCCCACCCAGCAAGGTCGGTGTATACATTCCTGATTGAGTGCACATATTTAAAATACTCTTGTGAGCATTATTGAAGTGAAAACTTCTTCAGGCGCGCTAGGCGATGATTGGACGACCGTAAACCTATGAGTTGGCGACTTCCCGTCACCGACATACTATGACATGTTGCGCGTTGGATACTTTTTGGATGGGTAAAATATGAGATGGCATCACCAACATGCTAATGTTAACAGTATATCTGTAGCTATAAGATTATACTTGTATCTAATATATAAAAATGAATGTTTATCCAGTTTTGGTCGTACTTAGCATCCGTATGCTTCAAAATATGGCGTTCTGGTAGCTCAGCGCATTTCGCGGAAGTCTCTGGTCAGGTTAATATGTACTATAGTGGCAGTCACGAAATTAGTCCTATGAAGGTCACGGAGTATCCGAACAGTGTTGCAAATCAGCAAAAAAATCAACTTTCAGTAATGAGTGCGAAAAAATTTCTAAAACACAATACCTAACATGCGGAACAAGGTGATGTGCTTTATAATTCCAAATATTTCTCTGACTGTATTTAAAAAAATAGTAATGTGTTTCCATGAAAATTAGAAATCAAAATACTTTTTCACTTCAACCGACAGAAAAAGCAATAAAAAATAATAAGTAATAACTCGCAAAAAAATTATGCGCCTTCCTGAAAGTTAACAGACTCATACCGAATACATTCTATTCATTAAATAGGGAAGCATGTGAATAAAAAAAAATAAAATGTTACACGAAGCGCTTAGTTGTTTTCGGCTGTGTAATGTAAAATGTTGTCGCTGACTAACTTACGTTTTATTTGTTTACGTAAAAACTTCCAGTGAGTTTCTAAGAAAATACTGAAATTAATTCTGGTAGCAGGCAAAGCCTCTTCAGACAACCCCTGTTGGATTGTTTCACAGTTTATATTTGCGTGAATGATTGCGCGCAGTACATGCTCCAGTGCCGGCTAGTCGGTCGGTTCGTTTACGACTGAGAAACATATTGCCTGTCCTCCACAGAAAAGCTATTTTCAGCTTCTGAAGAATTATTATTGTCATTTTACACAATGGCCCATACATGACAAATTTCGCGAGAAATCTTCAAAAGCAAAGACAAAACGAAAATTAATTTATAAAATGTAAGGGATCGATTATACATATAAATGACTGCCACAAATACCTCCATGTCAGTGTTTGTAATTTAGCGAAGTATTTTATTTTTATTTTTGCGAATTAGTTATTGGTAATATTCCTTAAAAGATACTTTAAATTATCTGCTACAATGATTTTAATTAGGTTTCCAATGCCCAGGCGGCCTGCAGGTTCGCGAATATTACTTCTGTCTGTTAATACACTAATTGCATGATTATGTTCCTGAACATCACCACCATTAACATTACTCGAATAGGCCTTAAACTAAGGAAATAAAGCGACCGCGTGCAAAGATACGCATGGACGACCGGCAAAAGCTAATGTGGCAATGTCGCCGGCCCAACCAAGGGACAGAGGGTTGGTGCGGGCAGGGGAGGCAGTGGAGACTACGTGACCTTGGCAGGTCTAATTTCATGACGCCGACTATAGTGTTGAACTGAACTCGGCACTAGCCACGCGCGTGGGATCATGGGATACCGGAAACCATGATAGCAGCCATGTCAGGGAAGCCAACGTTCGGACATTGAAATTCTTCGCCATGTGACGCTACAGTAGAACTTTTATTTTCCGACCGGGGTAACGCCCTCGGTTCGGCTCCATTTCTTGCCAACTTATTTTCGTGTGACGATATTTTTAAAAAAAAAAAAAAAAAAAAAAAAAAAAAGCTGGTAAAGCACGTACTACCGAAAATTTCTCTCTACGGTCGCAGGTTCAAATCTCGTGGCAAGCAGGAATTTTTAGATGTTGTATTTGACTATATGAGCTATAGCAAGACGCGCCATGGTTCGATTACACGTTAAACTGTAGGCCCCAGAGGAAAGGAATTGGCCTTCCTGCGTCTTACACGATAGCTTGGAACATGTCGTTCAGGAAGATTCGACCAAAATTCGTGTTTTGGACTAAGTTAGAGTTTTATTTTTGAAGTTAAAACTTCTTTAGGTGCGTTGGGTGGTTTTTGGATGGGTAAAATATTATGAGTTCCAGTCACCGACATGCTAATGTTAACATCATATCTGTTGCGGTCAGGTGCCTCAGTGGTTAAGGTATCAGACTGAGGAACGATACGTACCTGGTTCGAATGCCTGTCACGGCGGGGATTTTTATGAACCAAATAATATGAACGAAAAGCTACGTGGCCTGGCTCGGAACCCTCCCCCCACGTAGCCCAGCGTAGCATTCCAGCCAACCCCTCCCTCCCCTAGACCGAGCAACGAAGTTTATGGACGCTCCTCTACCAACTGGTTTGGAAAAGTGGCTCAAAACATACGAAATTGCTTTCTGCATGGCCGACTATGAAGAGGTCATGAGGCAATATTTTGATTTTTATCTACTAGTTATGTCCCAGTAACAGAAATATAGACAAAAAAACGTAATTTTAGCTTTGATCTAAGCGCCGCTGCAATGGTAATTATTTTCTGAAACGCTAGACATGCCATCAATGGTTACTAATGAGAAATCGAGCGTGGTGAGTGAACGGTAACGCTCTGGCTTCGTATTCGAGAGGACGCCGCTTCGAATCCCAATCCATTCAAATTTGGGTTTTCTATGGTTTCCCTAAATCACTCGAGAAGAATGCCAGGATGTTTACTTCAAAAGGCCCTTGCCGAATTCCTTCCCGTTCCTTGACCCAAATCCGTTCCCGGCTCTAACTTCATCGAATTGGTGTATAATAGCCAGAACTAAAAAAAATAAAAACTGGCCATTGTTTCTCTGTTAAGAATGATCACTCCGGCTGCAGGAACTTGGTAACCATAATGCAGGTTTATCACAAGAATAATTTTTATCTCTTCGCAGAGATACATACTACAGTTTTGAGACTACTGAACGGTGACAACAGTTTAAAGGTATAGAGAAATACATTCTTTAATTAGGTATTTATATTTGGTCGGCATTTTTCTCATTAGATCCTGTAGGATACTCTGTGTAAGGAACGGGAAGGAGTTGGGAAATAGACTTTTGAAAGATACATCGAGACACGAGACAAACGCCTGGAGTGAGCGAGGAATTTGGCCATGAGCTTTGGAGGGAATCATACTAACATTCCCCTGGAGTGATTGCGGCGAACCACAGAAAACCAAAATCTAGGTCGCCGGACAAGGATTTGAACCTACGTCCCCCTTAAAGCCAGAACCCAGTGTTACCACCCACTCGTCAGATCGGTACATTGCTGTTCATCGGCCCGGAAATATACAAAGAAATATCCCGAATGCCCTTTTATTAACTTGCAACGAATCCTCACAAGCCCATTGCTGTCATAGAAGAGGAAACAGGTTGAAGTTCTGAAGAAGCAGTGCCTACCGACTCCAGAACAGTTAAGGATCTTGTGTGTGAGCAAAAAGATTTTCTGACTTCGACTACCATTTCACTGATAAACTGAGTGGGCGTAAGTCTTCTGTAGAACCTGTGGACTGAAATGTCATTTAGATTCAAACCTCATCCGTATAGCAACAAGGTAACAATTTGAATTTATCAGTCATCTTCGACCGTTCACTTACCTACAACAACAAATATCTTTTTTTTAAAAAAAAAAAAAAAAAAAAAAAAAAAAAAAGCCCAAAAACACACGACCAGGAACAATCTGATGAGTAAAGGGCACCGAGCGTGGTGGGTATGCGGTAACGCTCTGGTTTCGTATTCTGGAGTACGCGGATTCAAATCCGTGTCCGGGCATCCAGTATTGAGTTTTCTACGGTTTTCCCAAATCACTCCAGGCACTGTCGGAATGGTTCCTTAAAAGTAATAGAGCCAAATTCCTTCCCTTTGCTTGTCCCAGTTCCTTCTCGCCTCTAATGACATAGCCTTCGACGAAGCGTAAAGCCCTAATCAACCAAAAAACAAGCTGCAACAGGATGAGGGCACGGAGCTAACCACTAGCAAAATACTGTGCACCAGATTGGCAGAAAGGCTCTCAAACCAACAAAGCAGACACATAGCTCAATGAAATAATGAAGATCAGTAAAACAAATTTAGCGTGTTGGGTGAGCAGTAACGCTTTGGTCTCGTATTAGAGAGAACAGCAAGTTCTAATGCACTTCCGGCCATCTAGATTTCGGTTTTTCATGCCTCCCCCAAAATATCATGGCCGAATTCCTTCCCGTTCCTTTCCCCCAGTCCTTTCTCACTTCTAATGACCTCGGCGTCAAATAGGCTTAAAACCATAAGCAAAGAAAATTAAAACAAATGTTAATTTAATGACTCCACTTTATTTCTAATATTGCTCTATCCGAGTTACAGAGTCACCAAAGTACTGTTGAAGGACAAAAAATATATTTTATTATTAATTTAATTGCGATGGAGCACACGCTGCGGTGACAATTTCCTGTCAACTTTTTTGTTTTATTTTTTTATTATCTTATATAATTTCAGTGTTAAATTGCTCTACCATCTACTTTTGCGATTTACAAATATTAAATTACTTCACAGTTTTTGGTAAATTATTTTTTTTTTTTTCACCTGATAATTTGTTCATTACACCGATTTTGGCTTGGTGCGCTGAGTGGCAACTTACGCTAAATTGTAAAAAGTGCAAGACAATGAGCATAACTAACAAAAAGAATCCAATTGTTCAGAAATACGAGTTAAACCATTCAGTTATTGATATGGTCGATTCTATTAAATATTTGGGAGCAACAGTAGAAAGGAACATGAAATGGGACTTACACATTAATTCGTTGGTAGGTAGAGCTAATTCTAGGCTGCGATTCATAGGTCGAATCTTGAAAAATTGTAATGAACGAACAAAGGAGATAGCATACAAATCTCTTGTGCGTCCACATTTGGACTATTGTTGTGCCATTTGGGATCCGTTTCGTAAGCGGTTGTTCGAAAGTATAGACAAAATACAGAGAAGAGCCACTCGATTCGTGACCGCTTGCTACAGTCCTTATGAAAGCGTCACAGAACTGATTAGTAGACTAGGCTGGGAGTCTCTGGTAGATAGACGACGCACGTTTCGTTTAAACTTATTGGTAAACATGCGTACTCCCACTTTCACTCACGAGTGTAGTGAAATACTTCGTCCACCAACCTATTTGAGCCGGAATGACAGGATAGATAAGATTAGAGAAATAAGGTGCCGCAATGATTCTTATATGAATTCTTTTTTCCCTCGTACCATTAGGGATTGGAATGCACAACAAAGAGATTAGCTTTGGTGCTGAGCACCCTCTGCCACCCACAATTTTGTGAATTGCAGAGTATATATGTAGATGTAGATGATGGATCCCATATGTGACAAAGTTGCGGCAAGCCTAAGTACGTTTTAGCGTGGAGATAATGGACATCACCCACTATCAGGCACTTTCCTCACTAGTATCCCATCCAATCTCTGCCTGGAATGCAGAGATCAACCTACTACCAACTGCTTGCAGCAAATTGGAACAGAATGAACGTGGCAAGCTTAAGAGTGTTCTACATCTAAACAGCGTGGAGGATAAAGTGGACATCACAGGATTTATCAAGCGAGAAAGCATAACATCCGGCACAGCCTAAGATGCGGCTGCATGATTTCTACGTCCACTGTTATTTGATTGAAATGGAATTTTTATGGCTGTAAATGTTTTTAATTAAATTTTCAAAAAAAAAAATCGTTCATTTGTTTTTTTTAAATTATAATTTCTTTCAAAGAGAGACATGTAAAGATCATAAAAAGTTTGGGTTACCTATGTAAAAGTGGACGGCGTTAGTGGTTGCCAGTTGTTAAAGATATGTAAGACAGTCAGGTGCGCTAACTTGCGGTCACTTTATCATAGGCAACCCAAACATTTTATGTTCTTTACATGTCTCTCTTTGAAATAAAATAAAATAAATTTAATAAACAAGTGAATGAATATTTTTATAAAAATTTAATTAAAAATACTTGTGGCCATATTTGGTTAGGCAACCCGGGATAATCGTAATCTGCTACTAATAATTATACACGAAAATTGGATTTCAATCAAATAACAGATGGACGTAGAAAACATACAGCCGCATCTTACGCTAGAAGGAGTTGGTGTCGCAGGATCGCTCCGGACACCCTATTTTGGTCTGGTGGCTCAGAGGTTAAGTCGTCTGATTGCAGATCTCAGTTGGGATTTTCATAGCCCTTAACCCGTCCTCAACCTCTGGCACAGCTTGCTGCGTAATGCGAAGTACGTCAGAACGCTTCCGTGGTTCGGATTCCACGATGAACTGTAGGTCTCCTACGTCGGGCATGGTTACCGAGTTTTGTTAGGCAGGCTACGACCAGAGCATATTAAACAGCTACTAAAAACCACACGAGCCTTTACCTTTTACCCAGGTGTCTCCAGAGAACCGAACATGGTCGGGTGGGTGAGAGGTAATGCTTTCGCCTCGCGTTCAAAAAAAACGTGGATTCTAATCCCAGTCCGGCATCCAAATTTGGGTTTTCCATGATTTCCCAAAATCTAGGGTCCTGATGAATGCCGTAATGGCTCCTTTAAGAGACCGTGGCTGAATTCATTCCCGGAACTGGCCACCGGACATTTCCCACCACTAATAACATCGACGTTGACATTTGTTTCGGCATACGTTTACACATTAGGATAGGTAGAACACACATTCCGAAATTCACTTTGCCGGACGTAGCGGTGTAGTAGTAAAAATAATAACTACCATTTGATATGTAACTAAGGGATCATACACAAAATACGTGGCTCAGTCTAAGGGGGAGAGGTTGGCTGGTAAGCTACGTGAGGGGAGGGGGGGGGAATGTGTTTTCCGAGCCAAGGCACGTAGCTTTTCATTCATATTATTTGTCGGAGTTAAAATAAGGAACAGAACAAAAAACAGCATGTGAATATATACTTCCGTCATTTAATTATCCCCGTAAGTAATTTGCGATAATCTGACAAGAGAAAACAGTACAGAATGTCTTCTGGAATCAAGAGGGGAAAAAGCTACGTGCTACCGTGGGGGGTAGGAGGGGTAGAAGCAAAAGCCACGTAAGTCTACATAGGGGGAATGGAGGTTCACAGGAGGCCAAAATGGAGCTACGTAGTTTATGGACGCTCCCGATGTACTGTGGATTTAAAACTTATAAATGTTTAGCTTGTTTGTGGAAATAGCGAGAGCTAAGAAATGAAAGTTAGCGTGTTATACGTAAATGAGTCCCAGAGTCGTCAAAGTACCTAACAATTGCAGAGATGGTACGGCTTGACAGATTAACAATGAAATGGGCCAAAGAAAATTCATCAAGAGAAAAATTATCTACGTGTGAAGAACAAAATTGGACTGCTGCCGAGAAAAAGCCATCTACGTCGCTTTTTACTGTAACAATGACAAGAAAAATGCAAGAAAACGTATTACGAGTGGTTCTGGACGAGCAGAATTTTTTGTTTGTTTTTAAATTATTACTTCATCCGTATACAAGTTTATCACAGAACAGAATTATAGTGCATGAGAACAGCAAGTGCGCCTTGCTCAGTGATCACCAGTTGTCTTCTCCTCTAGTCTCCGGACGAGATCTAAGTACCGGGCACTCTCCCGGAACAACGCCTCGGTGTCTCTTCCGAACAAAGTCGGCTGTCAATCAGCTTACGACAATCCGCAGTTCATTTTGATTTGCCGTGCACAGGACACATTTAGCTTGTTAAATATTAACTTTTCCCATTTACTAGCTCACATGTCTTTCTCATAATCTTGAATCGTTCATTTATCGGCAGTAAAAAGAAAAAAAGCACAAGTTTTTCACTGGTATCTTTATGAAATTCCTAAATTTCCACCTTTTACAAGAAACTGCAATATTTTGCAGTGTGAGGTGACATAATGGTAAGAAGTTGTTGTCTTAAAGAACTATCTCTCCCCATAGGAAATCTAATCAATATAATTTTTCTCTTGCTGTGGGCAAATACACAATAAAGTGTACCCCGTCAATCAAGTTGGATCATTTTGTTTATGAATCGTATTGACGAAAATATCAATGGTTCAAACTCGAATATTGCCTGCCCCTATTAATTTCAAATACATTTTCACACTCAAGCCCTAATTATTCTTAGGATATCATTTGTATTCTTCTCCTGAGGAACGAAATTAATTGTGGAGAACTTGACGCAGTTCGTAAAACTGTTTTCATTGTTTCCGTACATTTTTTTGTTTTGTTTTGGTTATGACTTTACATCTCGTCAACGTCGAGGTCATTAGAGGCGGGAAAGGACTGGGGCAAGTAACCGGAAGGAATTCGGCCATGGCCTTTTGAAGGAAGCGTCCCAACATTCACCTGGACTCATTTGGAAAACCCAAATCTGGATGCCCGGACGGGAATTCGAACCCGCGTCCTCCCGAATAAAAGACAACAACGTTTAAAGTGTTTTACTAACTGCGTCAAGTTCTCCACAGTTAATTTAGTTCCTCAGGAGAAGAATACAAATGATATCCTAAGAATAATTAGGGCTTGAGTGTGAAAATGTATTTGAAATTAATAGGGGCAGGCAATATTCGAGTTTCAGACATTTATATTTCCTTAATACGATTCATGAATAAAATGCTCTAACTTGGATGACGGGGTATGCTGGGCCAGAACATTAACCGTTCAACGACAACGCTAGATTTCCCCTAATCACTCCAGGCGAATGCAGGGAGAGTTATTTCAAGAGGCTTTGGCCGAATTCATTCCCATTCCTTGCTCCACTCCTTTAACGCCTCTAATGATGCGTAAAGCCATAAGCAATAAAAATGAAAAAAAACCTTCAGAATACTATAATACCAAAAAGTCAGAGCATTGTCATAGGGTTACGCTTCCAAGGAACATGTTCTGGTGTGCTTGCCGATTGCTCTCCCCAGTTTAATGTGCATTGGATAGCGGTTCTTAAGATTGTTTTAAAGCTGCCCATTGTAAATGAATCTCTAAGCTCATTTGACGTTAAAATCAAACCGAACATGGTGGTTGAATGCTAGGGTAAAGCTCAGGCCTGGTATTAGGGGGACGAGAGTTCAAATCCCCGCCCAGCCATCGAGATTTCGGCTTTCCATTGTTTCCCGAAATTAGTATTATTATCGTATGTCAAATACAAACAAAATATACGTTAATCTGATAACTATATCTAGGTATTCGAGCCATCTTCTGGCAGCTGGTCCAGCTTGATGCAGTGTGAGAAGGTCTCCAGATAGTCTTCTCGCTGGACAGTCCATCACAATGTGGTCAGCAGTTTGGATACCAGCACAGTCACACAACGCATCTTCACGGAGACCCCACTTACTTGCGGTTCATTGTATACTCCGTGACCTGTGCGAAATCTATTCAATTGTAACCAAAAACGCCTAGGCAGGCCAAATCCTGTAACACGGGTCGTCGGATCTTTTACAAACCCGCAATTGTGCGGGATGTTGGCTTCCCACTCCTTTAACCACTCTTCATACAAGTTAAAGTTGTTATTTTTTAAGCTTGGCTGCTTCCATGTAGACAGCTCTCCTTGATTATAATCGTGTGCCAGGCAAGTGAAGAAGGTCGCAGGAATCGTGTTGTTTTCCTTCACACCTTCCAATTTTCTAAGCAATATCGAAATTTTTCCTCACATTTGGCGGAGGAATTTTGGAAAGTTCAGGCAGGCTATAGAGAAAAGCAAAGTCCAATCCAAGCTGATGCTCAATCATCACGTGGACATTCTGGCAATAGCCGAAATCACTCCAGGCCATGGCAGCATTCGTTCCGGTTCCTTTCCCCCCACCCTCAACCGGCTTTAATGGCCTAGACGTCGATTACCCGTAAACCGGAAGCGGAAAGAATAAAAACGTGTCTGGACTTCCTTTTGGGAGGTTTAGAGAAGCTGACTTAAAAAAAAAAAATCACACAGCGTAATTTGACGATAGTTGGTCAGTTTGCTATAATATGCAACTGAAATGTTGTAATATTATAATTCTAAAGTAAAAACAAAATGCCATCGAAATGATGTTGTATCTACCCATTGAAGTAACGCGACCTGCAAATTGATAATACCCATAAAATTATAGCAACTTACACCAGTATTATAAATTGCTTTCAGCTTCATTAAATCGCTGAATCTCGACTAACCAGACAGATCAAAGCGCTCGGTATTATTTTTATAGTTATTACAGCAGATATTGTTTGTTTCTGTGAGAAACAACAAAATCGACAGTGAATTTAAAGGTACAGTGTAAAACAATTGCTGAAATAGCCACACTGTTAATATTGTATGAGAAGAAATAAATTTTCAGTTGGAAATAGTGTGACATGAATCTCTTGGAATATACGACTTAACGCTTTACTTTCGCGCAGCTGAGAATAGCGGCCAGACTTTTAAATAAGGAGAAATGGTAATTTCGTGTTATATAAATAATGGTTCATTGCTCTGTGCCCAGCAAAATTTGCCACAACTGGTTACTTTTTACACTCCACAAAATGGATATTGCAATCAAACTGATACGACTCATAACAACAAAACTTAACAGGAGACAGTGTAAGGTATACTGCAACGACGCCACGCCCGACGCTTTTACACCAGAAGCTGGAGTACCGCAGGGAGGAATCCCCTCAACCTTACTGTTCATATCTTACACGTCTGTCACCCCGACAATTGACAGGTAAGACGATGATGTTGAAATGTACAGACTTTGACTTTATTTCTGGCCGCCGCTGAAAAATTCTATCACTCTTATTTTGCACAATCTGGCATCAATGTCATCCCAGGCAACAGTAACGCAATACTGGCTCCGCCTACTCGTAATTTCATTGGTGGATATTTTATTCAGAGCCATCTATACTGAAGATTTTTCATTTTTTTAAGTCAACGCAGGAAACAATTGGCTAACAGGTAGGAATTAAGGTCCTCCCACTGACGACTCTTATTGGCAGAACAGTTCATCAACCTTCCATTACATTTCTATAATACTTTACCAAAATTTAGATCTTGAAACGTATCCCAAAAGTTGTAATTAACGGGATTGCATTTAAGTGAGGCAGGAAACAGGCTCAATGCTATATATTACTACGGTTGATTAGCATAAAACTATAACGATAAGATTGTTATACTCATTTTGATAATTCCTTCGGATAATATTTCACTCATATATCTGGTCAGTCCACAAACCAAGGGATAATCATGTTCCACGAGGTAGAATTTTTAGTACTACGAAACTACAGAAACAAGAAATTATTTCGGAAGTGTCTCTCTCCAAGATGGATTGAATGTAACAGTCTTCCTTCGCTGCGTTGTATACACCTATACGAGGAACGTAGTTCCGAGCGTGCAGTGGTCCTATGGTTAGCGTTCTGGGTTGCTGAGCGTATGGTTCAGAGTTCAAATCCAAGTAGTTTTTTTTTAATTTAGAAATTTATCATTACTTGTATATTCTTTTTAAGCGTACCGAAACTGCACATTGAGTATGAGTATAAGGTATCCATGAACCGCCGCAAATCTTTCATGCTTAGGTCGGCTATTAGTTACGAAACATTGGGTAGTTTCGCAGATCTTTATCTTATTTCCTGACGCAGTTAGGAAAGAATCATGGATACCTTATACTCATACTCAATGTGAAGTTTCGGTACGCTTAAAAAGAAAATACAAGTAATGATAAATTTCTAAATTAAAAAAAAACTACTTGTATTTGAACTCGGAACCACACGCTCAACAACCCAGAACGCTAAACATAGGACCACTGCACGCTCGGTACTACTTTCCTCGTATTGGTGTATACAACGCAGCGAAGGAAGACTGTTACATTCAATCCATCTTGGAGAGAGACACTTCCGAAATAATTTCTTGTTTCTGTAGTTTCGTAGTACTAAAAATTCTACCTCATGGAACATGATTATCCCTTGGTTTGTGGACTGACCAGATATATGAATGAAATATTATCCGAATGAATTATCAAAATGAGTATAACAATCTTATCGCTATAGTTTTATGCTAATCAACCGTAGTAATATATAGCATTGAGCCTGTTTCCTGCCTCACTTTAATGCAATCCCGTTAATTACAACTTTTGGGATACGTTTCAAAATCTAAATTTTGGTAAATTATTATAGAAATGTAATGGAAGGTTGATGAACTGTTCTGCCAATAAGAATCGTCAGTGGGAGGAGCTTAATTCCTACCTGTTAGCCAATTGTTTCCTGCATTGACTTAAGGAAATGAAAAATCTGCAGTATAGATGGCTCTGAATAAAATATCCACCAATGAAATTACGAGTAGGCGGAGCCAGTATTGCGTTACTGTTGCCTGGGATGACATTGATGCCAGATTGTGCAAAATAAGAGTGACAGAATTTTTCAGCGGCGGCCAGAAATAAAGTCAAAGTCTGTACGTAGGGGTACTGTATGGAAGTCTACCAGAGAACTCCGACTTTCTCTGTGTTCGTGATCGCCCGGGTTCCCCAGAATCCGAATACCCGGTTGCCGTCCATCGACGGGTGGATTGGTTACCACCTGGGGTAATTTTGTCATTACTCTCACGAATCATCATGGCTTGTGATTAAGATATTTGTCCAGTGTTTCCACTTCGGAGTTAGAACCAGGGATTGTCAGTTCCTGGACCAGAGATGGCAGCCGCACCCACTGGGTGAGCACGCGCTGACCAAGCTTTTTTTTTTTTTTTTTTTTTTTTTTTTTACAGTTTAACGTCCCTTTTTAACAACGTGGTCTTTAGAGACGGGAAAGGATGGGGGCAAGGAATGGGAAGGAATTCGGCCATGGCCTTTTGAAGGAAGCATCCCGGCATTCACCTGGAGTGATTTGGGGAAACCATGGAAAACCCAAATCTGGATGCCCGGACGGGGATTCGAACCGCCGTCCTCCCGAATGCGAGGCCAGAACGCTATCCGTTACACCACCACGCTCGGTCTGACCAAGCCGCCGGCGGATCCCACAACAGACGCGTCTTGGGTTTTGGTTCATCCCCACATCAAGGATAGTTCTTCCACCTTCTTCGCTGTTGGGATTCATAATCCTCATCCACCGTTGAAGCTGTTGACCATCCTGATGGTTCCCCCAGTTGGTCGACCGTCCCGCCGAAGGGGCTCGATACCTCAACCTTGGGACGAGTTCGACCGAGGGGTGAGGGTCAGTTTCACAGAGGTCCTTAGCATCCATATGATAATGGAAGGTCCCAGCGGACACGACTAGGACGTGGACTTGTTTTACCCACCGGCAGGAATATATAAATATATATATAAAGTAAAGCTGTCTGATACCTATAAAACAACAATTAAGAGTCCAAGAAATTAAAATAAGTAAATAGATATTAAGTACTTAGCAAATAGTAAGATGCAAATGTTAAATAGTAGCAATCCCAATTGAAATATGGAAAGATGTAAATCTGTAATAATGTAAATAAGAAACAAGTAGATATATATCATAGTATGTAGAAATAAGAAACTTTAAATAAAGGATAAGGATGATGCAAAATAAATATTAGAAAACAAAATGTAAACACCCAGACGCCAAAAAGAGCTCACGCTCTACAGTGGCCCTCAGACAGGGGAATGAAAGATGATAATAATAATAATTTGGTAATTTTCTTACCGTCTTCCAATTATTGGGAGAATTCGCCAATAATAATAATAAAATATTGTGTTCAAACACTGAGTTAGAAAAGTCGTTTTGTTAATTCCTAACCAGATGCCGAAGTTGTTCGATATGTTATTTTAAATACGCTAGCGATCGGCCGATGGAAACTCTAATTACAATATATACGTTTGCTTCTATCACTTTACTATGAATGTTAGTATATTACAACCCAACCAATTAGGATACTAACATGGAAAGGAAAGATTAGAAACGTAAGATCGGCATACACATGCACAAAATTGCGAGCGTTGCCCTACTCATAAAGAAAATATTTCTCTAAACTTAAGGAATTCCAAGTTGAAATAACACCTCCTGCATTCACTCCCCCTTTATGCAGGTCGAATTTCGAAAAATTCCCTGCCAGAGGGGTACCTTGCATATTGAGCAGAACTTCTTTTGTTCAAACAGATTTATTCATTGTTTCAGTATATGATATTTTTTAGCTCGAGATTATAAAGCAGTAACATATAATGCAACAGCCCACTTTGACTATTTATTAAACAGGCTTCTAAAACACCAGGTGGTTCGGTTTCTCACAATTTTATATATCAGCAAATAATCACAATCGCCTCATTTGGACGAGGAATGAGGGAGGTAATTTCGTCAGGTATCCCTTGAAATAATGCTAATGATAATTTCAGATTATGTTTACCACACAACACCAAATTGATTTATTTAAATCCCTGGCATAGATTGCTCAGTTGGTTGCGGCACCGTGATGGTGTCCGGCGCTGAGCCGGTGTTCCCTGTTTTCAGTTCTGGTGGTGAATGAAATTTTCTTCATCAGGATTTGGCCGGCAGGATAGCACAGGTGGTGGTGCATAGGATTCGGAGCTTATTGACAAGTCATTTTTTTTCCTGACTCATTTTTGAGCTGTAATGCTGAATTAAACACTGGTTGATCATTTTTAATAGTGTTTAAATGTATTTTATACAGCATAAAAGGCATTTTCCTAGTTTTTGTTGTAATACGATAATATTTATGGTCATATTTTGAGGAAAAATCTGGAGTACCCCGAATTCACTGGAAGTTATAGATTATAGATTAGAAGAAATTAAGATAATTATTCACAGGAATGTACTCCCAGTATACATAGGAGGAAAAAAACAAAACTAATTTGCACTGAATTGGTCAGAATTCAGCAATCAAGAATTAATTTTACTTCCCAATGGTGCAGCGAGTGCACGGAAGCAAATTGTGCTGGCTACATGAAAGTGAAGCTACTAGATAAAATAAATTATGTATAATTGAGCTTATTTTAATGCATAGTTAATTTAGATGTTTGGTGATATTTACCCATTTTAAGGTAATATTTGCAAGCATATTTCTCAAATTTTTACAATTGTTAGAGACAGTATTAACAATAACAGAACAAAACAGAAAGATAGAAAAATAATGATATCAATCAACACCAATGAATTCATATTACGGATAACCAAAAGTCATCAACTTGTATGCCGTTGTCCCTGGCGTGAAGGAGGTCTTGCAGAGTGCAGGTTGATCGGCACTGCGGGCAATTGTATAAATGCTGAATGGTCTGTTCTGCCCAACACTCACACGCAGTATTTAGATCTTCAAGATAATGCCATCTTGCTAGATTATCCTTTGTCCTGCCCAAACCACTTCTCAGCCGATTTAGGGCTCTCCAGGTCTTCCAGTTGAAAATGCCACCTGGTGGTAGTGCCTCTACAGTAGGTTCCCATTGACTCACACGAGTCATTCATGTTCGCCACAGATTGAGCCGGACAACTTTCGGCGGTACATCTAAAGCAGCTGTCGTCCTAAGGAAGCTTTTCCTAGATTTTAGCCGTTGTGTGGGGAGTTGATGCCCCAATAAGGGATGAGCAGCGTTTTGATTAACCTCGTTTCTTTCTGACATTGCAGCTACGTTCCGTCTTATATCAGGGGGAGCGATTCCTGCCAAACTATGAAGTTTTTCAATTGGCGTGGCTCTGAGACAACCTGTTATAATTCTGCAAGTTTCATTCAATGCTACGTCTACTTGTTTGGCATAAGCAGACTTGTACCAAACGGGACAGGCATATTCTGCAGCAGAATAACACAGTGCAAGAGCTAATGTTCGGAGCACTGCGGGATATGTAACCCAGACGTTTTCTATGAGTTTCCGCAGGATATTGTTGCTGGCTGAAACTTTGCCTTTAGTGTTTAAGCAGTGCTTTTCGTAAGTTAGGGAGCGTTCTAGTGTCACTTCGAGATATTTTGGATTGAAACAGTGATCTAGTTCTACGCCATCCCATCTGACTTTTCAGTTTCGTGCTGACATGTCTTTTTCGTAAATGGAAGGCGCATAGTTATTTTGGATGGTTTCTGTTTCAACTGATTGTCTTCATAGTAGGTGGTGAAAGATTGTAAACCATTATTTAAGCGCTCCACCGCTGTTACAAAATCTTTTGCTTGTACTGCTAGTGCTAAATCATCTGCATTGACCAAATTTTGGTTGCTCGTTAGTGTAAATGTTGAATAACGTCGGTGCCAGGACACTTCCTTGGGGTAGCCCATTTTTCTTGTGTCCTCCATCGACTTTTGTTGCCCCGAAATTCGACGTAGAACCTTCGGTTTTGAAGTAAATTTCGGATGATTTCTGTAAACTCAAAATCATTTGTAAGATGATATAGTGTATGCAACGTGATATTGTGCTATACATGTCATACGCTGCAGAGAGATCTACAAAGCCCACTCCTGTGATCAACCCTCACTCAAAACCATCCTCAATGAGCTGAGTGAGGTTGAGGACATATGAGGTGCAGTTTTTGTTCCTGGTAAATCAGTTTCGGTTTGATTTTTAGGCTCAGTAGATTAAGCAGCATTCTTTCATATATCTTGTAGAGGTGGCACAACAGGGAAATAGGGCGACAGTTTTTTGGTGACAGAAGAATCTTTCCCAGGTTTCAATATCGCAATAACTTCCGTCTTCCTCCATATCTTCTTTAAAAAAAAAAAAATAATAATAAAATAAAATATGGCCTTCGGTCTTTGCGACCAATTAGCCAGCTTGAATTTGTTTTTGTACCAACTGTTGTATCAGGCATTAATCATGATAATGTAGACACTACAGTAAGGACAGCACAAGACGAACACAACACTTAATTAAAACCACCAATGCCCGCGGCCGGACTCGAACCAGCGCCCCTTACAATGCGAGGCCAGCGTGCTAGCCCCTACACTGCCAGGGCCGGCCCATGCCTCCATATCTTAGGTATCTGTTTACCTCGAAGGCAGTTGTTGTAAAGACGCAAAAGCCATTCCACTATTAATCACAAACATGTTCACAGTACGTGCTGAATTTGTTTTGATGGTGATTTGTCCGACCAATGGGGACTTTTTTTTTATGGCATTCGGCTACTGGGCCATACAGCCAGCTCAATGTGATTTGTTGCTATCAAGTATTGACACAAGGACAATACAACACGGACAAGACATTCACAGACACAACACTAAACACGCATGCCCTCGGCCGGACTCGAATCGGCGACCTTCGGTACGCGGAGCTAGCACTCTAGCCCCTACGCTACCGAGGCCGGCCAATGGGGACGTTAAACCTATTGTCTTACGGAAGAATAGCCCTAAATGGGGTTTTACCCTCTCCCTTCTTCGTGTCTCATTTCATACAACACTCTGAACGTAACACTATCACAGTCATCCACATTTACGAACACACAATGGGTAAGGCAACGGGAAACAACCCCAGTTCATCTACCAGAGAGAAGGGTACATCCTCCATAATAACCACCTGCGCCAAGATCGGGCAGACCATCATAAGAAGAGGAATGTACGATGAAATTTGCCTCCTTCTGATAACAGTATTGCAAAAACACATTTAGTTCGAAGATATTGTAACACGGGAACGCTAATGAGGAAGGGGTGATCGGTGCGACGATAATAAATAATGAGATGATAACTTAAAACAACTGAGAAAATTGGAACTTCCTGGAGAACTGTAAGCTTTAGTATTAATAATTAATTAGGGCGGATCAAGAAAAACAAAGATACTTTTATGGAATTTGTTGATTTAGAAACAGCTTTTGATAATGTTAGGTGGGACAAGATGATCAAAATTTTTAAGAAGTCAGGTCTAAAGTATCGAGATAGAAGAATACTTTATAAACTATATAAGAATCAAGTGGCTGTAATAAAAGTAGAGAATCATGAGAGACAGGCATCAGTTAAAAAGGGTGTGAGACAAAGTTGTAGTCTAACTCCGTTAATATTAATATTGTATGTAGAGGAGGCAATAAGTTGATTAAAATAAAATTTTCCATGTGGCATAAGTATTTAGGGAGAAAAAATCAGTATGCTACGATTTGCTGATGACATTGTCTTTTTAGCAGAAAGTGCTGAGGATATTGAAAAATTACTGAATGGCATGAACAAAATACTGAAGGAAAATTTGGGACTAAATATAAATCAAAGCAAGACAAAAGTGATTAAATGTAGCAGACATGATACCAATACTAGCAGATTAAATATAAAAATAGGTTCGAATGCAATCGGAGAGGTACAATTCTGTTACTAGAAAAGCAAAATTACAACCTATGGCCGAATCAGGAATGATGTTAAAAGCAGAATAGCGATAGCAAAAAGAGCCTTCATGAAAAAGAGGAATCTGTTAGTTTCAAATCTTGATCTAGGAATTAGAAAGAACTTTTTAAAACTCTTTTTGTGGAGCGCAGCAACTTATAGAACTAAACATGGACTTTAGGAATATCGGAAATAAAGAAAATTGAAGTATTTGAAATGTGGTGCTACAGAAGAATGCTTAAAATTAAGAGGACAGACAAAGTAAGAGATGAACAAGTTTTGGAAATGATGGGTGAGAAAAGAAGTTTATGGAAGAAGCTTACAGAAAGAAGAGACAGGCTGGTAGGTCGTATTTTGAGACATGCTGGATTGGTTAAATTGCTGGTGGAGGAAACAATCGAAGGTAAGAACTGTAGAGGAAGAGATTAGAATATATGAAGCTGATAGTTGAGGACGTGGGTGGTAAGGGATATATGGAGATGAAGAGGTTAGCATAAGATAGGAAGGGATGGAGGATTGCACAAGTCAGTCGAAAGACTGATTACAGTAAAAAAAAAAAAACAAGATTAATATTTTGGCATATGGAGAGAGAGGTGTTAAATGACATAATAAAGTAAAGTGTTGGTATTGACATTTTTGAAGAGAAGCTTATTCGGCAGCCACTATACGTTTTGGTGGGCCGTTCACTGTGACGTCAATCGGCACAGACATGTAGGCCCCTTGACGCAGTTGCGACCAACCAACCTTAGAAAATGGAAACTAGTCCTTGTTAAAGTAGAGGTAGGTTTACCTCTCTGGTTTTTGTTTAGCAGGGTCCATAAACCAGAAGTGTAACGCTGAGCCTTCTCAGGTTTGTTTGTCGAGTGTGGTAACTCTGTCTAGACTCGGACTAAAGTGAAACTCTATCATTGACCTGCCTTTAAGAATCGCTCTATATGTGCGTTATAAAATGTATAACGCACGTGTAGTTGCTCTCAGTGTGCAGTACTATCTCAATGCAGTCTTAACTCGATGTGTTAGCTCGGTTGATGAGTGTCGAAGCCACGCCATAACGACCAACCTGCCATTCGGCAATAAGATAAGTGATACTCTCTTTCTCTCTCCTTTTGTTTAATCTCTCTCACACATATGTGCAGTGTTAACATTAATATGTGTGTTTTGTAAAGAACATATTGAAAGTTAATGAGCTGATCAGACAGTAAATCATATTCCGAGGAAAGGAGCAGTAAGTTTTCATTGGTAAAGTGTTGTGCTAGGAAATGTGGAACTTGATTCTAATAATTAAATTTTATTGTGTTTCTCCCCCATGAGTGTATACGGCTCTAGAAGGAGCGGTCTTACAGAGCAAGAAGTCAGATAATAGTAGCGAAGACACCAAGAAATAATCGAGAGGTAATAGAAGAATACGGTCAAAAGTCCAAGCAAGTAAGAACTGGGACAGCAGCAGCATCGTAACAGAGAGGAGGGTAGGTTACAATATACAGATTCTTGACCGCTCCGTACAAGTTAATAAGCTGTACTTCTCATGTTTTGATGAATCACCAGGCTTGGTACAATACACAAACGGTTTATTAAAGATTCCTCGCGTAGAGCTTCAGCAACAAAGAGTTTTGTTAAGTTAATACTGACAAAATTCATTTTTTCTTCTTATTATTTTACTCTTCGCTGACGTCACTAGAGGCAGGAAAGGGCTAGAGCAAAGAACGGAAAGTAACCATCTCAGCATTCACAGTAAACCGAAGCCAGAATGGCCGGACGGGGATTCGAACTTGCGACTTCCCGAATAAGAGGCTAGAGTGTTACAGCTCACTCACCACGCTCAGTAATATTGACGAAGGTAGCAGAAAATGGTGCTAGATACCAAGTCGACATAAATTAAACGACACTAAGAGTCCAGATAACTAATTCACTTTGTCGCGACTGTATTTAAATTAGTTGTTGACTCAACTGGCAATGAAATAATTTACTGAAATATTCCATGCGCAAAACTACGCATTCAAAGTTCCTAAAAGAGCTCTATTATTATGGTAAACCGACTGTTTCACTGATTATTATAATTGAAGCTTAATACTACTCAACCAAAACACAAAAATACTTCAATAACTAACAAAATCATTAAAAAGAAATGTGACAAATCGTGAATACTGGTTGATATAGTTCAGGTTTTTTTTTTTTTTTTTTGTTTTTTTTAACCAGAGGACCAGTAAAGTGTTAAAAATAATACTACGGACAGGTAAAATGTCAAAAATAATACTATCCACGATCGTATTTGGGCCTAATTTTTTACCTTTGTGTAAATTATTAACAAACTCACCATTTGTTATCGGCAGGTACCATGGCCCATTAAGACTTGGAGTAACAATAATTCTTTCGGAAAAAGGTCGTTAACTTAATCCTGAATGGAGTGCCGCTTCTCTGGTTCTGATCGGAAACGTATACAGTTAATATGCTGATAAAGTAACAAGGCAGAAATAATCTGGGAATACCAGATCTTTGCTGGTATTTGAAACATTCACGGCTTTAAGAAAGTTTGCATTACAGTTTTATAATCGCTTACAGCATTTCACAGTACTAGCAAGGTATCCATTTTATGTTAACAATTTTGAGTAATTTTTTGTTTGATTTGACATTTTTAATTCGGTTAGAAATAATTTTTTGAAATTCTGCCTTTGGCCCAATCTTCACAGGTTTGTAATCTGTTACTGAGCGTGGTGGGTGAGCGGTAAACGCTGTGGCGTCGCATTCGGGAGGACGCCGGTTCGAATCCCCGTCCGGGCATACAGATTTGGGTTTTCCATGGTTTCCCCAAATCACTCCAGTCAAATGCCGGGATGCTTCCTTCAAAAGGCCATGGGCGAATTCCTTCCCTTTCTTGTCCCCAGTCCCATCCCGCCTCTAATGACCTTGACGTCGACGAGTAAAGAAGTAAAATAAAATCAGTTATATAATTGAAAAGTCATTATATACAAGAGGCATGGGAAACGAAGTAGGCCCTAACTCCTAGTCTTGGGTCGTTGTTTGCGAAATTGGAGAGAAATGGTTATAACAGCTTCTCTCAAAGTGGAGGTGCGAAGTAGCATCCAGTGGCAATTGAATAACGAAATGCACTTGCCAACTCAGGCAGGGTTGCCGACTGCTCCGGTGTGGGTGGGTAGCGCAGGGTTGTTCGCTTGCGCTGTGGGGGCGGTTTCACTCCGCCCACGCCGACCCTTAATATACATCGAGGGCTAAATATTGGAGCGGGATGGCGGGCGCAATCTCCTCTCAACTCGGAGCATTCTTCCGGTAACCCCTGGCACGCAATCCCGTACGGCCCGACAATAACGGCCGCAGAGTTAATATTCATGTAGCGCTTACGCTTACGAGGAGACTCATTGAACAAATGTGATATGGAACCCATTACAGTAAAGGCCCATTCACACTAGCGCTCAGGTCAGGCCAGATCAAGTAGTGGGCGAGGCCATTTCATTTCCGTTGCCCATAGTGAACAATGCCGTTTTCTACCCCAACGTCAATTAAATCGCAATGATTTTGGATCAAGAGCCTAAAAATACGTCAAGATCAAAAAGAGGATGGTTCTGGGTGCATCCAGAGTTTCAAGCGAAACAGATCAAGAGAAAAAAGAATGCTAACTACCGGCTATGCCGTGAGAGACGAATGATGGGAAATGCTTTTGATATTTTAGGGCTCAAAGATTTCAAATTTATTTTAGAAAAATTAATTCTGCTCCAGGATTAATTGATAACATAATTTTAGCAAGACGTATTTTGAACAATTATTTACGGAAGGATAAAATTTCGTGCCATGTACAAAATGAATTTCAGGATGAGCGAGAGAAATCCTACAAATATTCTTTGTTTATGTGCCAACGCTGGTACAGAAGCATTTGACTCTAAAAAATATATTCACAATATTTTTTTAAAAAAAATTCGGAAACAGGATCTATATCTTGACAGTACTAAAATGTGTAATCATATTTGAATTTATATTAAAGTTTGCCAACATTATAATAAACAGAAATAACATACCGTTAAAACATTTATTTTTTATTTATTACTCTTTTTTTATTGCTTACGAGCATAGTTTTCAGACGTTCGCCGCCTATTTGATCTGACCTGACCTGACCGTTGCTCGTTCACACTAGCTGTCAGCTCAGCTCAGGTCAGGTCTTGACCGTTGTTGATCGGTGGCGGCGCGATCTTCGGTTTGACCTGCCTTGCCCTGACCTGAGCGGACCGCGTATTGAATGCTCCCATTGGATTACGTGTATAGCGATTTTGACCTGAGCTGAGCTGAGCTGAGCCGACCGCTAGTGTGAATTGGTCTTAACAGAAATCTCTGTCGATTTTCTAAAAATACTCCTCTCAAAACACGCTTGTAAATATCTTCTGTATATTATGTTTATTTATTATTTTTACGGTAGGACAACGAGATTATTAACTGGAAAAGTAGATAAATCACTGAGGAAAAGGCGTCGCAAATGTTTCGTTTGTAATGTGACACTTTGTGGAGCAGAGACGTGAACATTGATACGAAAGGATGGCAAACGGATAGAAGCGTTTCATATGGGGATGTGGAGGATAATGGAGAGAATAAGCTGGACGGAAAAAGTGAGTAATGTTGAAGTGATGGAAAGGGTTGCTGAGTGGAGGAAACTACTGCAAGTGATAAGAGAAAGAAAGAAGAACTGGATTGGAACACTTGCTGAGAGGGGAGTGTTTGCTAAAAGACGTCTTGGAAGGACTGGTTTGTGGGAGGAGAGTGAGAGAAATAAAGAGGTATAAAAACATTGATAACATCAAGGGGAACGGAAATTCGATGGACAGAAGACAAGAGAACATGGATAACAGCCATGTAAAAAGCTGCCTTATGGCAGAACACGGATTATTATTATTATTATGGACAAGTGGACGCTATTCGGTCACTCAAAGCAACGACTATCATCAAGGTTTTTTATTGACAATTTATCCCATATTTCAACTGGGTAGATAATAGCAGGTATTGTCAGTTCCTGGAACAACGGCGGGAGCTTAAGTGTTGTCATCTGTTTGCGATTTTTGTAACTTATGTTCTCTATAGTAAGTTTTTTAGAAAGTGAATAGTTCTATAGGCGCATTAGGAGATGATTGGACAGAGGGTAAATCTATGAGTTCGCAACTTCCCGTCACCGACATGCCGTCACCGTCACGCTGTGACGTGTTGCGCTTTGGACGCTTTATGGATGGGTAAAATTTTACGAGTTCGTATCGCCAACATGCTAATGTTAGCAGTATATATGTAGCTATAAGAATGACATGTTGCGCTTGGACAGCCATGAAAGAGCAGTTTATACTCGTAACTAATATATAAAAATGAATGTTTCTTTCTTTTTTACAATGTTCTGCATATAAACACACAGTTTATACACTATTGTCCAAAATCAAAGCAACAAACCCCTATTTCTCCGTCCTATGTCTAATTCACGATATAATCATACAAACTGTCAACAAATGTCTGTACAATCATGTTCTGCACGGAAGATGGCATTCTGGTCAACGTACAACCAAGTCAACGATGACGTCACGGCACCTATGAAACGGAGTACTGTTTGCTGGGTAGTCACACATCCACAATCGCTGTGTACACATTTACGGACCGTGCAGTATGGCTCAGGGAAGATGCTTACCAGACTTTCTGCGGTGGAGAGGCATAGGAATAATGGAACCAGGACAGCCCCAAACTGATGTAGCCCAATGGCTTAATGTGAATTGTTCTGTTGTTTCTTTGATGTGGCGACAGTTTATAGAGACCGAAACTGTATCCTGAAGATCGGGGCAGGGAAAACACGTGTGACATCAGAAACTGAAGACCTTTATTTTTCTGTAAGGGCACGACGGTACCGCATATGTACTGCACGACAACTGGCATCTGACCTCGCAGCATCCACTGGAGCAGTTGTATCAAGGCAAACAGTGTCCAGAAGGCTTTGGCAGAGTTTCCCTTACTGCCAGAGACCTGCTGTATGGGTACCCCTGAAGCGTCTTCCAAGAAGGGAATGTCTGGAGCGGAGTCGTCAACATACAAACTGGACGGTCGGATAGTGGGCCAAAGTTCTTTTCACAAATGAGTCCCAATTTGATCTGGAGAGTGATTCTCGACAGATTCGCATCTGGAGGGAACAAGATTTTCGGACTCAAAAATTGGGGAAAGAGACCGATATAAAGAAGTATCCCTAATGGTGTGGGCAGGAATAATGGGCGTTATTGCCTCAACATGAGATTGATGGCATCATTCACAGCATGCCCTGCCGTTGTCATACCTGTATTGCAGTCGGAGGTGGTCACACCCCATACTGAACATATTAATCAATTTTGGAATTTGTGTGCAAATCCGTTAAGTTGGAAAAAACTAAGAACATTTTTGCCTACCATTATGCATGTTGCAATTGTTTACGTTTTGTTTCTACTTTACTGTCACCTGTTTATACTGTTTTGTGCTAAAATAAACGCAACCTTGAAATATTTTCGTTTGTTGCTTTAATTTTGGACACCAGTGTATATGAATTTGATGGAACTTTGCATACGTACACTTTAAAAGAAATAGAAAAACACTGTTTACGTTTGATTTATCTCTTAGGCGCAGACCGTCCCAGCATTCGCCTAGAAACGGCAGTCAGGTCGGTCGGTCCGCGGGGACCAGGCAGGACTGAACATCGTCCCGTTGTACCTCCCGATGTCTCGTGGTGTCTTAATGCGTGCAACCGCACTGGTGGATCTAAGTCTCTGTTTGAACTTTTACGTTTTAATTGTTTATGATGTCTGCATTCAACGTTCACTGTAGTGCACGATCCTGATACATCAGCTGGATTGGGATTTGATTGAAGTCATAAGAGATAAAGCGCGTGGTCAGTATCTATTGACTGTAACCCTTTGTAACATAACAGTAGCAAGTAGCGCCGAAATTAGTGCATGAATACATTGTTTAAAGTTAGTCGTTATCGAGGTATGGTAGCGGACGGCTCGCGTCCCGTAATGTGAGACGCTATATGAACTGTGCGGTGTAGCAAGAATTAAGAAGAAGACTGAGTTGGTTTAACCATTGCTACGTGTGTTTTACATAGATTTTAACAGTTTGTTGAGATATCAGAATAGTAAGGTGGGGCATCGGAAGTAATTTAATGTGAACTGATTTGGATTATTAACTTTCCTTTTATCCAAGAATCTGGCAATCGACGGTTTACGAGGTTTAGATAGCTTTATCATCTAAATTTTGATAGTGGCCAACCGGTTCTATGTGTACTTTATTTCAATAAATGTGTGGAGAACTTATTTTCATTATTTTATACTTGAAAATTTTTCTTAGTTAGTTATACTCCCACTTTTATCGGACTGGTTTAGGACCCTGTCTGGCGACCGACGGTGACTACGAACTCATCAAAACTCGATTATCCGGCTTCTAGTGCTGTGTGTCAGTAATTTAAGAACTTTAGTAAGCACGAAGTTCGGTCTTGCAGTAATCAAAAACTATGTCTCACATATATTATCACCATTAATCCAAACAGGTAGTCTTACACCTTGGATGGATATTGGGTAAGAATCTGGAGTTGCATGTGATAAGGAAGACAGTACCATGCATACGTTGACACTAGATCTCGAGCTTAGATCTTAAGTAAGTCTTACACTGAACTATGGTACAGAGGGAGATTATAACATAACAGACTACTCAGAGCATAATTACTCTTAGGAAAAACCGGTAGCTATAGAGACCGGAAGACAACAGGAGAGCAGAAGTTCTGGCGAGCGATAGACGAAGTTATTTCGCATTTTTGGTGTGTTGAAATGAAGTTACTGTCAGCAAAGGACCTCGGTAATTCTTGGGATTGTTTATAAAATGAAGTAAGACGAAAATAAATGTCAAGTGAATAACAAGAAAGATTATTATTATTATTATTCGCCATAAGACTTTAAAATGATTCTGTTCTCCATAACAATCTATATTAAAATAAAACAAGGAGTTTATAAAATATAACATTGGTGATTTTATAAAATACGAAATGGCAAATATTATACAACAAGATGTTTAACAATTCATCTCAAACGGGGAAGGAATTAAAAATTAAAACTCGCGTATCCAGATGTAGATTAGGTGCTGAAATTGCAATAGACCATGAGTTTGTACCAGACCACGAATGCACGTATTTATAATTAACTAGCAAAACCCGGCAGATATTGCCCTGCCTGCGTATATTTCTTTAGCAGCACTTGAAGTATAAACTGATCCCGTCAGTTGCCAGTCGCGCATCTCCACTTTAGATGTCTCAGCATTCTACTGGCTGACAGTTGACTCGCCTGTCTGGATGATATGCCAATATTTGATTTTTTGGGTGGCATTTCAAATAATTTCCAGTACTTCATGTTTGGAGACAGATAAGACGCTGAACGATAATTTAGTTGTATGTGAACAGAATAAACCGCATATAACAAAATAACTACGATGCTACGAACTCGTATGTAAAATAGTCTCCTAGCTCAAACATCTATACATACCAATAATAATCTTATAATATATATATACATTTGGGATCTCAGAAATGACTAACGATTTGGATGAAACTTCATATTTAGATAACGTTTTGATTTTTATGTTTATCTAAATATTTTTCTTCGCTGCAAAAACGAGATTTAAAAAAAAAAAAAAAAAAAAAAAAAAAAAAAAATTGTGTTTGGTATTTCGAAAACGGCCCTAACGCCATCTCGTAGAGGTTTCAGGTACTGGAAAGCCTACTGATAGTTTCTCTTTGGTTTCGACAAAGAACTCGTAAATATTTAAATGAAGAATTCATGTACTAGCTGACCCATGCTAATATTTCGCACAGTACCATGATCAGTCACCGAATGGTAATATAATAAAGAGGAAATAAGTAAATGCAAGTATTTTTTAGTGAAAGGTATTTTCTTTTGAAGAGTAGTAATAAATATCACTTTTACTGTAAAAAGTCGTTATCACTACTACATGTTTAACTGTAAAACAATAAAAAGTAAATATTTAAAAAATATTGGTTTTGTCAAAAGTCATATTTTCAATCTTCTATGAAAACAATATTATCAGTTTTAATATGATCATCGTTGACTTTATGATCGTATGTGTCTTTAACACAAAAATAGATATTAATGAATTTACAGACTCGTGAAAAAGCCACATACGAAAAAACAGGTTCTGATAAATACAATCCTGCCTTTTGAAGCCTCTGACCTTGTGCTTTATTAATATTCGTAGCGAATCTTACTTTAATTGCGAATTGTTTTCCTATCATTTGGAAAGGCACGGTTGGTGGTGTGACGTTAATGCGATGTAATAGCATAGTCTTATCGAAGTGAATTAATTTAGCACTCATGATGTGCTCTTCTAAGAGGATTACCACTAATCATGCACCATTAATTAATCCCTAATCAGCATTAATAATTCTATTTAACATAATAGTAGCATTTTTCTATAAAAGCAATTTATGAGGTGGTAAACCAGACGATCTCGGAAATGGTTCTAGCGATTTGGATGTAATTTCATATGCAGATAAAGTTTTGCTTTTCAGGTTTGTAACAGGATTTTACAAGAAAAAGAGCAATTCTTCGATTTGGTGTATGGGAAACGGCTCCAACATCAGCTTGTAGAAGTTTCTAGTACCAGTAAGCCTTCTGATGTTTGTTAAGCTTCTCTTTGAAAGGAACTGTGCTCTTAAAAATGCCTAGCAAGCCTTCAAGAAAAACGCCTAATTTTAATCAAACTTTACTCAAATTCTTGCATATTGAACAGAAATCGAAAGATGCCGAGCGAAAATCGGTCACCCAGTTACTAATAATAATAGCATCAGACTTCGTTATATGAATTTACAAATTTTTTTAGGTTATGAACCAATATATATTTCCTGCTCCGGGTCTATTAGTTTAATAGGTGCATCCATTTTCAGACTTCTAAACTGATCACACCACTGAATCTGTCATAACATTTTTGCTTTGGTCTCTGAAAAGCAGTGCATGAGATTTACGTAACAAACGAACAGTAAACGTGGCAGTACCGCCTACAAACTAGCAGACTCCATGATGTTTGCGAAATGAGAACTGATAATGACAATTCTCAAGGGAACTATTCGTTTTAGTGGGGAGTTACAACAAAGTGGATAGTGCAAAAACCTTCTCCACGAAAATAATACATATATGTTCCAACATTCATTGTGAGAAATCGTGAAGCAGTTCATCCTCAGATTTTGTTTTTCTTAAATAGATACCATCTACATCTACATCGATACGCTGCAAATCACAAATACTGTGGGTGGCAGAGGGTGCTAAGCACCAATCCTAATTCTGTGCATTCCAATCCCGAACAGAACGAGGAAAGAAGGAATACATAAATGAATCAGCACGGCATCTTATTTCTCTAATCTTATCCCTCCTGTCATTGCGACCTAAATAGGTTGGCGGAAGAAGTATTTCATCGCACTCGTAAATTAAAGAATTTCGCATATTCTCCAACAAATTCAAACGAAAACGACGTCGTCTGTCCGCCAAACAATCCCAGCCCAACCCACGTATCAGCTCTGTGACACTTACGTAAGGACTGTAACTAGCAGTCACGAATCGAGCGACTCTTCTCTGTACTTTCTCTAATCAATCCCTTGCGATACGGATCCCAAATTCCACAACAGTATTCCAAATGCGGAAGCACTAGTGTTTTGTACGCTATTTCCTTTGTATGAGCATTAAAACTTCTCAAAATACGTGCTATGAATCGTAGTTTGGAATTAGCTTTGCCTACAACGGAAGTTATGTGCAAGTCCCATTTCATATTGCTTTGTACTGTTACGCCTAGATACTTCAGGGAATCCACCGTGTCAACAACTTAATTGTTAACTTTGTACCTATGTGCATTCCTTACACTTTTTGCAGTTTAGTGTAAGCTGCCATTTACGGCACCATTCCGAAATAACATCCAGATCGCGCTGAATTTCTAAGCAATCGTCGGAGCACCTCACTTCCCTATAAATAAGTGTATCATCAGCAAAAAATCGCATCCTGCAATTAACGTTGTCACCGAGATCGTTTATAAAAATTAAGAAAAGAAGTGGTCCTAATACACTTTCTTGAGGAACGCCCGAAGTAACATCTAGCTTAGAAGAAGATACCCCGTCAACAACGACATACTGTGACCGACCAGTAAGAAAATCGCGTATCCATTCGCAAATCTGATCAGATATACCGTACGCTCGAATCTTCGCTAAAAGTCGGTTGTGTGATACAGAGTCGAAAGCTTTCTGAAAATCCAAGAAAATAGCATCAACTTGTGATCCTGCATCAATAACTTTCATCACATCATGCGAAAATAGAGCCTGTTGCGTTTCACATGATCGTTTCTTCCGAAATCCGTGTTGGTTTGCTGTCACCATGACGGAGAGGTGGGTCCATGCCACGTCGTGTTGCGGCGCTTCTGCGTGCTCGCGGGGGCCCTACACGATATTAGGCAGGTGTACCAGTTTCTTTGGCTCTTCAGTATTTATATATTATATCTAAAATGTGTTTTTGTCACAAGCAATTATCTCTCTTCATACTTAAAGGAAATCGATATATGAGGTATCATTTTAAAGATTAAGGTCTCCAGTTAAATAATATCATACATCACAATAGCAGCAGCACATATCACAGTGAAATTAAAAAACTGCTTCACTTGCGTTTTCAAAGAATGATCGCGTTACCAATTCATAGCAGCACAACATCACAGAGATATTAATAATCTGTGTTTTTTTTGTACTGTAAGCAGCTTTTCGAATATTTTTTCTGTTAAGCAAACATTTCTCTTTTGCTATACAATTTCTATGTAGACATTTTACTCGCGAAATTTTCTCACATGCTTTGATCGCAGCGAAACACATCAGAGAGATATGGATATGCTGTGCGTGTGTTGTTCAGGTTAGTTGTATTCCGTTAAGGTCAGTGACAGTTTGTCATACATTTGTTTTACGCGTCCAAAAGGTCTTCCCAGTTGTTTCGTAATATACGAGTATTGTAAGTATTTTGTCACCTACATGTTATGCTAAACAGATGAACAATTGCTACAAATGAAACGGTTCTTCTTTCGTCCCATTACAAAACAACAACCTCACTATTCATCAAATTTTATTTGCGATATTTTTGCACGGGCCATCTAGCATTGTTAAATGAAAGTGTAACTGCGATGGCAGTTGAAAGGAAATTATTTGTTGCGAAAAAAACTGCACAAAAATAGTAACGACAGAGATAAAAAGTTCTACTGGTAGACAGAGATAAATAAAATTAAAATGTGACATTCGCCTTAATTGACATATTGCTTTTTTTATTTACGTTGGTTAGATGAATGAATTCAAATTAGAAGAAGAGTATCCCATGTTTACGCTCTACTCTCTGCAGAAGTTACTAGAACCAGGTCTCCATAGAACAGAATAAATTTTTGACAGAAGGTAAACAGGGAAGTTTATTAAAAATTCAGAGAAAATAAACACGAAACGTAGGTAATCACAAAATGTAGCAATCAAATTAATAATAGATATTACTTTACTTAGAAACTTTATAATAACAAAAATTTCCGTCATTTAAAATCAAATTCAGTTATTTAGTAACATCCTAGCTAAATATTCCAAAAACCTAATCGGAGAATATCATCACACCCCGAAAACTACTGATAAAAAAAAAAAAAAAAAAAACAATATTTCTTAGTTTCCTTTTAGAAACTTTTACAGAACGAACTAGAGTTTAAACTAGTGATTTCTTGTGCAGATACTTTTGCTGCCTGAGTAAACCTTTCTTGCGAAATAAATGTGAAATAGGACTGTAAATATTGCACCTGTTTTAATCTCATCGCTTTTTTCTGGAATTATCCTGAACCAACTTTCAGTCCTAAAACAAGTCTCGGAAAGAATTGAAGAATAATAAATAATTCAAATATATTCTTTTCTAATAACAGCCGCTTAAAACTTTCGAAATATGTTTATACTTTCGATACCATTATTTTATACGCAGTGTTTCCAAAAACCCGTCAGCTGCTCCACAATATAATTTACTGGTCTGCAGGTAAAAGGATGAATAACCGCGTAAATCTCCCCAGGGGGCCACAAATAAAACCCAGTGTGAGTGAATTTAATACAGTGCACGTGATATGTTGCGAGTGACTGGAATCGCCATACGGGAAATGAGTGCCTGACGGATGGTAGCTATCACCCGCATTTCGATAAATGACAAATGGAAGCTGTCAACTGCTTTAGCGAAGTGTGAAATACTCGCCCATTCCATTTTTCTGTGAGATATGTGTGCAGTTCATGGAAGCTTTCAGGTAGGCAAATCAGGTGTGAGTTGAAAAATAGTAGCGTTATTACGTTTAGTTCGTTCGTTTTTTGGTGCTTCGATATCATCTATATGTTCCGGACCTAAACATGAAATAATATCAAATACATGTGCAGAGCGGAAATTAGTTCCAGTATTAATTACTGGAAGATATGTTGAGGAGTAGGAAGTAAAATTACAACTCATTCATTTCATTTCCGTCTCGTCGTAATGACCTGGTGACAGTATTTCTGCTGGCTGCGCACTCCGCCCCTGTCATAGCCGCCTTAACCTAACCCGCCAATCCCACCGGGTGCAGGGGACCTACAGTTTAACGTGGAATCCGAACCAGGGAAGTGTTCTGGCGTACTTCACGTTACACAGCAATTTGTGCCAGAGGTGAAGGTAGCGTTATGGGCCTGTGAAAATCGAGTCAGGGTTTTGAGCCGCGGACCTTTCGGGTTACAGTCAGACGCCTCAACCACTTAGCCACCAGACCACTCAAATTAGCCGAAGTAGGAATGATGTTAAAAGCAGAATAGCATTAGCGAAAAGAGACAAATATTTTTGTTTAAATTAATGAGCCAGGATTCAAAAGAAACTTTATGATAGCGAAGCATAGTTTTTATTTTATCCATGATAAATGGACTTTATGAAAATCTGTAACTGTTTTTAAATATAAGGTAAGCAAATAATTATTCTGCAACACAGTTACTTTTAATAAATTGTGTCAAGAACTTAGTCTTATTTTCAAACGCAGTTTCTATTATTACATTCTTGGTGTGAAGAGAGCTCGTTTAAGTTTCTGCTGGATGTTAACAGGGCTTACTTTGTGTTTAATTTTGTGAAGATTTCTTCAAAACACGAAACACAGAAAGTCACACGTGCGCTTTGTCACTACTTTATATTTACATGAAACATAGACTTTACAAGAAACAAGGAAAATAAAAAATTTGAAATGTGGTGTTACAGTAGGATGCTGAAAATTAAGTGGACATGTAAAGTACGAAACAAACATTTTTTGGTAATTATGGGTGAGGAAAGAAGCATGTAGAAGAGTCTAACAGAAACAAGAGACAAAATGGTGGGTGATACTCTGAGATATGCAGGACTGGTTAAATTGTTAGTTGGGAGTGTAGTCGAAGGTAAGAACTATATATGAAGACAGAGACTAGAATATACAGTAAGAAGCAGACAAATTGAGGATGTAAATTGTCAGGGGTATATTGAGATGAAGAGGTTAGTACAAGACAGGATGAGATGTTGGATTGCATCAAACCAGTCGAGAGACTGGTGGCATCAAAAAAAAAAGTATTGATGAAATCCTACAAACCATTTCCCTAACATACTTTCCGTTGTCTCGCTAGCACGAATACTGCTGATGTTATTGAACGCCTAGATGGCTGTGATAGTATGAAAGATAAAACCCTGCACCATACTATTGAAGCCCACTCTTACTAAGGACAGCTCGGTGTCACAAATATACAAAATAACTAGCTGTTATTCGCGACTCCGTACGCGTGCACCTGGAAACTTGTTGCTAGAACTGGATATAGAAAGATGTAACTTACGTAAGAGGTGTCCCAAAGGCCACGGAGTTGGAATAATATCACGGGGAAGCCATCATTGCACTATTCTACCATTGAACCCGTCGCATAAAGAGAAGCAATTCGCAACATGTTTAAAAATAGCAACAAACTAAACGGGAGAGGGTGTTAACTATGGGAGAATACCCACCACAGTTTCTATCTCATTTTTGTTTGTGGTTTAAAATTAAATCACTTTCTGGGGACATCTTATGTCAGTAACGCTTTGTATACATTTTTTGTTTTGCAGGCGTTTGCTAAGATAAATAGCCTTTGGGGGTTGGAAACCGGTGAGCTACCTACAAATAAACACAAAATAGTAGTCTGGTGCAGCACAAATTCATATCTGTACTATATAGCATGTTGTGTCTGGGCATGAAATTTATCAACAAATCATACACAAACTAACTGCAAAAGAAACAAAGCCTGAGTGACCGGTATGGCATTACACACGCTATCCAACAATCCTTTCGGTTAGTTTTTTTTTTTTTAAATTACAAAATATGTCATTTACCCTGAAAAATTTTCTTGTGTAGTGCGTGATTATACGATACAATGTATTTCCTTGTCAAACTTAACCAAGCTTGGTTTAACCTTTAGTCGTGAAAACGTAACAAAAAGAAAGAGAGACAGATCTACTTCCGCATTTATAATATTAGTGTAGATGGATATAACACCCACTACTGCAAGCAAGAAGTGGGTAAGCGCGTTATAAGCTGCGTGTAGTTTAGTCACAGACAGGATACACGGTTGTAACACACGGTTCAACAGAGGTTGAGGTAATCGACAAAGGAAATACGTGACGGAAACGAAGGACAGCTGCGCATTTAGCCTCGAGTGTTATCGGCTGCGAGTCGTTACCGGGAAGCCAAGGACTGTGGTGCCTTGCCTCGAACACCACTGTGGTTATTTACAGATAGGTTCGGCTGTGGTTCCGTCGAAGTGACCGCAAGATCGTCCTGGAATAGCGCTCGACGACGCATTTCCCAGAAGCCGAACCCTGGCAGAGGCGAAGCACTGTGTTGGGGAACCTTGAAGGTGACGCACGTTGCACGGAGCCGCCCATCAACAACACACAGTGACACAACACTGCAGTCTTCGCTCGGCTAGCCTAGCTGCAGGACACCAAACACTTGCGAGAGCGGAGACCATTATACGAGCAGTTTGTGAGCCTATGTTTGCGACTTTGTGAACTTGGATTCACTTCAGTATTTGAAGGTAAGTGAGCTACCATCTTGTGATGATGGTGTGTGTGTGTGTGTCTGGTTTTTTTCGGCTGTTAACATTTCCAGCTTTTCGACTTCCATTGCGCTCGCTCCCACGCTCGTATTTCTGAAGTCCTCTGTTTGACATGGATCTTCTACGTCCTTCTTCAAGCTTTTCGTTGGTCTTCCTCCTTTCTTTCTTTCGGGTAGTGTCCATTACCAAACGTTTTTTGGACCATCTGTTATTTTCCATTCGGTGAAGGTGACCGAATCATGGAAGGCGTTTCTCTTCTATAATAATGCTTTGTATTCATTTTTTCCTTGATTTTGTCGTTTCTAACATGTTATAATTTTGATGTACTACTACTACGTCTCCAGAATTCCATTTGAAATGTTAACAATCTATCTTTATCTCGTTTTTTTTTTTTTTTTTTTTTTTTTTTTTTTTTTTTTTTTTTTTTTTTTTTTTTTATCTCCCACGTCTCTGAACCATAATTACAGATACTTTACATTACACTGTAGTATTGGTAGTTTCGCCCTCTTTTGTAATTTTGCAGTCCCCCAATAGTGAGTTAAGCTGACGAATTACTCTTCTCCCCTGTCGTATCTTGTTGGGCACGACATTACTACTTTTGCCATTTGAAAACATTGTAGCACCTAGGTATTTTAAACATGAGCAATGTTTAACTGTGGGTTTTCCAATGTTGAAATTAATGGGAAGGTTTCCTCCCACAATCATACACTCAATCTTTTCGATGTTTATGGTAAAGTACAAACTTTCGAGTTCCTCTTTAAGTTCCCTCAACATGTAGTTTTAATCGTCTTGAACGCCGGCCACTATGACCTGATCATCGGCAAAGAATAGGGTGTACAGAGTCTAATCAGTGATTCCCAATATCACTTTTTAAGCGCTTCTTGTATATATATTTTAAACAGAAGTGGTACCAGAGGCTTGTTTACTGACCAAACCAAATATTTGCAAACAGTATGTGTTCCAACATTCGACATTGTTCCTACTATTTTTTGTGAGTAGCTCTGAGAGCAAGGCTTATTGCTTGTCTGTTTTAACTGAAAAAGACTTTGCTATTGAAAGACTAAAGATAAAACTTAGATTTGGATATAGCATTAAAAAAATTAACACTACAGCTAAGTGAATTAAGAAAAGATGATAGGAGAGGTCTATTTTTTAAAAAAAGAAAATGAGTCTTATGTCATCAGAAGGGACTGACGCAATCACAGGCTTCCGCGTCCGGAATGAGTAGTTTCTATGCTCCCGGGATGGTACGTCCTTGTCTTAATTGCCAAACTTCTTCCACCTTCTTCTTGGGCGAGCTGCACATAGATATGTTTTAGATGCTTGTGATTAGTAAAGCGGCCATGACACAAGACTTGGCTGCAGAGAGATGTGTCCTAACTGTTAGCTGGACATAGTGACTGCCCTACAGAACCTAAGCTTCCACAAGAGCTGAGAGCGAGTCCGTACCGTCGCTCGTGATTTATCCCGACCGCCGTACGTTGTAGATGTTGGATCGGTCGTCTCCCGGTCGTCGCCTTCCCTCCTGGCATCTGCTGACGCTACGAGTCTGCAAAACGTGACTACCTCACGCGCGCTCTTCACGTGCGTACGGGAACGTTACTTCCAGCTAAAGTACTAATATTTTACCACTAAATAATATCTCCCAAAATCACCCTTTACACATTCAACTGAAATGTCAAATGCCAATTGTCATTCTGATCCAGGCTAAATAACAATCCAATCAAATCTTCCGATAAAATTGCTGCTTGAATATTAAACCTTTTGTCTCACATGCCTGCAGGAAAAGTATTTAACAAAAACGTCTACATGGAAAAACTATATAAAAAATTTAATCTTTATATATAAAGATGAATGTTTGTTTGTTTGTTGGTTTGTTTGTTCTTCATACAAATCCACAGTTTTCATCCGATGTCGATGAAACTTTGCACACTTATCCTTTGAAACAAGGAGAAAAATACTGTCTACATTTGGTTGAAAAATTATCTGTATAAATAACACATGTAGTGTCATAACTTTGAAATACGGCGATAGACAGACACTGTAAGCTACCTTACTCTCTATCTTTAGATATTCAGTCAAAATCCGACGAAGTTTGAGGTTAACATTCAGTACAAGATACCATAGTTGAAATCGAGATAACAACAGTTTAAGTTCAGAAAAGCAAATAAACAACACATAGTAACCATAAATAAGAAGTTTCTAGTAAAATATAAACCATAAACTTACCTAAATGAGCGTAATCCATAATAATCCTGAAGTAAACAGATCTGGTTACACAACCACAACACTAATATTCCGCTAAATTAAACACTGTAAAGCACTCTAATAATTATAATTTCACCATTTGATATTAAATTCACCGATAACTCGCAGTTCCAGACCAATTTAAAAGCAGTAAATATGATTTTTAAAGCATCTCCACATGGAGTGAGCTTAAATATTTAATTTCAGCACATCTAAACAGTTTCAGAGCTTGAAAAGTAAATGTAACCAAGCAAAATAACCGGCCAGTCAATATTCTTTAAGTTACAGATAACTATCAACTAAAAAAAGAAGATATAAATAAATAAAAGTCCGTTTACAAATGACGTTGTAGAAACCGATTTGAAAGTTGAATTTCTCTCTGACTAACATATTTCATGAACTAAAAACTTTTCTAAAGTACTTAAATTAAATAAAGGTTCGATTTAAATTTAGTTTCAGGCCACAACAGGCGTTAAATAAAAAGTGAATCATTTGGTTGCACCATCTACGAAACCAGTAAAATTTAGAAATTCTATAACTTCTGATAGCCTTAACCGATTTAAAAGATTTTTACACCACTAAACTCAGCAAAGGCTGGGGAACACTTTGAAAATAATATTAACTTGAGATTTTAAAGTTTTGCAAATCCATATTTCACACGTGACGTATGATGACGTATCGCAATACTCGAAACAAATGTGCTTTTAAATTAACCAACTTTCAAAATTCATTTTCACCGGTCTGGAAGCTCTAAAAACAAAACCAATCACATCACTACACCTGTCTCATTACGCTCTTCATCTTGGGATTTTTTGGTAGCACTCAGTTGAGGGAAACTTTTTCTAGATAGACTATTGTCTAGGTCAGTAGGCCATTTTGATAAAAGTTAGCCGCATCAGCCTCTTCGCGGAGTGTAACAGAACGGCTTGAGGAGACCACACGCATCTCATGTGTTCTTAAGTTTGAGAAAGCCCGGGCTCCCGGTGGCTTATGGGTAGGCAGGACCAGAGCAGCATGGTTGACCGACGCCATTACTAAACCGGCATGGCAAAATCTAAAGTCTAAAACTTTCCGACATGTGTTCATCTTAACTTTCAATTTCATTCGGGGTGGTGCGGTCTGTTCTGTTTCATGACTTGTGATCTTCGGAAAATGATTTTCTCCGATTGCCATTGCTAACTGTGACTTTTTGTAAATTCTGTGAAAAAATTTTAAGAATATATTCTACAGTGATCAGAACTTAGACTTTCATTTCTACTTTAGTACCTTTCTTACAGGAGGTTAATCTGTAAGTGACGGCCGTCTTCATTATACAGTTAGCATTTTTCAAGGTATTTCACGGTTATAGAACATTTTCTGGACTTTTGACAACATTTTGGATGACTTCAAGTTTAGGTGTACAAGCCGATACCCGACCCCGATATGCGGTCTTGTCCCTAACAACACGTTGGATGTGGACGTCTCCAGACTGTGTTTCCGTGTAGTGAACTGGCAGCTCAGTGGCTAAAGAGCTTGCTTACGAACGTCGTGGTCTCCGTTTCAAATCTCCGTAAAGGCTAAGATTTTTAGATATTAGAAAGTTAGGGGTGCAATGAGAGGCAAATCGTAGGTATTCTTGCAATGTTGTAGGTGTATACTTTTTTACGTTATAATGATCCCTCAGGTTTTGTTCGCAGTCAGTGTGTAAGTGTGAACCACAGTAATATTATTATAATTAGGGATGTAAGTCTCTGTCTTTTTGATACATTATGACGACCAAATGGCTATAATGGAATTTTATAAGGAAATCTGTATGAAGGGCACAGGATATTTTTACCAGTATGATTAACAGTTGTAGTCACGAAATTTTGAGACTTTATCGAATGGTGACATAAATATGTTTGTAATTGATTCTCATAACTTGGAAATACGGCGATAGACAGACACGTTGAATATGCACGTCTTCAGACCGTGTTTCCGTGTAGTGAGCTGGAAGCTCAGTGGCTAAAGAGCTTGCTTACGAACGTCGTGGTCTCCGTTTCAAATCTCCGTAAAGGCTAAGATTTTTAAAAATTGTTTTTCATCGTAAGAGTCAGGCCTGGGCCGTAGGTTATTTGGATTGAATGTTAAACTGTAGATTAGGGGTGCAATGCGAGGCAAATCGTAGGTAGTCTTGCAATTTTGTAGGTGTACACTTTTTTATGTTATAATGATCCCTCAGGTGTTGTTCGCAGTCAGTGTGTGAGTGTGAACCACAGTAATCTTTATATATAAAGATGAATGTTTGTTTGTTTGTTGGTTTGTTTGTTCTTCATACAAAGCCACAGTTTTTATCCGTTTTCGATGAAACTTTGCACACTTATCCTTTGAAACAAGGAGAAAAATACTGTCTATATTTGGTTGAAAAATTATCTGTATAAATAACACATTTGTCTCATAACTTCGAAATACGGCGGTAGACTGACACGTTGGATGTGGACCACTCCGTACCGAGTTTCCACGTAGTGGCCTGGCAGCTGAGTGGCTAAAGCGCTGGCTTACGAACGTCGTGTTCTCCGGTTCAAATCTCCGTCAGGGATAAGATTTTTAAAAATTGTTTTTCATCGAAAGAGTCAGGCCTGGGCCGTAGGTTATTCGGATTGAATGTTAAACCATAGATATTAGAAAGTTAGGGGTGCAATGAGAGGCAAATCGTAGGTATTCTTGCAATGTTGTAGGTGTATACTTTTTTACGTTATAATGATCCCTCAGGTTTTGTTCGCAGTCAGTGTGTAAGTGTGAACCACAGTAATATTATTATAATTAGGGATGTAAGTCTCTGTCTTTTTGATACATTATGACGACCAAATGGCTATAATGGAATTTTATAAGGAAATCTGTATGAAGGGCACAGGATATTTTTACCAGTATGATTAACAGTTGTAGTCACGAAATTTTGAGACTTTATCGAATGGTGACATAAATATGTTTGTAATTGATTCTCATAACTTGGAAATACGGCGATAGACAGACACGTTGAATATGCACGTCTTCAGACCGTGTTTCCGTGTAGTGAGCTGGAAGCTCAGTGGCTAAAGAGCTTGCTTACGAACGTCGTGGTCTCCGGTTCAAATCTCCGTGGAGGCTAAGATTTTTAAAAATTGTTTTTCATCGTAAGAGTCAGGCCTGGGTCGTAGGTTATTCGGATTAAATGTTAAACTGTAGGTATTAGAAAGTTAGGGGCGCAATGCGAGGCAAATCGTAGGTAGTCTTGCAATGTTGTAGGTGTACACTTTTTTACGTTATAATGATACCTCAGGTGTTGTTCACAGTCAGTGTGTGAGTGTAAACCACAGTAATAGTATTATAAATACGGAAGTAAGTCTCTGTCTTTTTGTTAATTTTTGACGACTAAATGGCTATATCGTTGTGATGTAATTTTATAAGGAAATGTGTATGAAGGGCACAGGATATTTTTTCCACTATGATTAACAGTTGTAGTCACGAAATTTTGAGATCTTATAGAACAGTGACAGAAATATGTTGGAAATTGATTCTCTTCAAGAGGCAGGTTCGACGGTAGAATGATATAGTGATAGCTTTCCTGTCATATTATGCCGACTCGATATTGTTTGGGACTAATCCTTCGTTACCAACAACTTACTATATTTAATTCTGGCAAAAAAATTCTTAATCCACGCGTACGAAGTCGCGGGTACGAGGCTAGTAATTAATATTTTAATTTAAACGCAATACATACTTCTCTTTCAGTTTTCTGGTAGTTTATTTCTTTGCGGATGCTGAATAGAACTGTTATTAAATAACGCGTATAACCTCAATTTCGCAGTAGCCTAACATCTCTGGCCGTTATAGCCCGCGAACGTGCCTGGGACATTGACGACATATTTACGGCCACGATGACATAATTATGCAGTTATCTTTTATAGCTGATTGGAATTTAAAATAACTCAAAAATGAAATTGTTAGCACCAAACGCTTTCCATGATGCATCCGTCTCCACAGAGCACCCACAAACAACGAATTTCATTCGTGGAATGACACCGGCAGAAAAAACTTACAAACACCGGCTCGCTATTCACGACTCCGCCAGGTAAATTATGTATTTGCTAATATTCGCAAACGTTTGCAAATATTTCGCGCGTTTGATGTATCCGCACCTTAGCGACTACGTTCCTAGAGTCAGGTACAAAATTAGGTCCCATCGACCTCTGCCACCGGACCGAACGGGGCGGTGTAACGGTTAGCGTTCTCGCCTCGCATTCGGGAGGACGGCGGTTCGAATTCCCGTCCAGGCATCCAGATTTGGGTTTTCCATGGTTTCCCCAAATCACTCCAGGCAAATGCCGGGATGCTTCCTTCAAAAGGCCATGGCCGAATTCCTTCCCATTCCTTGCCCCCATCCTTGCCCCCCATCCTTTCCCGTCTCTAAAGACCTCGATGTTAAGAAGAGACGTAAAGCAGTTCCAAAAAAAAAAAAAATCTGCCACCGACCGGGTAATATTCTGCACTGCGTCTACAAAACGGTTTTGTTGAGATACTTGCTCGTCCGTCGCATTGCTGTAATGATCATGTTGGCTATCTTATGATGTCTTCCTGAAAACGTGTGTCACCCTCCGGTTAAAGTCCCACCTACTGTTGTTAGTTGAACGCAGTTTTGAGTATTGCGTAGTTTTATAAACATTTTAAGCGGGGATGGGAATCCTACACCAGAAATAGTTTAGGCCATTCCACTCCTTTGTAAACTAAACATAAGTGTCTCTTCATTAAACAGAAACGAGAGAATCTGATGCCTACGTGTGTTAAGGACTTAGTCTAGAATAAAACTCTGTAAAAGGATTATTTTCTAGATTTTTTCTTCAACCAGATAATATATCTATGATATAAACGATAGCTGGTTTATTCACAATGTTATTTCAATTAGAAAATACAGAGAAAATTTTGTTTGTCCAAAATGGTAAAGGGAAAGATGAAGATGGCCTCGGGCAAAACCGTGAGACATTTGGTGCAGAAGGAATCCACACTTAGAATGATTGTAGTAGTAATAATTTTAAAAAAACTCCTAAGTCATCCCCCTCCCCTATTAAAAAAATCACCTATAATTGACAAAGTGGCTTATACCTGAATCGACTTTGCAAAATACTAGTGTTTCTGAAAATTATTTTTGTTATAAAAATATATAACTCGAAATCCGAAAAAGTTTATCCTAGAATCAGTTGTTGGAAGATAACAGACGAAGATTTTCGTAATTTATACGATCGACTTCTTGCATTCATTAGATTCGACAAGACGCGAAAAAAATAAAAAAAATAATAGAGAGAGAGAGATCTAATTCCGGAAATTCTTTTAACATATTCTACCGTAGCCGAGGTCAAATAACATCTGCCGAAAGAATAACAATAAGACCCTGTCTAGTATTAAGAGAGTAAAGCGGTCTTTCTTCTATCTCCCTCTGAGTAAGTTTACAGGATGTTCAGAAACAAATTTCGCCAGGACGAATTTTTCCTATCATTCTTGGTTCAAGTGCTGGGTATGTTGGCGATAAGATCTGCTTGAAAGTGAGGCGAAAGATAAGTAGTGTGTGGAAGAAAAGGTATAACCATGAGCAAAAAATGATTATAGGATGGGGAAGGAACTGCTTGTTGAATGGCATAGTATTTGATAAGCTCTACTGAGAAGGAGACATTGGGCACGAGGTAGAAAAGGGGTTAAAAATCCTTGTTTTATTGGTCAGGTTTATGAGGGGCTGTACAAGAGTAATGAGGGAATTGCAGAGCATTGAGGGAATTGGATAACAAAAGTTTCGTCAGGCCATTGCTTCAGTATGGTGGGAGAGTATGGGATCCACATTTTGAATATCAAACACAGGAGTTTAAGTGGCGGAAATGTTGACAGCAAGATTTAACCGAACGTGGTGGGAGAGCGGTTAACGCTCTGGCCTCGCATTCGGGGGAACACCGGTTCGAATCCCTGTCCGGGCATCCAGTAATGAGGGTTGGGAAGATATAGGTGATATCATGAGGGTGAGTTCTAATTGTCTTTTGTAGGTGAGGGAGTCAGAGTTTGGAATAACTCATCAGGGTAAGTGATGAACGACTTACGAAAAACATTGAAAAAATTTAAAATCAAAATTCGTAGAGGGCGAAAAGAAGTGGGTACAAGAAAGGGAGGAAATATGTGTCAGGAAATCGCCATCTGACCATGCGCTCCATCACTATTACATTTTTTTTTTCTGTCAGTCTTTTGACTGGTTTGATGCAATCCTCCATCCCTTCCTGTCTTGTGCTAACCTCTTCATCTCTACATATCTCTTCCAACCCAAGTACTTTCTAATTCCTGGGTCAATATTTGAAACTAAAGGATTTCTTTTATTCATGAAGGCTCTTTTTGCGAGTGCTATTCTGCTTTTAACATCATTCCTGCTTCGACCATCGGTTGTAATTTTGCTTCCCAAGTAACAGAATTCACTTACTTCTCCTATTGCATCTGATCCTATTTTTAAATTTAATCTACTAGTATTGGTATCATTTCTGCTACATTTCATTACTTTTGTCTTGCTTTGATTTATATTCAATCCAAAATCTTCCTTCAGTATTTTGTTCATGCCATTCAGTAGCTTTTCAATATCCTCTGCCCTTTTCTTCTGACAAGACAATATCATCAGAAAATCGTAACATACTGAATTTTTCTCCCTGAACACTTATGCCACATGGAAATTTTTCTTTTGCTTTGTTTATTGCTTCCTCTACATACAAGATGAATATTAACGGGGATAGACTACAACCTTGTCTCACACCCTTTTTAACTGATGCATGTTTCTCGTGATTCTATACTTTTATTACGGCCACTTGATTCTCATATAGTTTTTAACTACTACTTTAGACCTGACATCTTTAAAATATTGAACATTTTGTGCCACCTAACATTATCAAAAGCTTTTTCTAAATCAACAAACGCCTTACAAGTATCGTTGTTTTTCTTAACCCACCCTTCAAGTATCAACCTTCCAGAATTGTTTCCATTGTACCACGATTTTTCCTAAACCCAAACTGATCTTCACCTACTGTGGCTTCTACTACCCTTTCCATTCTTCTGTATATTATTGTGGTCAGTAATTTTGAAGCATGTGCTGTTAGAATAATTGTGCGATAATTCTCACATTTGTTGGCTTGCACTTTCTTCGGTAGTGTGTAGTTGATATTTTTATTAAAATCAATTGGAATTTCTCCTGTTTCATAACTTTTTGATATCAGTTTAACAATTATATTAAATGAAATATACCTCTAAAGTGCAATAAACATATCTAGACTTGTAAAGAGATTACTGTTGCGGAATTAGTTCGATCGTCTTTAACAAAAGAAATAAGTCACAGAAAATAAAAAATTCTAGAATATGCCATTCGTACTAAACTGGTTACACTATTAACTACTATAGAAGATACCACTTCTTAACTGCTACAGAAGTTTTATTGCCCACGCTTAGGCCTCCAATGAGCCCAGTTAAGCTTCTAGAGACCGCCAATGCACGGCGCTCGCAACAGTTCGGAAACTGCGTTGCGTGCAAAGGGACCTTCATTAAAGTATCCACATAATGAAAAACGAAGCGACTCTATCGCCCTCTTCTGAGAACGCCCTTAACTGCACACGCCACAACGGATATGACGTACACGTCACATGAAAGGGCTCATCAGTAACTACGCGCGCTTCTGCGGGTATATCGAAGTTTCGAGATCGGCCTACTCATTCCCTGAAATTGTCATCACTCCACGGACAGAAATAGCTGCCGCTATACACTACTGCAACACTACAATGCATCCGAGAACTTTAATTAATTATTTTGTTGTATGAAGGTCTATATGCCCTTCGTGGCACCGTGACACTAGGTTAGTTGATCCGAATCCTGAAGGACGAAGGAATTTTCATCATCAGGACTTGACCGGCAGGGTAGAAGAGACGTTGGTCACCAGGTTGTGGACCAAAGTCCTGGGCTAAATCCTAAACCTCTCCACAGTGCGTATGAAGTGAGGGCATACGGCACTGTTTGTTGATGGTGATTTGTCTGCCGGATAGGTACGTCAAGCTAGGTGGTCCCTAGGGGTCTTTCGGAACAGTAGACCTGAATGGGCTGACACTGGGTTTCACCGTCTCTCTTCTTCAACTTTAATTCCATACAATACAAACAATACTCTATACTGAACACACAAACTATCACAGTGATCCGCACCTACAATAACACATACGAACACACACCGGGGAAGGCTACCGGAAATCACCACATTTCATCTTCCCAAGAAATTTCACATAGAGGGGTACATCCTCCATGGTAACCGTCTACACCAGAAATCAAGTGTTTCATCATAAGATAAGAAGATCTATATCCACTCTAATAGAATGCGTTGTGCCTGGAGACTGGACTCACCTCAATAGATCGGCAACCTTCGGCGAGTCTCGATACACCCGAAGTGTTAGTTACACTGACTGCCGCTACAGCGCTGCTTAGCTAACCAGGAAATTTCAAATGAAAAGCTTCACTGACCTTATTTGCACTTATAAAGGAAGCATAAGTTTCAAATAAATAATTGAATTTTATTTTATTTGCACTTATGTTGTTAAAAGAAGATGTAACTGCTATGTCAACTAAAATGAAATTGTTAGTTGTGTGGTGGAGAAAATAATAATAATGTGACGTTCGTTTAAAAGTATATATTCCTTTTTGTTTGTTTATGGTGGCTAGATGCAGAAATTCATCTAAGGAGGGAATTTTATGATAATCTGTAGCAGTTACAGGAACCAAGTGACAATATAAACAAAGAATTCTTTTGACAGGTGATAACAAACAGGGAACATTATTAAAAGTCAGATATAGTTTACACAAATATAAATAATTGAATTTGATTTTACTTGCACCTATATTGTCGAAAGGACGTGTCGTGTAGCTGCAAAGTTAGCCAAAAGGCAGATATCAGTTGTGTAAGTAACTACACAGTAATATGAAGGACGAATATAAAAAAAATTTATAATGTGACGTTCCTTTAAATCTACATGTTGCCATTTGTTTTCTTATGACGGTAAAATCTATAAATTCATGTGAGGATCTACTGTCTGTAGCTTACGACATAACCAAACAATATTTTAATATACGCTAAGAAACAGGGAAGTTTATTGAAAAGTCAGAGATAATTTACGGGGAAAACGTAGATAATTAGGAAATATATCAATAAATCATCGTTATTTGGCTTCGATATTACAGTTTCCTTACAAAGTTTTTCATAACAATAAAAATTTATATCATTTTTGTCGGGCTTTGTGGCAGTAATTACAAGTAATACAAACAGAGGGCAGAGGTTTAAAAACATTATAACGTGAGGAAGAGATGTGTTGTTTATTTTCTCGCTGCGAGTCTAACACATTGTGTTTTTTGTTTAACTCCCATTACCTGATGTGGAAGAAATAGCGATTTTAATTTAATTTAATTTAATTGCAATGGAGCACAGGCTCCGGTGGCAATTTCCCTACACAGCTATCTTCCCCCTATCCTGCACCCACCAACATTTGCCCTCTACAAATTTTATCTTTAAATTCCTTCAAAGTTTTCGGTAAATTATTCATCGTTTCTCTTGGTAACTCATTCCAATCCCTGACACCCTTACCTAAAAAAGAAAATCTTCCCACACCCTTGTGCCTGAAATCGAGTGCCAGCTTGTGGTCATGGTCATCTTTTCCCTTCCATGCACTACTTTTCGTACCTATTGCAATATCTTTCCATGCCTCATCACCAGTATATGCCCTGTACACTCCCATGACCCTCCTCATCCTCCTCCTGTCTTGCAATGAATCCCATTCCAGCTCCTTTATCATATCCGTCACTGATTGCATTCTGCGATAATTTCCAGAAACAAATCTAGCAGCCCTTCTTTGCACCCTCTCCAACTCCTGTATTTGATACGTAAAATGAGGGTCCCATACTACACTACCATATTCGAGCAATGGTCTGACCAAAGTTTTGTAACCCAATTCCTTGACTTCTCTCGTACATCCCCTCATAACTCTCTCCAACAAGTGCAGAACTTTGAAACCTTTTCCTACCACCTGTCCTATGTGTCCTGCCCAGTTAAGTTTGTTATCAAAAGTAATTCCAAGATATTTGCATTTCAAGTCTTCAGCAAGCAATTCTTTCCCCACCTTATATTCATAATTAACCTTTTGTTTTTTATTTGTGTATCTAATAAGCTGACTCTTCTTTGCATTTATCTTCATTCCATGTTTACCAACCCAATTAGATATCCTGTCCAGATCACCCTGCAACTGTTTACAATCCTCTATCGTTTTGATTCTTTTATACAGCATTATGTCATCTGCAAACAATCTAATTTCAGATAGTAAACAGTCAACACAATTATTCATTAGAATAATGAATAGCAATGGTCCCAATACGCTACCCTGTGGCACACCCATTTTTACTTCCACTTCTTTTGATACTACATTTCCTACCCTAACTTTCTGTTTTCTACCTTTTAAAAATTCTTCTACCCAGCAAATGACTTTCTTATCCACTCCAATGGTTTTTACCTTATTTACTACCATTTTATGGCTTACTCTGTCAAAGTGAAGAGTAAAACTGGATTTTACTGTATAGAAAGGTACTATATCTTTTTAATCACAGCTTAAACGGTGGTTATCAGCATGCACTTTAAAAAAAATTCACTAGCTACGCACGCTGTCCATGTGATCTGCTTTACTCTATTATTTAATATTAAGGGAATGAGAGAAAAGATGAATGAATGGTAGAATTAAGGAGAAATGTTGTTTGGGAGGCTGGAGAAGATGAGCTCACAGTTGATACCTAGTAGTCATAGACCGAGCGTGGTGGGTGAGCGGTAACGCTCTGGCCTCGCATTCGGGAGGACTCCGGTTCGAATCCCTCCAAGAGAATGCCGGGATGTTTCCTTTAAAAGGCCATGGCCGAGTTCCTTCCCGTTCATTGCCACCCGTGCTTTCCCGCCTCTAATGCCGTCAACCTCGACGAGATGTAAAGCCATAAAAAAGTAATCCTTGATACCAACACAGGAAAACCAAAAACTTGCCAGGTAGCAGGAATACATCGCCGAACTTTCTACAGAAACTTCCATTAGGCACACGAGGCAGTAAATTTTTAAAATTGCATTGTTAGGCTGATAATAGTGTCAGGCAACATTGTTGTCTGGCATGTTTTCATTTTATAATTTTTTTGTAATAATAATCTTCTAAAGGTCTATGTACTTTGGTGGGTAGGTCACACGAGCAGAAAGATTTGTTGTGTAGTTAATACCAGAGAGAACCTAGATGCAAGATAGTAAGAAAGTACTATTGTTATTATTGTTGTGAAAAAAGATGAACGTATTAGCGATCGATAAACGTATCAAGTATTCAGAAATGAAAATAAATAGTGGTTTTAAATGTTAAGTTGGTTAACATAATATAAAGTTTGGTATAATCTGCCAACTTCGACAGCCGGTCATTTCCAGGCTAAGTGACGCGCAGCAAAAATCAATTAAAAAGAGTGAACGAAATAATCTAATTCATGTATCAAATCTTATAACGCTCAATCCTTCTAAACGAAGAGGGAGAGCTTAGATTCATAGAAGAAGCTTACATCCGGTGATCTTTGAAACCAAACAGTCCTATCCTGAACATAGACCATGCTATTCTATTTTCAGCCATTTCAGTGTGCTTCTCGTGGTAACACCATGTGGAAGTAGTCTGATTACTTTTTCTTAGTGCATAAAATGCCATAGTAAGTGATGCAGTCTCTCTCTCTCTTACTCAAATGGTGGAGTATACTAGTATTTATTTAACAGTCGTAATATTGATAATTTCGGTGTTAAAGTATGTAACTTCTGAAAAGCGTAAAATAGATGTCTTTAGAATGTTATTTGAGGACAGTCACTTTGAGTAAAATTAATATAGATGCTAGGTAAAAATCAATATCAACAAATATATCAATATCTATATCGATGTCAGACAGCTATCGATAATACCGGCCGCATCATATAGATATTTTCCCACGTTTGTATATAGTATTTCAGAAATTAGAAATAAGTATGTAAATCAAAATCAAGTAATAAAATTGAAATAATTTATTGAAAAAAAAGTAAGTATGCAGATATTAAGCGTCAACAGATTTTGATAACGTACTATGCTTAACCTTTTCCCATGAAGTCCAATCCTAGTTTGAGTGACAGTGGATCCTCCCTGTGAGGAAAGGAGTTCAGAAGGTACCGGCGAGGCTACTTTGAGTAAACCATTAATTGCAATTTTGAGCATATCTTAATCCAACTAGTATACCAATTGTGATTGATTTCATTTAATTTTCCAGCAAGAAATTTACCGCAATCTCCAAATAGTCGGTGTTATTTTATACATAACAATAAAAAATGATTCACACTTTTCAACTCCTCCTTCACAAATTTCGAATTTTTTTCATATTTTTCATCAATTTTTGTTTTGACAGTTCCACGAAAAGGGACTTTGTACGAGGGTTGGAACTTGAATCGTTGCAACACTGCTGTGGAGACACTATTCAATGGAATCTACTATTATCACTTATATCACACGTTGTTGACATACCTACCTTACCTCCGAGCAAATGGACTCGCCCGTCCCACGTCCCCGGCGTGCGCACAATCGAGCGAAACGCAGTCACTTGTGAGCAAGCAGTGTAACGTCACGGTGTCACTATGTTTTCGAAACAGGAACAACGGAGTTGGATCAAGATTTAATGTGCCAGAGGTCGTACAGCACGACAGTGTTATCAAGGTCTTCAAGAGGCGTGCGGGGAATCGGCATTGCTGTACAGAACAGTGGCACGTTGGGTAAAAGCCTTCAACGAAGGTCAGCAAACTGTGGCAGACATGCATCGGGCAGGTCGTCCTAGCGTGTCTGAAGAAGTAGTGAATACTGTTGCTGCGTTAGTGGAAAGTGATCGACGCCAGACAATTCGTGACCTCACCTGCGAAACCGGATTAGCCTATACGACTGTGCTTCGCATCCTGCAGGAACGCCTGGGCATGCGAAAAACTGCATCACGATGGGTTCCGCATGAATTGACGGAAATGCAGAAATGAATGCGTTACGACGCTGCTCAGACGCTCTTGGAGCGCTATGAGCGCGAAGGAGAGGCTTTCTTACGCCGTATCGTAACACTGGATGAGACATGGGCCACATCGTACTAGCCAAAACTGAAATGCCAATCCAACGAATGGCGTCATTATGGGTCGCCGCGAAAGTCGAAAGTGCGTCAGAGCCCCAGTATGATGAAAGTTATGGTGATTCTCGTGTACGACTGTGATGGTGTTATCTTAACGCATTACGTTCCTCCACGGCAGACCGTCAATGCACAGTATTACTGTTCGTTTTTGGGGCATCACCTGCAACCAGCTTTGTGAAAGAAGCGGCAACACTATCTGCGCAACTCACCCATCATTTTGCACGACAATGCGCGGGCGCATACAGCGCAAGCTGTGGCTGCTCTTTTCGGTCGATGGGACTGGGAAGTACTGTACCATCCACCATACTCCCCGGACTTAAGTCCTTCTGACTTTGATTTGATTCTGAAGAAGAAGGAACCACTTCATGGCATTCGCTTCTGAACTGTTCCAGAGATTCGACAGACAGTAGACCGCTCCATTCGCACCATCAACAGAACAGGCTCTGCTAACAGTGTTCTACGCCTTCCACATCGCTGGCAACGGGTTCTACACAACGCTGGTGACTACTTTGAAGGACAGTAACAGGTGCAAAGATGTAACGCTTTTGTATCGGTTGTGAATAAATACGAGTTGCCACTATTTAAGTTCCAACCCTCGTATAATGGTGCCAAGTACTTCATTAAAACTTAAAACTTTTGTCTTCAACGGCATTAATAGATCTATCATCAACACCGATAAAATAAACAATTGTTTCGGTCAGGCGGTCATATTTTTTAACTCCTTTAGAATATTGTAATATGTCCCAGAGAGAAACAAAAACTAACGAACTCAAAGATAACGAAACATATTAAATAATAAAACAGTGAACGTAAATGAATAGGGAACGAACAACGCGCAGGAAACGTTGTGGAACCACAGAGTAGCAAAAGACGTTATCCAGCGAAATCAGAGTTAAGTAATATCAAGTTTGGTTCCATTTCACCCATACATTTATTTGTTGCAGGATTTTTTTTTTTGTTTTTTAGCGCGAAGGCGTTTGTAGTTTTCGATATTTCATTGCATCATATCGATCCTATCGTATGAACCATTTAAAAATGTCGATATAAATATCGACATATTTGGACCGATATTATCGGTTGACCAATATATCGTTGCAGCCCAAAATATTTAATAGTTTGCTATAGTGCGAGTAGGGCAGTAGTGTGTGAGCGGTAACGCTCTGAACTCGCATTTGGAAGGAAGCGAGTTCGAAACCTTGTTCGGACACCATGGTTTCCCCAAATCACTCCAGACGAATGCCGGGATGGTTCTTTCAAAATATCATGGCCAAATTCCTCTCGTTATTTACCCCCACTCCTTTCTCTCCTCTAATTACCTCGACAAGGCTTAAATACAAAAAAAAAATGTTAAATTTTATGGATTCTGCCTTTCTGTCATCAATAGTGTGCATTACAGCCACCGAGTTTCAAATAAATTTCGTTGACAGAACCGACTTTTTTACAATTTTACTGAGGTAACTTCGTCTCATGGGCTTCTGAGAGACTGCTGCTATTGATCAATATCATTAGCTTGAAATGAAGAGCAGTTTTGGCCAAATGTCACTTTGTAAATAAAACATTGCATTTTCAATTTTCGGTCGGGGTAAAATGTCATATGGAACGCTAATATTTCCTTGCAATATTTTGCTCGGAGAGATATGCAGATGTGGTGGATGGTTTTCATCATTGTTAAACCACGCCAAGAAAGTTTGTTAACAATTAACGGCAGGATTCAAAACTGAGTACTTTAACAAGGAAAGTTCATTCCTGACATTATGTTAATGGAATAACCGTAGTATGACTGCAGTGAAAGTTTCTCATCTCATGACTTCATTCCGTATTTACTCGAGTGGAAAATCGTCCGGAAATCCGCTTTGTGTTACCCGCGTTTAACTTCAACTTCACGAAGACAATTGTTCCAGATATGGCGGCGTCTTTCTCCCAGGCGAAACTCTGTAATAGAAGGCAGCGATTACATCTTTAGAGTTGAAACAAATATAGACAGCACGATGGAAGTAAATGAACGCGACGTTATGTGAGCTACTTTACTCTCTCGCACAAGTAACTTCAGCATATTTGGAGAAATGTCGCGTTCTTTTTGTGAAAATAGAAAACGGAGAGATCTTGAGGAACAACATTCTCGAGAAAGCGGGTTTTGATTCCTTATACTATTAGAAAGGCATATAGCATTTGTGGTCTATAAATAAATCTATCATATAATTTCGTAAGATTACTATTGGCTGGAGAATGGTGTCACGTGTCAGCCTTCGCTCGCAAATCAGCGACCAGAGATACCATTAGAAGAAATTCGTGGTTATTTCCACTATTTAATAGCTAAGCAACTGCTACCAAATTAATTTCCATAATACTTTAATTAAGTTTGCTTTTCGTAGAGCTTCATAGTTGAAAAAATATCAATAAACTTTAGGGCTGTGAAAATGTGGATCTTCTTTTCAGTAACATGTTGCTAATAAAAGCAACTTAAAAAATACTCATGGTCTCCGCTGTAACCACGAATGCCAACTGTCATACCGGCTTAGGATAAATTTCAATTTAATTAAAACTTTCACTAATGTTGTTGCTTGGCCAAAGTATATGCATTACTGTCTATTTGCTTTTTAGGTATTTCACTGACAACTTTCGTTGATGGTCTTTCTTCATGTTCGCTGTACGTGAGTTATTAGGTTATTTTAAGTGGACATCAGACCAAATGTGTTACCGAACCATCTATTCTGGCAATTCATTTCTTTGGAGTTGCTCGGCTGTTTAATGTTATGGAATTTGTATTAAGTTCTATTGCCGTTGCAGATACTATCACCAATGATTACGAGTGTTTGCCCAGTCTCAATAAAAAACAACGTGATGCTTTCGAAGAAAACAGGAAATTTTTAAGTTTCAAATACAAGTCAAGTTTAATCGTAGGCTTCCGCGGCCAGAGCCAGTTGATTCTTGGCTGTCCGGGTGGCGCCGAGTCACGTTTCTTCCAGGGATGTTCTGCCATAGAAGAAGACCCCAGAATGAGGGTCGAAACATCGGTTTCAAGAAACATGACGCGGCGCCACCCGGACAGCCAAAAATCAAGAAGTCAAGTTTGTATTTAAGCAATTATACGATTGCGCTATCGTCCCTGTTCGTGTTTAATACCTACCTCTATTAATGCTTCTGAGTTCTTCAAGCTCAGGGCATTTATTCACCCAGAAACACAGATCAAGTTTATATTTGGTCAAATCAGGTCAACCTGTCATAATCTTTCATCCTAGAAACTGAAACTATTCTAGACCTGTGACGATACGCAAGAAACGGTGACGGGCTTACACCAGTACTATAAAATTCTTGGTTTTAATATAGCGTAGACTCAAAAGCGAAAATTATAATAATTGGAGGAATATTGGAAGAAGTACAAGAATTCTGCTTCATGGGAACTGAAATTACAATAGATGGAAGAAGAAAGAAAGAGATAAAATGTACGATTGATCAAGCAAAGAAAGCGTTCAACAAAAATAAACGAATATTTACACACAAACAAACAAAAACAAAAAATTAGCTGGAGCACAAGAAAGAGATGTTTGGATTATTGCGCTGTATTGATTTGAAACCTGAAGAGTTGGGAAAGAAGATAAAAGGAGATTAATTTCAGTTGAGCATTGTTGTTACAGAAGGATGTTAAGGATTAGTTGGAGGAATAAGATTGTTAATAAAGAAGTGGGCAGGAGAATATGGAAGAGTGTAGAAAGGCTGAGGGTAATTTAATCTGACGTATCTTAAGACATGACAGCTAAGTGAAAAAAATACTGGATGGAATAAGGGAAGGAAATAGATACAAAGAAATACCACGGTCAGAACGCATCCAGCAGACAATGAAAGATGTTGGCTGCAAGAGATATGTTGATATAACTAAAAGAGCAGAGAACAGAGCTGAATGGATCATCGCCGCAGACCAGTCCAAGGAAAGTTTTAATTGCAATGTGAAATTCTTCTGCTTTAGTTCAAGGTACCTGTGCTGTAAACATCTGTACAGTCAATGTTTTAGATTCAACCATTGGCAAAACTGCTTTAGTTGAGCTATGTTGTAGCAATATCGGTCGTTTGGCAGACAGCAAACAAGAAGGTTTTGGCAAAAAGTTGTAGCGTGGTGGAAAGTGGTCAGTTATAATATTGTCAAAACACTGATGTGAAGTACTGAAAGAGTAAACGGTGTACTTAAAATGAACTGAGTTATTATTAATTAACTAAACCAGTTTTTGAAACATTATTAGTGCTCGTGCCATTTGGAAATATTGTTAAAATGCGAAGGGAGCTTATACGGTTATAAAACAAACAAAAAGTATAAATTTTCTTTTATTGAAGGTGAATTTACATGAGATGGCCCAAGCACAGTCGTTTGCTGGTTTGACTCGTAATCGATATTAATGTACATAAAACTTCTTTCTGGACAATTCCTAATTTTTTTTAAAAAAAATGCTAAAGAGTTTTGATTTAAAAAAATAAGCGCGAATAAAACCCTAAGTTCCATAGCGTTTGTATTCTTTGTTTCTTGTACTTTTTAGGAAATTAGGTGGCCTTGCGCGAAAATGTCAAGAATGAGTAACGATTAATAGTGAGGTTGATGGTTTGTAGTAGGGTGAAAACAGAACCGGCTAATTTGAAGCAATTGTTTATTTGTTTGCTGAAATAAGTACGAATCAAAACACTTACAACGTCTTATGTCAGGAATGATGAACTGTTTCCCTAACTATAGAAAATACACACAGCTAGACTCTGAACTATCGCATACCCGTGACCTTGATAGTTTATAATGTTTCCATTTATGGGATGAATTTCGAAAAAAAATCTTAATTTATGATGTTACAAAGCGGGGAACGTAATCTTTAAAATGATGCCTCATTTCTCGATTTTTTTATTATTTTTTTAAATGAAAGAAGTAAGATGGCTTGTCACAAAAAAAAAAAACATCTTTCAGAAGTAATATATATTTACTCTATAGGTAAGAGCCACCATCAGCAGAGACCCAAGACAGACTGAGCTGTATATTAGTGGGCTATCAATGGCTCATTAATAAAGTAATTATTTCGTATTGTAACAGAACAGGCATAATGCCTTTATAGTAATTTTATTTAAGGTAATAGAATTTACATCTATGGATACGTTGGTTATGTAAGCTCTCTGAAGTACAGATATAGTAGGATTATCGCTGATGAGGCATGGCGTGTTGATTGTAGTTAAAATATTGATCCGCTTTAGACGTGATTTCTTAAGTGTTAATCTCTATTAAATGTATTGTAATTATAAACAATTTTCCTACCTTATAAAATAAATAAACCTGCAATCTTCGGATCTACCAAATGTCTGGTAGTTAATTTCTTCGTCGAGATTCAAGAATACATGATACAAGAAGATAATAAATTTTAAAATAGCTACATGGCAATACCGCGACAGGACAGTGTGTTTTGAAGTGGGATTAATTAAAAGCATAATTAACCAAGGACACACACTGAAACAAAAGGTAGGAAAAGTGAATTACATAAAGTAACAATAATTAACAAGCGAGCCGCCATTACCACCGGAACGCGACAACCGAAGTGAGCCGACGATTCCCGAGGAGAGCCGATCCGCTCAGTATTAATAAGAACTACATTCAGGCAACATCTCGACCGGAGCGGAGACTGCAAGGGCCGGCATTGCAGAGCGGGACGCAGTCCTAGAAGCTAGCAGTTCTTCTCTTCAAAAGGAAAGTGCCAATTTTTTATCTTTGTAAGAAACACAAGCTGACATGAGAGAATTTTCATATGATCATTTGCATTGAAAAAAAAAAAAATAATTTTCATAAAGAAAAAAAAATTAAATTATTTTCTTCCCGAGTAAAAGTCAGTTTGAGTTAATATTGAAAAAAAAATTAGTTTCAAATTTCCTGGGGAATTTTATTAATTAATAGTTGTTACCTTGTTTGCATTTCATTGCATGCAATAGCGTACACCTTGTTTAACAATAACTGTGATTGGTGTTGGAGCAGAATTTATGTTTCCATCTTAATTTTTTTGTTTGCTTGCTGGTTCGGTGGATACTTTTTTCTTTGCAATCAAAATATTGTGCGAGTGTATTGAAAGTGTTGACAACATGGCTACAGAAGAGAGTGAAATGGTGGAGGGGATGGCAGCAATAGGAAGTGAGTCCTTGAATGACTCAGGTCCTAAGTTCACTGATGGGTCAGTTCGTGCTATCTTGGTACAGTTGAAATCTTTTCAAAATAGTATGGAGTCAATGAATGACAACTTGAGGGCTGATTTAAAATCAGTAAAAAGTAATTTGAAATCAGTAGAAAGTAATTTGAAATCAGTAGAAAGTAATTTGAAATCAGTAGAAAGTAATTTGAAATCAGTAGAAAGTAATTTGAAGGCTGAGCTTGGGGGTCGATTGCAATCACTTGAGAGTACAGTGGGGAATTTAAATATGTTGGTAGAAGACAATGTTCGACAATTAGGGAATGTCCAATTAGAATTAAGGCAACATAATGTTGATTGTAAGGAACAAGCTGAACGACTAGCGGAACGGCTAACTAGGTTAGAGCATAGTGTGAGTAGGGAGACAATACTGTTACGACAGAATAACGAAGTACTCAGTAAACAGTTAGTTGTCGGGGAAGAAGTCAATGTAAGTCACGTGAGGCGACTGGAGGCGGTAGAGGATCACTGTATCCTTTTGGGGAAACACATCAAAGAAGATAAAGAAAAGGTAAACAGTGTGGTCGCAAATGTCGAGTTGATTTCACAGAACTTGGGTAAGTACCAATTATCCACAGCAGCGTTGATAGAAGATGTTACTAGAGTGAAAGTTCCGGCAGTAGAAAGGGAGGATGTATCCAATGTCAGGGGCCATCATTCGACTTCAACAGCAGCGTGGGTCGAAGAGAAAATTGAATGGGAACAATTTGATGGTGATGGGCATATGCACCCCATTGAATTCATTCCGGACTTTGAGGACTTTGCACCTTTCTCCGTTGCTTCTGAAAAACAGCGGATCGAGATGGTTCGTTGGTACTTGGCCGGAGGAGCGAGGCGATGGGCCGACTGGTTTGCTGGCAATTGTAACACATTTAATGAATTCAAGAGGGAGTTTCGACAACAATATTGGTCGGTGGATAGGCAGATAGCCGTACATAGAGAATTGTTAAGGGAAGAAACTTATGTGGCCGCTAAGGGGACGCAGAAAGACTTTTTCATGATGTGTGCGGTCTCATGCAAATACCTCGATTGGAGTGAAGTGCCAGAGCATAAAAAGATAAGAGTGATATCATGGGGAGACGCAAGAACTGTGCAACATAGGAAGGAATGCTGGGCAGCCTTGGTGGGAATGACTAGTGTGTGTGAGAACCACACCGGGAATTCGAGGGGAACGCCAGTAGGTGTGAAAGAAGAGGATGTTGTAGAAGAGTACCGGAATGATGGAATAAGAGGAGTTTTCAAGGTGGTTTCTCGAAAATCGTATAAAAGTGTAAAATTGAATGGGAGTGCGGGGTCAGGCACTGATTGAAAGTGCATTTATATGCAGACAAATCCTCCACGTTTCTCACTTTTCTGAGGCCATTAGGGTCCAAAAGGAGGTATTTTGTTTTTAACTTACGATTAGAAGTTCAGCTTCGACATAGGCAAAGTAATAGGACCAATGTGAAAAAACAATTGATAATAATAATAACTCATGTCATGTTGTGTTTCGTATGTGAAGTGTTAACCGTTGTAGCCCTGTGGCAAGGTGTGCATTTCGGTTTTGGGGGACAAAAAAAAAAAAAAAAAAAAAAGACTATGAAGATCAATATCAACCTTTGTTCAAGGAGTGGTATTTGATTGTCTTCTTCTTTGTTTTTTTTTTTGTTATTTTAATGTTCCATTGTATTTCTTTCTCCATTTGTATGTGACTTCAAGGTTTGTGCACTAATGTTAAAAAAAAAAATTGTTGTTATTAACATAAGAGTAGTCGAGTGGCTGCCAGCCAAATTTTTTGTATTTCATGTCATTTCATATTGTCTGAAATGTGTAATCATTTCAATCTTAGTTTAAGGGTTACCTGGCGACGGAAGTCGGGGCTTTGTCAATGCCAACTTCCGCCTGGTTCCATCGGTGGGAGTGTAACAGAACAGGCATAATGCCTTTATAGTAATTTTATTTAAGGTAATAGAATTTACATCTATGGATACGTTGGTTATGTAAGCTCTCTGAAGTACAGATATAGTAGGATTATCGCTGATGAGGCATGGCGTGTTGATTGTAGTTAAAATATTGATCCGCTTTAGACGTGATTTCTTAAGTGTTAATCTCTATTAAATGTATTGTAATTATAAACAATTTTCCTACCTTATAAAATAAATAAACCTGCAATCTTCGGATCCACCAAATGTCTGGTAGTTAATTTCTTCGTCGAGATTCAAGAATACATGATACAAGAAGATAATAAATTTTAAAATAGCTACAGTATGCTATAGCGGTTGCTACGCAACCATTCCCATATTTGGCCCTAGACAATGAGCGAAAAGACTCGAACAGGGGTAGATAATAAATTTTCATCATATGCTATTTGGTTAACAACGCAGGAAATTTAAATTCAAACCTATCGAGCCCGAACATGGCATCCACTTTAAAAGCACTAAATCAACCTAAACATGGCGGATCAATGACTCAATAATAATAACAATAATAATTAGAGGTTTGGTTAATTACATTTGCCGCATTACCGCGCCGCTTAAACGGATAATGAAATAATTGTCGGCGAGAACTAGAGCGGTTTCCAACGCGGGAGAGCTCCGATATATCCGCATACAATTAACACAGAGTGGGCGTTTAATAAGCCGGTAAATCCCGCCATCAAATTTAGCTCTGATATTACTGGCCGGAGGCGGAAATATTATTTCCGGTGTTCGGCTGGAAACGCAACGATATGTCGGATTTTCTTCCGATTTCCGCCTAAAAAAAACGCACACGCATTGTGACAATGTAAACAAAAAAATTGTAGTTTAAAAAACTAAAATCACGCTTTCGTAAAGGTTAAAAATAATATTTAAATATAAACATTTTGTTTAACAGTGATAGGACGTCCCACAATTCAGGATAAAATAATTTTTTTGAATAAGCTTAAAGTATACAAAATTAACTTTAATGTAAAAAGCATGGGGTGCTATTTCAGTTGTCTTATAATTTTTTTCTTTGGCTGTTTGTAAAGACAGAGTCATTGTCAAAAGTTATGTAGAGCGCACCCCACGCTTTTTTAACATTAAAGTTAATTTTGTAATCAGTGACTTTATGCTTATTCAAAAAAAAAAAAATTATCCTGAATTGTGGGACGTCCTGTCACTGTTAAACAAAATGTTTATATTTAAATATTATTTTTAACCTTTTAATTCACATTAGTACGAAAGCGTGATTTTATTTTTACACGCTTTATATTAGCTTGACTTGTATGTATGTATGTATGTATGTATGTATGTATGTATGAATGTAACGGAATTTTACAACTCCATTTTGACCCACTTCCCGATGTCCGAGCTGTTTGAAATTTGGCACATATATTAAGAACCGGTGACAATACAATAATTTCATAGCTATATCCTGCTATGCTCATTACTTTGACAGTAACAACAGAAAAATGGTTGAATGTCGTGGAATTTTGAAATATAATTTTAACCCAATTCCAGATGTCCGAGTTGTTTGAAATTTTGCTCATGTATTGATAACTGATTACAATACAATAATTTCATAGCTATGTCTTGATATTCTGATTACGTTGACAGTAAAAATATAAAAATTTTGCACACGTTTTAAGAACCGTTGACAATACAGTAGTCTCTTAGCAACGTCCTGCTATTCTCGTTACTCTGACGGTAACAATAGAAAAATCGTTGCCATGTAATGGAATATTTCATTTCAGTGTTTACCTACTTCCTGACGTCTGAATCGTGTTAAAAAATTCAATAATTTCACTCTCACCACGTTGTCAGTGTATCCTATACTTGATGGGAGTACTGAGTTAGGCAAATGCAGCCGCGACATTAGTGCACAGGTGCGATTCGAGAAATCTTCGTCATTTGGCGGCCAGACCCTTCGGAGATTTCCCACCCAATATAGCCATCATCATCATCGTTCTCCAGTTTCCCGGGTGTGATTTACGAGCCTTGGTTGCTGTAGACTATCGTCTTCTGCTGTCTCCTATCCAGAAAGGTTTCTCTGTCTGAAGTCGCTTAACGTGATGTTGAATAGTAAGTATTCGAAATATTACTTCGTACTATTATAGAAAAGTAGCCTTGTTGCTGTAGACTATCGTCTTCTGCTGTCTCCTATCCAGAAAGGTTTCTCTGTCTGAAGTCGCTTAACGTGATGTTGAATAGTAAGTATTCGAAATATTACTTCGTACTATTATAGAAAAGTAGCCTTCCTCGTTTATCGTGCTATTGGATCTCTTGTTGAGTTGATCATTTAATTGTATTTTACTCGTGGGAATAATACACAGACGGAAAAAAAAATCCCAACACCAAGAAAAAATTATTGTAGAGTAATGAAATTTGGACAATGCATTTGTCAAGTTAACATGTTTAATTGATTAAATTTTCAAGATCACAGGTTAATTTAAGCTCAAGAAAATGCATTTCAAATGTGAAATACTGTTAAATTAATAGCCGGTGTAACCTCCAGAATTTTGAATGCAAGCCTGCAAACGTGAATGCATTGTGTCATACAGGTTTCGAATGTCACTTTGTGGTATGGAGTTCCATGCTTGTTGTACTTGTGCTGTCAATACTGGGACGGTCAGTGCTGGCTGTGGATGATGCTGGAGTTGTCGTCCAATGATATCCCATACGTGTTCAATTGGAGACAGATCTGGTGATCTCGCAGGCCAAGGTAACATGTCGACACTCTGTAGAGCACGTTGCGAGACAACAGCGGTATGAGGGCGAGCGTTATCCTGTTGAAAAACTCCCCCTTGAATGCTGTTCATGAATGGCAGCACTACAGGTTGAATTACCAGACTGACGTACAAATTTGCAGTCAGTGTGTTTGGTATAACCACAAGAGTGCTCCTGCTGTCATAGGAAATCGGTTACTTCAAGGACAGCTCCGAGCCAGGCGCCCTGTAGCGTGCATTCCACTGACTACAAGCCATCGCCGTTTGCGACTCCAGTGGTGTCAAGCCAGAGCTCATTGGAGGACGGAGTGGAGATCTGTTGTGTTTTCTGATGAAAGCAGGTTCTGCCTTGGTGCCAGTGATGGCCGAGTGTTGGTCCGAAGGAGGCCAGGGGAACGCCTGCAACCAAACTGTCTGCGGCCTAGACACACTGGACCTACACCTGGAGTCATGGTCTGGGGAGCAATTTCCTATGACAGCAGGAGCACTCTTGTGGTTATACCAAACACACTGACTGCAAATTTGTACGTCAGTCTGGTAATTCAACCTGTAGTGCTGCCATTCATGAACAGCATTCAAGGGGGAGTTTTTCAACAGGATAACGCTCGCCCTCATACCGCTGTTGTCTCGCAACGTGCTCTACAGAGTGTCGACATGTTACCTTGGCCTGCGAGATCACCAGATCTGTCTCCAATTGAACACGTATGGGATATCATTGGACGACAACTCCAGCATCATCCACAGCCAGCACTGACCGTCCCAGTATTGACAGCACAAGTACAACAAGCATGGAACTCCATACCACAAAGTGACATTCGAAACCTGTATGACACAATGCATTCACGTTTGCAGGCTTGCATTCAAAATTCTGGAGGTTACACCGGCTATTAATTTAACAGTATTTCACATTTGAAATGCATTTTCTTGAGCTTAAATTAACCTGTGATCTTGAAAATTTAATCAATTAAACATGTTAACTTGACAAATGCATTGTCCAAATTTCATTACTCTACAATAATTTTTTCTTGGTGTTGGGATTTTTTTTTCCGTCTGTGTAATTAATAATGAAACTACAACTCAAAGAAAAAGAGAGATTGGCAAAGAAAAGCCAACAGTAAGAAACATACTTTTTAAACTATCTGAACTAAAAAGTTAAAAATAAAATTGTAGTTTAAAAAACTAAAATCACGCTTTTGTAGTAATGTGAACTAAAATGTTAAAAATAATATTTAAATATAAACATTTTGTTTAACAGTGATAGGACGTCCCACAATTCAGGATAAATTAATTTTTTTGAATAAGCTTAAAGTATAAAGTCACTGATTACAAAATTAACATTAATGTTAAAAAAGCGTGGGGTGCGCTCTACATAACTTTTGACAGTGAATCTGTCTTTACAAACAGCCAACGACAAAAAATATAAGACAACTGAAATAGCACCCCATGCTTTTTTACATTAAAGTTAATTTTGTAATCAGTGACTTTATACTTTAAGCTTATTCAAAAAAATTAATTTATCCTGAATTGTGGGACGTCCTATCACTGTTAAACAAAATGTTTATATTTAAATATTATTTTTAACATTTTAGTTTACATTACTACAAAAGCGTGATTTTAGTTTTTTAAACTACAATTTTATTTTTAACTTTTTAGTTCAGATAGTTTAAAAAGTATGTTTCTTACTGTTGGCTTTTCCTCGCCAATCTCTCTTTTTCTTTGAGTTATTTTTAATTATTATTCCCACGAGTAAAATACAATTAAATGGTCAATTCAACAAGAGATCCAATAGCAGGGTAAACGAGGAAGGCTACTTTTCTATAATAGTACGAAGTAATATTTCGAATACTTACCTTTATTCAACATCACGTTAAGCGACTGCAGACAGAGAAACCTTTCTGGATAGGAGACAGCGGAAGACGATCGTCTACAGCAACCAAGGCTCGTAAATCACACCCGGGAAACTGGAGAACGATGATGATGATGATGGCTATATTGGGCGGGAAATCTCCGAAGGGTGTGGCCCCCAAATGACGAAGATTTCTCGAATCGCACCTGTGCACCAATGTCGCGGCTGCATTTGCCTAACTCAGTAATCCCATCAAGTATAGGATACGTGTACTTTAACTTGAAGTCCTAACCATGGGTTATCCTAATCTTTTCCATTTATAATATCCGCAAAAATGCGAACCGAAATCGGGATTCGAGCAGGGAATGTCTGCTCGCCAGTCACGCGCCTTAACCAAATAGGCCACAAAGACGATTCGAAAAGTGGGTGAAAATAAGCCACATCTTTCAAAAGACGGTTAAATCACTTTAGTGTTTTTACTGTCAAAGTAATGAGATTACCAAGACATAGATATGAAATTATTGGATTGTCATCGGTTCTTAATGCATGTACAAAATTTCAGACAATTCGGAGTTTCTGAAGTGGGTGAAAATTGAAATGAAATTTTCCATTACATTAATCCACTTTTAAGTTGTTTCTGACAACGTGGTGAGAGTGAAATTATTGAATTTTTATCGGTTCTTAATAAGTGTGCAAAATTTCAAACGATTCGGACGTCAGGAAGCGGGTAAACACTGAAATGAAAGATTCCATTACATGCAACCATTTTTCTATTGTTACCGTCAGAGTAACGAGAATAGCAGGACGTTGCAAAGAGACTACTGTATTGTCAACGGTTCTTGAAACGTGTGCAAAATTTTTGTTTTTACTGTAAATGTAATCAGAATATCAAGACATAGCTATGAATTTATTGTATTGTAATCAGTTATCAATACATGAGCAGAATTTCAAACAATTTGGACATCTGGAATTGGGTTAAAATTAAATTGCAAAATTCCACGACATTCAACAATTTTTCTGTTGTTACTGTCAAAGTAATTAAAATAGCAGGGTATAGCTATGAAATTAATATGTGTGCCAAATTTCAAACAGCTCGGACATCTGGAAGTGGGTCAAAATGGAGTTGTAAAATTCCGTTACATTCATACATACATACATACATACAAGTCAAGCTAATATAAAGCGTGTAAAAACATATAAATGATTTCATAAAGAGCTAAATTAATTCAGAAACGTGTATAACTGGATAATGCAAAAAGAAAATTTAAAAAACCTTTCTGGAAACAAAATCTCACTGTAAGCAAGCCATCAAGATATATGGTTCTTATTTATGCTAGTTAAAATGATGATCGTCCTACGAGAGACTGGTCTTAACTGGAAAACCATATCATAAAATCTTGGAAGAGAATCGTATGTATATAAAAGCTTCTGAGATCGTGAAAAATGACATATTGAGCGGATAGTTCTCGCGATTGATTTCTTCGAGTTTACTATAATAGTGACATAGAACACAGCGGAAACATCTGAATCATAAAAAAACCTCGTAAGGCCGTCAGATGTAACGAGTTGGACGCACGGTTCTGTCAATCCATTTCTTCGCAGTTGCTTGCCTAAATGGAATTGTAATTAAAAAATTTCATTTTGCTGTAACAAGTTTAGCTTTTTATTAGTATAGAATAATAACTGGCAATAACGCTGAATATGCTTCTGGTGTTAACTAAAACGAGTTCGATAAGAAAAAAATCTATTACAGTGGGAGACATTGATCTTTGTTTGTAATCTCTACATAGGCTACATAAATCTGGACCGGTTTGTGTTTCTCTCTTTGTTTGAAATGGCATCACGGACAAACTAGGGAACCGATTTTGATTCGGTTTTCACAGTCTTGAAGCTTACTGTCATCTTAAAAATCTGCGTTATGTTTTATGACTTTTCGTGACTACACATCGGTGCGGGAAATGATCATCTGTTCTTAACCACAAAAGATAGCCGCCAAAGATGCTTGATACAATCTCAACCTGACCAAAGATTAAAAAAATTCAGTTTTCCACTATTCATTGTTTATTGTATTAAAAAAAGAAACCATTTGCTATTTCACGAATCTTTTTTTTTTTTTTTTACGTTCACGAATTGTGAATGTATCCTTTTATTTTGGAGATACTATTCGTAGTTTGAGAAATTTCATTATTTAATATAATTGCTGGATCGAGTGCTCCGGTGGCAATTTCCCTAATCAGCTATTTACCCCTTTCTTCTCCCTATTAGTATTACTGCATGTATGTTCGTTTAGGCCAACTAGGACCACGTTAAGTTGTTTAGCTTGAATTTTGCTGTAGATGTGTAGACTATACATCGTGTGACAACTAGGGTTGTTAGCCCTGAAGGGCACCTACAGTTTAATAACCTTTAAATATAAATTCCTCCCTCTACTTTTGGCCTTTACGAATTATAATTTTAAATTCCTTCAGCGTTTTTGGTAAATTTTTTATTTCTTCATCTGGTAATTTATTTCAATTGCTGACTTCCAAACTCACAAAGGAAAATCTTACCACTCCCTTATGCGTGAAATCTTCCACGGACTACTCTCAATTCTTACACCAATATCTTTTCAAGCCTCATCACTAAGATTCTCCTTGTACTCTCCCAACACTCTCTTTACCCTATGAGGAAATTTCTTTCATAGGGTTTAGTTTTTTTTCCTGCTTTGCGTGAATAATAGTTACGTAGAAAAATCTGTCATATACTCATTAGTCCAGACACTCAGGTTTGCGTTGTTTACTACTTTCAGGCATATTGTCCATACTTACATCATTCTAGATCAGTGGTTCCCAGTTAGTGGTACGCGATCCAAAGGGGTACGTGAGGTTCCTTCAAGGGAAACGCGCGGAAATCTATTGACTATTGTAATCATTACTATAATTGAAAAAAAAACAATTACGCAAACATTACTTTTGCCAAAATATGTTTTAAGACTGTAAGAGAGAAAATTATATTACTGTAATGCTGTGGTTGCGCGAATCACTCGACAGGGATTAATCCGTTTATTTATTTATCATTTCAGGTATAAGGGGTACGCTAGGTTGAGTTCGTTTCTGAAGTGGTAATCAGGAAATACGAATTCGGAACCACTGTTCTAGATAGAATCTTTAATTCGTTGTAGATGTTGAATGTGTATTAGGCTTACATTTAATCCAAAATGGAAACGGAAGAACCGGGTGCAATTATTAAATAATTCAAAAGAAATTGCATTCGGGAGGACTCCGATTTGAATCCCCGTCCGGGCATCCAGATTTGGGTTTTCCATGGTTTCTCCATATCACCCCAGGTGAATGCCGGGATGCTTCCTTCAAAAGACCATGGCCGAATTCCTTCCCATTCCTTTTCCGAGTCCAAACCCGCCTCTAATGACCTCGATGTCGACAAGCCGTAAAGCCATAAGTAAAAAAAAAAGAGAAAATTCATGAGGATTTTCTGGTAACATTAAGGGAGATTGGCCCTGCGTTTGGCATACAGATAAAGTGGTTACGAAACGTAGTCCTCTTCTCGTCATGTTGTGAGGTACACAACCTCACATTTCGTGATTTTCACATTAAAAAAGCTATTTATTTAATAATTGTAATTGTATATACTAACTCTGAATTTTAAGTTCCAAGGTCAAAGCATGTCAAGATGAATATAATGAGATCTCTGGAAAATAAAAAACAGTCGAGATAAAGTTGAAGAAAAGATTTGAAAGGAAGAGGACGAGTTAGTTTTGGAAAGAACATGTTTTAAGAGAAGAGATGAAACAGAATGGCTAGATGGAAGCCACGAAGAATCCTGGCGGGATTAAGAAGAGGAAAATATTAGCCTGAGGGCAGAAGGTTTAGGGTTTTGATAAGGATAATGGAATATGAGTTTGGAAATTATAATTGTTTGTTTAGTAGAAAATATAGGAATTATGAGATAAGTAGAAAGTGTTTTATTTGATATTGAGATTGAAATATAGATATAGGCAACGGAGTTGATATAATGTTTGTATGGTAAGAATTTGATTTACAGCGTGAGTATCGAAATAAAACCAGCAACGAATAAAGAAGGATTATGGAAATCCTTATGTACTGGTCTGGTGCAGGAAATATAAGCAAAAGTATTAATTTAAAAGTATGATAAAGTAACACTCACATATGTACTCTACAAAATAAAAGGGGACGATACAGTGGTACGTTACAATGTTCGTAGTGGAATAAGAATATTTAAAACTAAATTATCAGCAACAAACTCATATAAACACTTGCTAAGAACTTAGCTCTTTTCTAGCACAGACATTAGAAACGGAAACTGTTCTGTACGCAGATTTGCACGAGTATTACACTCTTTCATATCCAGAAACTGAAGAAATATTCTTAAATAAATTTTTCTTTCCATCCTCCGATATTTTGTAACTGTTCCAACGGCTCTACGCAAAATTGGCAGGTAGAAAAAATTATTAACACCCAGTACTTGATTTAACTCAATTCAATTGCTATGGAGCTCAAGATCAGGTGTAATTTCCTAGACTTATTTTTCCTCGTTTCTTGCACCCATCCATTTATTCTCTCTACCAATTTTAATTTTCAATACTTTAAGCGTTTTCGGTAAATTATTCATCAATTTCTTTGGTAACTTATTCCAATCCCTGATATCCTTACCTAAAAAAGAGAATCTTCCCACACCCTTGTGCCTGAAATAGAATGTCAGCTTGTGGTCATGGTAATCTTTTCCCTTCCATGAAGTACTTTTTTACTCACACCAATATCTTTCCATGCCTCATCACCAATATACTCCTAGTACACTCCCATGACTATCTTCACCTTCCTCCCATCTTCCAATGAATCCAATTCCAGCTCCTTTATCATATCAGTTACTGAATGTCATCTGCGTTAATTTCCAGAGACAAATCTAGCAGCCCTTCTTTGCACTCCTGTATTTGACACTCAAAAGGTGGATGCCATACTAAACTCCGACATTCAAGCAATGATCGGACCAAACTTTTGTAATCCAGTTCCCTCACTTCTCTGGTTCATTCCCTCATCACTGTACCACTCTCTCCAATACACGAAGGAATTTAACAACAGAGTAGGACGGTTGGCAGTTGCAATTCATAATCGGCAAACTGTGTACCAAATTGTAGACTTCTGCGCTAGGCATAGGCCTACTACATTGTGGATGGTAAACCGTTCTTCGGATGGCGGAGACGTTACATTTGATGCCCTCAAAGTGTTTCGGAAGTGATGACCGATACTCTACAATCTCCATGCACAATACTAATGACTCACTACAGTAATCCCAAGTTAAACGCACACGATTTAACGCCAGGCATACCGGGGAATTTAATCCCAATTTCAGATTTACCCGGGGATATGCTTTGTATCGATAACATTCTCCATGCTAATCTCCGATATTCGGGAGTCGTAGCTAAAATGCAATGTTGCATTGCTCAAATAGATGGGCGGATAAATTTACGCTCAATGGATTTATGATAACAAAAAAAATAATAGCAATAAAATATAGGTAAATAGGTAAGTAGCAAAATTGCTACCGGTGTATGCGCTCCATACCAGTTAAATTAAACTAAAAATTAATTGATTAATGATTGCCGTCTCCATTTCTATCCTAGCTGTACAACTCATGGTCCGTGAATCACGTTATACCTCTAGAATAATATACACTTAGAAGTAACTCAGACAGAACAAAGCTGCCTGCACGTTATGCCCTGAGACTTCAAACTGAATGTTTTTTGAGGTCTTACGGTTAGTCGACGTTGAGATCATTAGAGCCAGGAGTACATTGGAGAGGAATAAGGAACGGGAAAGAATTTGGTACTGGCCTTTTGAAGTGACAATTACCATTACTATTACTATTACTCCGCGATCCACTAAAAGTGTGTGGCGAAGGGTGCATTGCACCTATCCGGAAAGGTAATGGTTTGGAAGGGATATACGGGATATGGCAGGAGGCGCCCATGGGCTATTGTGAGGAACCATCCCAGCATTCGCTTGGAACGTTCTGAGGAAACCATGGAAAACCCAGATCAGGATGGCCGGAGTGCTTTATCCAAAGCTACTCCTGTCGGATTTTATGTTTACTTGCCCGATAAATCCTTTCTATTCCACTCCCTGATCGCTCGTGGAAAAAATGAGTACAGAAATGAATCGGTTCTGGCCCTGATTTCTCTTATGTTATTTTCGCGGTCATTCCAAGATATGAATGTTGCTGGTAGCAATATTTGTTTACTGTCATTCCGAAATACGGCAGTCGAGAATTTTTCAATTAACTTCTGTCGAGAGCAACGCCTTCGGTGTTCCAGGTCTTCCCAACCTAACTCCTTCAACATCGCACTTACGCTTTCCCTCCAACTATATATACCTGTCACGAATCGGGCGGCTCTTCTTTATACCATCTCTAATGCCTCCATTAATCCCGTTTGATGAGGACCCTATACAGAGCAACAATATTCTAAGTGAGGCCGCACTAGTGACTTGTATGCAATCGATTTAACTTTCGGAGTACATAGTTTTAAATTACGGCATTCGCCAGGAGATATTTCGGGAAACAAAGAAGAAGCGGAATCTGTATATCCTGTCGGGGATACGAGCCCGATCCTCCGGAATGTGAGGCCAGAGCGTTCCTGCACGCCAACCAGCTTAGTGACCAGAATAGTGTCGGTTCCCTCCCACGCAAAGTGTATTCCACCCCTGACGCTGCGAGTGCCTGTAGCGGAAGCACCCCTTGGTCGAGACACTGTTTTCTCAAGAAACTGAGTGAAAACATCCGCCAGACGTGAGTTTATCGTTACGAAAACATTCTCCAGCCCAGGGTCACAACTACACACACTACTACGATCGCCGTCACCAGGTCACAAGAAAAGTTTAGCAGGGGGCTGAAAATACTACCTTATTAAGCTCACCGCTTTGATTACTCTCAACTTTATCTCTTCACTAATCTGTCTGTGAGCCGGAAATAAAAGTTTAATGTCGAGCTAGCACACGTCCGTGACTTTGGCCACGTTGAGCGATGAATTTTTCAGTCGTATTATTGTCAACTTGTTAATTATCATCATTAATTAACTATAGTCGGCGTCATGAAATTAGACCTGCCAAGGTCACGTAGTCTCCACTGCCTCCCCTGCCCGCACCAACCCTCTGTCCCTTGGTTGGGCCGGCGACATTGCCACATTAGCTTTTGCAGGTCGTCCATGCGTATTTTTACACGCGGTCGCTTTATTTCCTTAGTTAAAGGCCTATTCGAGTAATGTTAATGGTGGTGATATTCAGGAACATAATCATGAAATTAGTGTATTAACAGACAGAAGTAATATTCGCGAACAGGCCGCCGGGCTTTGGAAACCTAATTAAAATCATTGTAGCAGATATTTTAAAGTATTTTTAAGGAATATTACCAATAACTAATACGCAAAAAAAATACTTCGCTAAATTACAAACACTGACATGGAGGTATTTGTGGCAGTCATTTCTTTGTATAATCGATCCCTTACATTTTATAAATTAATTTTCGTTTTGTCTTTGATTTTGAAGATTTCTCGCGAAATTTGTCATGTATGGGCCATTGTGTACAATGTGTAATTCTTACAGAAGCTGAAAATAGCTTTTCTGTGGAGGACAGGAAATATGTTTCTCAGTCGTAAACGAACCGACCGACCAGCCGGCACTGCGGCATGCGCTGCGCGCAATCATTCGCGCAAATATAAACTGTGAAACAATCCAAAAGGGGTTGTCTGAAGAGGCTTTGCCTGCTACCAGAATTAATTTCAGTATTTTCTTAGAAACTTTCTCGCTGGAAGTTTTTACGTAAAAAAATAAAACGTAAGTTAGTCAGCGACAACATTTTACATTAAACAGCCGAAACAACTAAGCGCTTCGTGTAACATTTTATATTGTTTATTCACATTGTTCCCTATTTAATGAATAGAATGTATTCGGTATGAGTCTGTTAACTTTCAGGAAGGTGCATAATTGTTTTTGAGTTATTACTTATTATTTTTATTGCTTTTTCTGTCGGTTGAAGTGAAAAAGTATTTTGATTTCTAATTTTCATGGAAAACCATTACTATTTTTTTTAAAACAGTCACACAAATATTTTGGAATTATAAAGCACATCACCTTGTTCCGCATGTTAAGTATTATGTTTCAGAAATTTTTTTGCACTCATTACTGAAAGTTGATTTTTTTTGCTGATTTGCAAAACTGTTCGGATACTCCGTGACCTTCACAGGACTAATTTCGTGACTGCCACTATAACAACTGGTACGTATTTTGTGATGAATCAACGGCATCAGGATATCTTTTTTTTTTCTTTTTTTTTTTTTTCTTCTTGTTTTTTAACCCAAATACCGTGTGATAACACTTCCTTAACTCGGCTAGTTACCCGAGAGCATTTTATAAATTCTCAACGCCGAGAGAAATTTAGTACTTATGTAAGTACTAGCTTCGAGCCCGTCAAAAATGACGGTTTGAACCCACAATATTCTTGCAGTTCATTTTTTTGCAGTTGGTTAATTATAAGGAATTGTTATTAAATAATACTAATGGCCTTGATTTTATAACGTTCTACGTATTTCATTTGCAGTGTACATGGCAATGCAGTAGTAACTTCTACTGAATTAATGACGACGGTAGTATAGACTGACATTAAAAACAAAAAATGCAATCCCAAAAACTTTTGATCTCCATGTAATATCATTTTTATTCCTGGTCCAGGCAAAATTCAGCACGTTAAATATGGAACTACTTCCACCTTTAATGACATGGCGCTTATGAAAGCAGTTTAAATGGTTTGTAAAACTGAGTTAAGAGTGAATTATGTTGTAACTAAATGTGTTAGTTGCGATTCTGGTCAACTTAACCACAACGATCAATAATATTGCAATCGAAAATCATAGCTTCTGTTATCCTCATATGAATAACGATGGGCATCACCTGTGGTGCTAGTAGAAATTTATTCCGGAAAAGCTTGTAAGGAAAAATAAACAGCGATTGGGTCTACTGGAGACCGCGATTCCGCCAAAATGACATTCAGTAATGACGTCATAATACTGCTGTAGTCAATCGCAAGACATATTATTTTCAAGCAGTAATTCCGTTATAATACAGTCTGGACCATTATTTTCAAGCGGAAATTAGATTGTAATACAGCCTGGACCGGCACAACACGGTTAAATGTACTTCTGAAAGTATTTCTGGAGGAGTCTTCCGTTTGACCACGTCAGTGTTGCGACGCCGATTCCTGGCGGAATCGCGATCTCCAGTACCCGGCTTATTTAAATAAATGAATTTTACTTTAAATGACGGAAAGTATAGTATCAAAAACGGATAACTGTCATTTGAGTGATACATTTCGCTATTCGTACATTTCGGGTAAACTTTCTCTCAGTTTTTAATATACTTCATTGTTTATCTTCTGCCAAAGAAATTCTTAGGTTATGTTTTAACCTACGTAGTTCTTATAACTGATACAGATAATATAACGTAAACCTCGAATACCCTTCTCATTACATGAATTTCTGCATCTAGTTGTCGTAAATACACAAAAAGCAACATGAAAGAACGGTTGTAATATGGTGGCTGTTGATTCGCGAGTGACGGCTGGCACGTGACCGTTCTCTAGCCAATAGCTATAGAGGACGTGCGCAGTCTCCAGATCACGCATTTTATATAAGAGGATACCTCTGTTTTTTAAACGTGTAGTATATGAAGCGGAAGTTAGAAACAGTTCCAGCATTTGCTTAGATGATTGCGGGAAACCGTTTAAATCATGACGGCTGGTACGCGTGTCTAAAAATTTGAACGTGGGCGTGTAGTAGGGTACACCCTTCATCCGCATTAACTGACGCAGCCTCACTACCGACTGGTTGTTAAAATCTAAAATTCTGATCGACGTACCTAATAAATGTTATATTTTTATAACATGAGAGCAGCGAAGAAGCTGTAATTGCCGTCGCGACACTGCTACGACGATACTCGGCCCCTTCTTTGCCCGCCTCCATGCCTGCACGGCAGAGACTCCGGCTGCTCCGGAAATTTGGTTAGGCGTCGCATGACGCTGCCTCCGGCGAGCCTCTATTTCCCGCACACCGAAGCTACGAAGTCCTCCCCTACTCCGCCTTTAATATACCGCCAGCTCGTTGGAGCCAGATTGAATGATGAGTTCAAGAACTATCCTCTTTTTCTTTCGGGAAAGATATGGTTTCTGAGCTTTTGAAAAGAATATATATTTTAATGGCTTCTGAAGCAGAAATGTTTACTAGGTACTCTTTCTATAAAATAACTCTTGATTGTGTAACCAGAGACGTTTCGCACTTCCGTGTTTTGGCATCGTCAGACTGATATATAAACGTTTTTCTACTGTACATTGGTTAGAGATAAAGTTGGAATATAGCTGACACTATTCTTAATATATCATCCATTGGATGAAACTGTCCCAGAAACAATGCGCGATATTAAAATAATTTACTGAAACAATTATCTTTGGATCTTTTTTCCAGCACATATGTTTCCACTTCTTTCAGAAAAATAGAAAGAAAGCGACGGAAACTATTCTCCAGTCTTCCTTAGATCACATGTTGGGTTTCCTGGCTCTGAGTCTGCCATCTCTGACTTTGATTCTCTCGCATCATGTTCCAATTACGAGTAGATGACTATGTCAAGTACATCACTAAATCTTAGAGACACGGGAAGGTTTGAACAACTAGTGAAGGATATTTAAACAGAATGCTTATAGCAGTTGGAAAAATAGTACAGAAATAAAATTTAAAATAAAAGAGCAACTAGAGATATTTAAGTAGCTGAGTAACATCATCTTCGTTATTTTCGGATCCAATTCAATAATTGTAACACTTATAAGAGACATTTATAAGCCAATGTTCATCGAGAAAGAAACTGAAGTAGTCAAAGTCAAACTGATACTTGAAATTACATTATCAAAATATTCGGTGTAAAATCTGAGGTTGTGGAAATGAAGCAAAGAAGAATATGTTTCTGGAACGAGCCAAGCTATGTTAAATAAAGAATACGTTATAAAGTAGCAAATAATGAGCATGAACTACAAAACATCACATTGATCTAGTCAGAGGAGAAACCAGCCGTGGGTTAAAAACATTGGTGGAACAATTATGAAGAAAGAGGGGGGGGGGGAGAGGCGCACGGAAGGGAAAAGGTATGTGAGTAGAAAAAATTTCTTTTGTAGGTAAGGGAGTAAGAGGTCGGAATAAATTACCAAGGGAAGTGATTAATTATTTACCATGAACGCCGAAAGAATTAAAAATTAAAATACGTAAAGGGAAAAAGTAGTTGAATATTAAAAAAGTTAAAAACGGGTATGCAGAAAAAATTGCCTCCGGAGTGAGCCTTCCATTGCTATTAAATTAAATGCCCCAAACAGCTAAATATATTATTTTAAGCAATAATTTTATTACCTACGAACTTAAACGCATACATTTGCTGAAAAAAAACAGCCAGATGCAATAAAATTCATCAGTATCATAAATTATTACGTCAAGAATGATAATGTGAACAGTGAAACAGTTGGCATCAAAAGTCGTTACCGTAGATCAAATAAGAAATCACTAACTAAAGAGTGAAAGAACGGAATCTTATGGAACAAAACATAACATTAGAGCGGATAGTGAAATATGCAGTTTGTTGCACTACTTATAAACAGTTCCAACACACAAATACAAACAAAACCAGAAGATAATACTGTGGAAATTATGACAGCGCAACGTAGTGTGTTTAAATTCATTTGAAATTAACATGGAAAGAATTTAACATACCAAATCAAAAGATGCTAACTCTGAAACGAAATGAAAGCGAAAGAAGGTTACCTTTGAATATGCTCCAGATTATGGAGTGAAATGCGTTCGGACAAAACTAAAATGAAATTCAATTTGACTGGCGTTGGTTATGTATACAAAGTGATAAAAAGTTAAAGGTTAGTAGAAGACGTTCCTGTGCTGAAATATTTCGGAAATAACGAGTTGTTCTGATGCTAAATATATCTTTCCCAGGTTACATTAATGTTGTTGGATAAGTTAATGAATCGTGTTGCTAAATGCCCTGCGTTAAGGAATCACTGCTGTATGGAAGCAGACACAAGGTGAAGAAACATTTATACTGCAAACGAAAAGCATATTTGGATTGGCGAGATAACGGTTAAGCATTTACAAGAACATTCTAGTGCATTAACTTTCTGCTACCTTTTTTAATTATATACAAAAAGAGCTAAATGTATGGACACGTAATCCGTCACATGTTGTAAAGCGCTAAAGTAAATGTCAGTAAAACAAATATAGCAATATATCAGGCCTAAAGCATGACGCTAACACAGACATACACTAACGAACATTGTTTGACTTTCGCTTTTAATTCGAACAAAAATATATTTGCGATTAATAACCGTGTTAATTTTTTTTTTTTTTTTTTCTTCCTGCCGAGGATCCCATAGTATACAGAAGATTCCATACAGTTATTTTAAAATTTGCAGTGACAAATGTAAAGTCGATAGGAAAGGACAAAACAGTTTTCATGATATTTTTTTTTTTTTTTAGAGTCTCAGAACTGTGTCAAACACTCAAATGCCTAAAGTCAAGTAGACACTAATTAAAATTATTTGCTTAAAGTGAAGACACAAAGATCCTCTTTATATACCCGTAGTAAAACCGTAATGTCTACGTAACCGTTTTCCAGTACTGTCGAGAATAGAGTTGTCAATAAAAATTCTGTTTTATATTATTTGAGTATTTTTGTCGTAGTGTTTCTGTCACAAACAGATCTGTAATCCGTGTTCAGGCTCGTGGTGTAACATTATGTGTTTGCAAAGGAATTATAATGCACGCTAATATAGTTACAGCCATAAAGATTAGAACTTTATGTTAATCAAAGCGTGTGCAATAAAAGAAGCTCTCCGCCAAACTTGATGCAGGACGGCGACTTTAATCCTCAAACCGTCTCGTCATTGTCAGATAATAATCGGGATCAACGATCTGGTATGCTTGATTGAACAGTATCTGCTTTGCTCCGAACCGCTGACGTCCTGCCTCGGAAATATGACGAGCCAAACTACTAGCTATCTTTCGTTGTTTTTGCTAGTTTCAGCTGTTTTAGTTCGTTACTCTTGATACCTATAAATAGTAGTGACAAGTAGCAAATTGACTGCAGCATCCTGCAGATAATTTAAGCACTTCTTCATATATCTTATAACACCTTGAACTTCATCATACATCGAACAGCATCTATGCTCTCACTCTATACCTGGTCTCGTTGTGACTCCCCGAACCAATGTGCAGGCGCCTAAACGCGCGCTGTCACAATGTCGGGTTATAGGCTCTATATCAAAACGTAATTACTAGGTGGTCGATGCGAAACAAGTAGAAAACATATCCGAAAAGCTCCTTACTCTAGAAAACACACACAGATTACATCCAAAACATAGAATTACTTAATGACTTCAAATAAAAAAAGTAAGTATTTGCATTACCATATATATTTTCTCTAAAAGGTGATTTTATTACGAGCCATATTTCTCCCTTCATACTAAACCAAATCGATTAATACGATATCATTTTAGAGATTAAGTTCTCCGCTTTGGTAACATCATTCATTAAGAAAGGAATTAATCTAAATTCAATCCGTAAATGGAAAAATTATGAACAATCATAGTCACGGGTATGTGACTCCGGGCATCCAGATTTGGGTTTTCCATAGTTTCCCCAAATCACTCCAGGCGAATGCCGAGATGTTTCCTTCAAAAGGCCATGGCCGAATCCCTTCCCATTCCTTGTCCCCAGTCCCATCCCGCCTCTAATGAGCTTAGCCGTCGACGAGGCGTAAAGCAATAAGTAAAAAAAAAAAAATAATAATAATATGTGACAATTCACAGTCAAGCTGCTAGGATTCGTTTGCGTCGATATCGAGTGATCTTATACCACTAGATAGAAGAACCACATACCGAAATTTTCACACGGGCCATAATCGCGTTACCGCTTGCTATTTCAGTTGACAAATAAATATTTGTTGCTGCCAAATGAGATTGTTTGGACCGAAGCTGCAAGGATTCGTTGGTATTGATAAGCAGTGATCACATCACTGCACGAGATATCGCACACACTGTGTGTGTTTTTTTAGAGTAAGGAAATTTTCGGATATTTATTCCGATTGTTTCGCGCGGACCATGTAATAGTTACTTGTTGATATAGAGCCCATAACCTGCCAATGTGACAGCGCGCGCTTAGGCGTCTGCACTGTGGTTCGTGGAGGCACAACGAGACCAGGTATAGAGTGAGAGCATAGATGCTGTCGATAATAATTAGATGCCATTTCCTTTTGAAATGAACTTGCTAGTATTGTCTCGGTACGATTTTGTGACCGGAGATAGAGAAACGTTGACACACCACAGAACCAGGAAAGCGAGGCGAGAGTGTGAAATACGGACTAGACGTCCTTCGTCCTGTGCGTCACCGATCAAAACGGAATAGGTACGCAGAGGTCTTTATTTTGTGTTTTCTGATGATTTTTAGTTGTCACCAAAATACCTCTGTGTACTCGTGGAGCAGCAATGCCAAACTTTCTTCATCAGCCCATGAGCTGTAAAATTCTGACATGAAGTGTCTTCGTAGTTTGCATTGCATTCATTTTTACTGCACGTCTTTTTTTTCTCTTACTTTGTTTTCTTCTTTTCTTACTAGGCTTTATTTTTAAATGTTTTATTTCTTCAATTGCTTACTTAATTTATTTTACAGAGCGGTCTCCTGTGCGGTCCCAGGTATGCTTCGTATTGCGCATGTTAGTTTATGGTGGGATTAGTGCTTACTTGCGCCTTGCGGTAAAAAGTAGTTGCTAATTTTACTTAGCGATTCCTGAACACTGGTAAATCCCCTACCTGTTCTGCACTCTCTGTCGGACGTTGTCAACACGGGCCTTCCGGGCCAGCTTCTCGTCTAGGATGACACGCAGGTTATCACCCAAGGAATTCTCTCGCCGAAGAGCTCGAGTCTTGGGCGCGGTGGCGTTCTTCTTCTTGTCAGCATGATGGCCTGGCTTTTAGACGCGTTTATACGAATCCTCCATTTAGTAGCCCAATCTTGTATGTCTTCCAATGCTGCCTATCATCTCAGGGCTGCAAGATGATGTGAAAATTGTAGTGTCATCTGCGTATAAAGCCGTTTCAGCTTGCTGCCACATGGACAGGTGTATATAAGATATAAAGGACGGAGCCGAGTACACTGTCCTGCAGGATGCAGCGCGGATGTATCTTCGCGAGTATGACGCGTTATTCACCTTGACGACGAACGTCCGTTTCTGCAGGTAACTGCGGATTAGCTTCAGGAATCGGCCTGCCAAGCCTAGGATCACCAATATGTATAACAATCCCTCGTGCCAGACCGAGTCGAATGCTTTGCCCACGTCGAGGGGGACCACTCCACAGTGACCCCTGTAGGCTGCAATTGAATGCACCCGTTGCCATCTCCACTACTCTCATTAACTGATGCACCATGGATTGGCTAGTCCTGAAAGCGTGTTGTTCAGCAGCCACCATGTTGCCCTCTTGGATGTGAGCCTGAAGGCGTTTCAGGAGAAGGCGTTTCAGGAGAAGGCGTTTCAGGAGAAGGCGTTCAAATATCTGGTTTATGGCTGGACGGAGACTTTTCGGCGTGTAGTTTTGGGTAAGAATCTTTGGATCCTTCCCCGGCTAGGGAAGGGCGATGAAATCTGCATGTTTCCAAGCCCATGAAAAAGTAGCACTTTCACTGATGTGGTTGAAGTAACGAACTAGCCTATCGATGATCTCGGGTATTAGTTTCTTGAGGATTCTGTTCGTGATGCCTTTATCTCCCGGTGTTTTGTCAGGTGGTAGATGTGTCATCAGTTTCAGAAACTCTCGCCTTTTAAATAGCTCGGTTTCATCATCTCCTCCTTCGTCCCGCATATTACGTCGGCGACACTCTTGAAGTTTTCATTGAAGGCGTTGGCGAGCGGCACGTTATAGTAAATAAGAACAATTCCATAACTCTGCGTTCCACGCTTTCTGTTGTGAAAATAATCAATTTTGTCACTAGTGTTCTCGTATTCTTAGTTACGACTGAGTTTATTCCACGGTAGAAATTTCTCAACACACCTTTCTGACCGTTATTCTAATTTTAGCTTAAATTCCTTTCACTGGATTAGATCTTGTGATCAACACCAAACTGCTTCTCATTCTTCACTAAATATCATCAACGTATGACTTATGCATAATTATATATACTTAGTACGCTCCTAATCCGTCTTCTTTCTTTCATCATCATCATCGTCAACAACAACATCATCATCTTGAGCAGCTTTCAACCACAAGCCAGATCTGCTTGGAGCAAAAGACTCTACAAACTTTCATATCCATCCACTATCTCTCCTCTGGCCGCTGTCATCTAATTCCCACCTCTTTCCCCAATACACTTCTTAACACCTTTCACTTATGTGTATCTGTCACTAAGTCTTCCTCCGGACCTCTTCTCTTTCAGCTACAACTTCTTGTTCATATCTTCTCCTCACTGTTTAATTGCTGTTCTTTGTTGCAACGGTTACTCATTAATTGTCTCAATGATATTTTCATTCCTCATTCTGTTCCCTCTTGTTACTACCACTCTGCTACTCAAACTTCATTTCCGCAGCTTGCACTTTCCTTTAGACTCTCTCCCTCATAAAACATGTTTCAGATACATACGTCAAAATATTCCAATGATTCCCAAACCAAGCCCCAATATTATACTAGTTCCCAACGTGAATTTTGGTAATTTCCACAGATAACCCTTGTTGCCCTCCTTTACATCCCCTCCAACTTGTGTATGTGATAGGAAAATCATGAGTACAGTAGTACCCATAGCAAAGCTAGGTACCGGACAAGGTTTTATGGTACCGCTCGTTAAATTCAATTCATTATTCTCTCTAATATATGTTTTAACTGTTGGCTATTACCTCTCCAATTTATCCTGTAAGGCTTAGCTTGTTGCAAAATGGCATGGCGAGATAGTTACATTTTATATCCTTATACAACCTTTCCAGCTCCACTGTATTATCTCACGAAACCTTTAATGTTCCGTCTGTGCTCGTAATAAGCTGAATGTATTTGCTATATTTTTTCATTCGTTGCTGACGTATTAAAATAAATATAGTATCCAGATCCCTCTGTACCTTCTAACAATCCTTTATGGTTACTTTTTTTCTTTCTTATGGCTCTATCGCTAGTCGACGTCGAGATTATTAGAGACGGGATAGAACTGGGAGCTAGAAACGGGAGATGAATTCTGGCATGACCTTTTGAAAGAACCATACCGGCATTCACCTGGACTGATTTGGAGAAAGTATAGAAAACCCAATTCTGGCTGGCTAAACTGTGATTCGAACCCGCGTCATCCCGAATGCAAGACAAGAATGTTACTGCTCACCAATCATGTTCGGTAAGTAGGTACGTTAAAAAAATGTTCTGTCATCAGTAAATTTCTGACTGTAAATTAAAGACAGAATCATTCACTGAAATAATGAACTGGAACAGTTAAACGTTTCTCTTGAACTTTAGAATTAATTTCTTCACCAGGTCACTATTAGAAAACTAGAACTTCTATCCCTCTATTCATCATGAACATTTGTTTGGCCTTCCTCAAACCACAGACTGTACAGTCTTACGTTTCCTTCACTAATCCCAGTGAGCCGCTAAATTCCTCGAAGTTCACAATAAATTTCGCAACCATTATCTTCTGTGTTGAGAAATCTAATCACAGACCGCAATTCAGAACTGGCGGGATTGTTTACTGTGCGGAGAAAATCAGTCACTGTCATTTAAGTAACTTTTATTAGCACGCTGCCCTTACTGTGATATACGACTCGTATAGTCGACTGTTCAAACAGCTTAGATTGACGTTTACTAGCCACAGTAACGAAGCATGACGTGTGACTAAATTTTTAATCCATGAAAGTTGAATTTAAAAAAACTTAGTGCAAATGAATTATTATTTACTATTAGCTAGTACTTCCTTACCTCTTCACATTATGTTGTTATGCGTGTTAGTACAAGAAAATGAACCATCACATTCTTAAGATAAAGACCCAACCGTTCAAGCTCAACTGTATTTAAGTACATATTAAGTTACAAGTAATATATTCTTTCCTTCAGGATTTATATTTTAGGTTTCTTTCTTTGTGAATCGGTTCATGCAACAGGGAATCTGAATGCGTTTAAAAAATCTGAGTACTGGCCCCTTCTTGCTCACAGTGACGAAATCTAAAACCTTCTAGAGACTACAGAAGATCGTTTCCTGTACCAATTAGTGTAATCACTTTTCAAACTCCCTTTAAGTCAGAATCTCCGAAACATGATCTTACGTCGCTTATTGTATCGAGATAAGATTCAGACTAATTCAGACTAGAGGTACGGCCTAGTATGTCCAAACCAATTCATGAAATTAGTGAAGGAACAGACGTGTAAATTACTTATCTGAATTTCCGTAAATACGAGAGCGAACTAAATCTATTTGCCGCCACATAATATGCTTTCAAACACTGAACCATGCTGACATCTCTGAATCTCTTTTTGAAACTGTTTTAAAATATAACAATAGGTTATATAGTCAATATATCTTCACTAGCATAAAACTCTTTACTCGGACAGCGTGCGTGGCTGCTGACAACAACCTTACGAGTTATGACAAAAAATATGTATACCTTTCGTAAAACCCTCCTCCGCCCTACGTTTTTTCGCTACTTCTTCCAGAACAGTTAACGCGATGTAAACAGAATACCCAGTTGATTAAAGCAGACTCTCAGTGAGAAAACGAACATCGCATCTCTGCTGGAATTATAATGTGTTTTATCACTGCCCTCTGTTTTAGTAGTACTTGCAATTAATTCACCTTAGCCAGTCAGAAATGGCGCAAATTTTTACTGGTACGAAAAAGTTTCCCAGGAAAGCATAATTTTAAAAACAAATAACTTTTAGTTATTTCTTTGATATATTTAGTGATTTATTACGTTTCGTGTAAACTTTCTGTGAATTTTTTATAAACTTTGCTGTTTCTTATATTACGTCAAAAAATTCTTAGTTTATGTGGTGACCTTGTCCTAGTAACTGCCGCAAAGAATAGATCGTAAACATCAAACGCTTTTCTGCTTACATGAATTTATGAATTTAATGGTCGTAAACAAACAAATAGCATGATGTAAAATTAAATGAATGTCGCATATATCTCTTCCTCGTATTATTTCTTCTTATCTCTGCCCTTCAAATTTTTTGTGCAGTTGCTTCCTCAACAGACAATCGCCTTTTAGCAGGCATCACAATTACACTTGTTTTTGACAATATAAGTGCAAATAAAATAAAATCCAACTATTTATTTGAAATTTCCTGGTTAGCCAAGCAGCGCTTGGTGGCAGGCGGTTAACTAAAACTTCCAGCATTGTCGAGACTAGCGGACTAATCAGTTTAGATTCAGCCTGCAGGTTCAACGCATTTTATTAAAGTGGATAAGCGATTTGTTACACGTAATAGTTCAGAAATACAGTATGAGAGAACCTTTTAAGGATGAATAAGTATTTACATTTTCTTCTTCTTCTGTGCCACTAGAAATCACTTCGTGCTTTATTTTCTTTCAACGCTCTCAATATTTGGTCCTACCTTTTTCTCTCCAAACTGTTTTTCTCTGTTTTTGTGCTTTCACTCGGAATCCCCGAATCTCTGCTATCTTTTTTCTACATACAACCCTGTTCAAATACATTTTAGTACTCGGATTTTTTTATATGGTTGTGTTCGGAATTGTACGTGTTCCTGATGCTCTGAACAGTAAAACAGTACACAGTGGAATAAAGTGTAATGTAGGCAAAAACACACAAACATACAAGACACATAAGCAAAATTTTCGAATCCCAGACTTCTCTCGCCAACTTCGGGTGTGAAACTGTTTGTTCTCTCGCGTCGTAGTAAGCAATGTTCTCTGCCTGAGAGATGGCGACAGATGTCGCAACATGCCGAGTGCGCAGTGACACCTGTTGCTGTAGTCTTCACCAATCCACAAGCGGCGCGGTACACAAAGGCACGGGGGCCGTAAAACGAGCGAGATAAGCGTCTCCTCGCCACTCAGTCAGTCATTCCGATTTCCGCAGCCGAAGGTTCCGCCCACGCTGCGCCCATTCGGTCAATTATCCGGCAGCTAATTGGTCGGTAATGAAGAGCGCAGTGGCCATGGTGGCGGTGGCGGCGGCGGCAGGCGTTAATGGGTGTTCCTGAGCCGTGGCAGTCGGCGATCACCTACCAGCAGCGGCGGATGCAACAAGTGGCTGGACCACCCGTAACAACATGTAAGTCATTCGGCACAGTGCGCAATATTAGGGGCCCTTGCAGATAGTGCAGGTATACTCTTCCGATATAGGCAAGCATCATTCCGTAATTTATGATTCGTGGGGACGAGGGGTGCACAAGCGAGACGTGAGAATTCTATGAACCTTTCTCGTGTTTATTTTTTTATTTTTGTAGTTTTTTTTCTTTCGCCCTTTAGTGAACGAACGAAGATTCTGTATTGCATTTGTACCGTAAATAGGAACTTTTTCTAAGTTACTCTCGTAAACAAATGAGAACTGTTAAAATTTTAAAGCTCAGCAGTTCGTTAGATTATATAGTGTTACATCTAGCCTAAGCTGTATTTTGCATTTCGAGCTTTTATATCAGAGAAAATCTTGGACAAAATTAGTTTATATCCGTCCTTAAAATAAATTTTTATTAATTACTAGCTCCTAAGCCCGTCAAAAATGACGGGTTAAACGCAGATTCATGGCTCAAGGAAAAAAAAAATAGCTTAAATGCCATAATGATAATATTTCTGCATGCAAATGAAATCTTTTATTTCACGCTCATTAAAACATTCATTGTATCGCAATCTAAGCGGTCTGGTGGCTCAGTGATTAAGATGTTTGAGTGGGTATAGAGAGGTCCCCCGTTCAGATACCTGTCTCGGCGGGAATTTTGTAGGCCCTTAACCAGACCTTTACGTCTGACATAGTTTGCTGTGTAATGTGAAGTGTGCCAGAACGCTTCTGTGGTTCGGATTCCACGTTAAGCTGTAAGTCCTGTAGCCGGTAGGATTGCTGGGTTAGGTTAATGCGTCTATGACATGGGCGGAATACGCATCCAATAGAAACCCTGTCACCAGATCATTACGACCACACGTAATCATTATTATCGCGATATAAAAGCTATATTTATTTTCTTTCTATAACAAGGATCAGAGAATGCAATAAAACCACCTATATCGAACAAACATAAATAAACAAAATAATAACTAAACAAAAAATAACAACTAAATAAAATAGCAACTAGAAATATTGATGCATGCCTCATTATGCAATAATGGCGACTCCTCTGGATGCAAATACAATATCTGAAGTCATTACTTGATTTTCAGTGTATATTAAATAAATTTAAGCTTTAACTTTTAAGCACGCGTGCGCATAACGTTAATTGCGCATGCGCGGAAGATTACGTAACGCACGCGCGTAGCGCTAACAAAATTTATCCAAACCGCAAAAAAAGAAATTTCACTTCAAAAAGCTTCACTTGTTGATACTACCATAGTACTTCATAGTATTTGATGCTCTTAACATATTATCAATAAAAAGCTATTTACGTGCGTTGTCAGTAGCATATTTCCTAGCTACAAAGTGGCTATAACGTAGAAGAGATAAAAAGATTATGTGACACTACCAATACGTGTTGAAGAGACTTGAACTCCCGATATCCCGTCTGTTTGTTAGCAATCCATTTAATAGCTTTTTCCTTTAAGTGGAAACTTCTTAACGCGCTGTAGAGACGTGAGAGAGAAAAAATCACGGAAACTGGTGACGCTTTGCATTTGACAGAAGAGCGTCCAAAGATCTTATACAACAGAGGGAGACACCTCACGATCACCACACAAATAATGCCGAGAGTTTATTATCGTGTGTCGTTAATGCTATTGAGATTAATTTTTGAATTTATTTTAAATTAATTACGTTGGTATGAAATGTACTTCATAATTATGTCATTTTTATGTTGGGTGGTGCCATAATATGGGTAGCGGTGGAGGGGGGACACGAATGCGACTAAATGTGACATGAAATTTACGTTGATGCAATATATGGGTGACCCCTAATCATAAATTCTCTTTTAGCTAATTTCTGAGGTCCTAAAATGGTATTTCTTTTGACGTTTATTCTTTGCATCTCGATGTTACTCGTGGGCAGTTATTCAATTTTTGTGTGTTAATCTCATCATTATGTCGTGTTTATAGATTTAATAGAACCTCAGTAATTTACGATTATGTAATTAAGTCTATCTGGACCCTATCATGAGTAAAACTAAGTACTAGCTCTTATAGCTCATCTCGAACAGAAGGTTGAGCACCAAAAAGACGAGAGCGAAGTATGAGGTGATGGCTACGTAATGTACAGGGTTCACTGTATTATTGACAGCTGAAAGTCTGTTCCACACAACAGACAGAAAAGATATGCTGAATATAATCTCAAACATCCATCAGTGGAAATGCATCACTAGAAGAATTAAGTTTTAGTTCTATCTGACCACTGTCCCCTTCTCTGCTAGAAATCTCCATTCCGTCAAATCTGTTGCTAATACCACCATCACCACTTACGAGTAAAAGATACAATTTTAGTATATGCTATAAAGTGTTTTAACCGTCAGAAAATCTCTTTTTATTCCTTCCAATCTGTTATACGGATCTTCTTCTCGGATCTCTCGTAGTTTCTCTTCAGAAATAACTTTAATTTTTTGCGATATGTCTCCTTTCTATTCTACATTTATCCTACTTTTTTGTAGGCATACTGTACGATAAACATTTTTCTATAGTTGTCATGTACATCGTAATTATTATTATTATTATTATTTTGCCTTTTCACACCGACTTATTGCTTATAAACCCACTTTCATAAACCAGTTAATTATGTAATTATTCTTTTAAAGCACATTAAATCTATCCCATTGACTCATTAATCGATAGAGATATTTTTTTTTTTTTTTTTTGTAACAGTTTAACGTCCCTTTTTAACAACGTGGTCTTTAGAGACGGGGAAGGATGGGGGCAAGGAATGGGAAGGAATTCGGCCATGGCCTTTTGAAGGAAGCATCCCGGCATTCACCTGGAGTGATTTGGGGAAACCATGGAAAACCCAAATCTGGATGCCCGGACGGGGGATTTTTAGCTTGCTTCATTGCATACACTATATAGCAGTTGATTATTAGAAGCAGTGTACGGAATCCTTACACTACCATTTCTTAATTAATTAATTTATTGAAGTTATACTCTACATTCACTACTGCAGCTTGATTCTAAATCACATAGTAAATAACACTTCACTTTTGGTATTTGAGGTAGCATTTGTAAACCTGTTTTAATTCCGCTAGCGAGGTGAACAAGTTTAAAGCTGGATTCAAGATATCGCTACAATTATACATGACATCAGGAAATATCGCGATTCTGGTGGTGGCGAGGGGGGAAGTCAATCCAAGACTAACAAGTACTGGCGAAAGGGGGAGTGTGCCGGCCTCGGTAGCGTAGGGGCTGGAGTGCTAGCTCCACGTGCCGAAGGCCGCCGGTTCGAATCCGGCCGCGGGCATGGCTGTTAAGTGTTGTGTGTCTGTGTGAATGTCTTGTCCGTCCTGTGGCGTCCATACATTGGAAAAAATACACATTGAGCTGGCTGTATGGCCTCCGTTGCCGAATGCCATCAAAAAAAAAAAAAAAAAAAAAAAAAAAAAAAAAAAAGGGGGAGTGGCATTACTGCTTCTAAGACTCGATCGTTTGCTGATGATCAGTACCTAATTGCTATAAAACTTTTAAATAAAATTAAATAATTTTTCAATGTAATATCATTATTTAGAAATTTAGTAGCCTACATTGTTTTACGAACGGTATGGTAGCTCAGTGTATAAGGCCATGGGTTTTAAAATTTTGTGATCCAGTCCGAAGTTCAAATCCCGTTAGTGCCAGGAATTTTTGCGTTCCATCACATGAGCTACGCCAGGAAGCTCCATAGTTTGGATTACGCGTTAAACAGTAGGTCCCAGAGAAAAGGAGCTGGCCTTCCTACCTCTGATATAATGGCTTAGTATGCCTCCTTGTGGAGGATCCAACAAAACTTCGGGCTGAGGACTTTTTTTTGCGTCTTCTCATAACCAAGTCCCAAATTTCTTTACTTTAAACCACTTCTAGTTACCTTTTCAATACATAGTTTTGTTTATGCTATCGTAGCTGCGAATATATTTGAGGATTTTAGGTTGTCGATTATGCACACCGTTTGTATGGGAGTGTATAATCACTTGTAAACTAATTTCTTTGAAGCGTAAATATTTTACGACTCCCATTAGTTTTGATTAAGACATTTAATTAGCTCAGTACAGATTAAACACTAACTACGTCAACTAGGCAGAAGTGTGGGATACCTGCTGCAACTATACGATAACAAACCGACGTAATACTCCCCTTGAAGTATTGTTGTTATCTAACCTATTGAACGGGTGACTGTATTCAGAATATTTCTGTAGCGTGGTTGCCAGTTTTCTACGTACTCATTTCCGCGTTACGTACTCGCTGTCAAACTGCAGGTCTCCTTTAAACGGTAAATAGAGACTCACCTTGTCTTTAAGGCGATACAAAGTTATTACCTATTCATCGAGTGAAAAAAAAAATGGCTGTAAGTTCGCAGGATTCTCAGCTGAAAGTTATATATATATATATATATATATATATATATATATATATAAGCTGAAACTAGTAATCGAAAGCTTGATGGATTATACCCAATCACTTCTGGATCCATCAGTTTTCACAGTCACACTAAACCTTTACTGTCTAAAGTACCATTTTATATTTATTAAGTACCGCTTCTCAGGTGCCTATATGCCTCCATCATTGTTTATTCTAACCACGGCTGCTCGGTCAATCGTTCATACTACAGAAATTCAATGAAAATGCATTATGTGGTATCGTTCTGGTCTTGCATTCGGGATGGCGTTGGTTCGAATCCCCGTCGGTTTTTCATGCTTTATAGAAATCATTCCAGGCGTGTGCGATACGGCTCCTTCAAAAAGCCATGGCCGAATTCCTTCTCGTTCTTGTCCCCTGTCCTTTTCCGCCTCTAATGACGTTGGCGAAACGTAAAGCCATCAGAAAAAAAAAACATTACTTGTATATTATATTCTTTATCATTAAGTCGATTAAGTCGATTTTAGTAATCCCATTTTGAAGTGTTTCACTGTATTTATTTCTGACCTGAGCAAGTTTATTATTGTTGTCGGCATACTTGGAGGAATTATAAAACAGCCTACAGTCGGGGAACAACATCAAAAAAGGAAAACTGCTTAAAACAAAAACAGACACCAGTTTTTAATATGATTTAATTTAATTGCAATGGAGCACACGCTCCGGTGGCAATTTCACTACACACCCAACTTCCCCCTATCCTACACTAACCTACATTTGCCCTCTACAAATTTTAACTTTAAATTCTTTTAACGTTTTCGGTAGGTTATTCATCATTCCCCTTGGTAACTCATTCCAATCCCTTACACCTTTACTTAAAAAAGAAAATCTTCCCACACCCTTGTACCTGAAATCGAGTGCCAGCTTGTGGTCATGGTCATCTTTTCCCTTCCATGAACTACTTTTCATACCTACTGCAACATCTTTCCATGCCTCATCGCCAGTATATGCCCTGTACACTCCCATTACCCTCCTCATCCTCCTCCTGTCTTGCAATGAATCCCATTCCAGCTCCTTTATCATATCTGTCACTAATTGCATTCTGCGATAATTAAATCCGCTTTAGGCCTACAATGTTTGTTACGAACTTTATTACTAACACTAATTTTTTCAACAGTAAATTAATCGAGGCAGAGGCTCGTTAAAATTTAATAAAAAATCATTAAGTGGAATTTAAAATTCGTGAAGCACAAAACAAAGTGGGTGATATAATTATACTTAATAAATTAAGATAAAAATTAATAAGAAAAGAAAGAATCAGAATGTACGAAACTTACCACTGGAATCTCCGTCGGAATTAAATTAAATAGAATTAGATATCTATGTTTAAAATATATTTAAATTTCAGATCCTGTTTCCGATTTTGGCATATGGATCGGAAACATGGGCGATGAGGGAGAGAGACAGAAAGAAACTACAAGTTATGGAAATGAAGTTTCGGAGAAGCAGATTAGGAGTAGAAAAAAGACAGAAAGAAAGAAAAAATCAGGAGGGGCCGCTGGAATAAAGAATAGATAGATCAAGGTTACAGTGGTTTCTTCATATGAAAAGAATGGGAGAGGAGAAGATACCAAAGAAGATGTTGGCCATGGAGCTGAAAGAGGCCCGGAGATCGAGGGACAGATAGGCGAAAGGTGTTAAAAAGTGCGGCGAGGAAAGAGAAGGAAATAGGCTGACAGTAGAAGAAAAGAGATGGTGGATGGATAAGAACCGTTGGAAAGGTTTTTGCTCTTAATAGAGCCGCAAATGGTTGGAAGCTGCTCAAGATGCTGATGTTCAGAGCCAAGGTTAAATTACACAGAGTTATTTACGCTCACATCAGTGAACAAAAGAAAAGACTGATCTTACTCATGGGGGTTAGGCTTCCAACTTTTGGTGACATTCTGTTTTCCAACCAATCATTTACGTTACAATTACGGTTGCTTTTATCTTTAGGTTGCAGATAGCATTCCGTATTATACTAGTTGTGTGTTCTGCGTCCAATTAACTACACTGTCGTAAAACTACCAATAACAATGACATCAGTTAATCATACAGTGGAGTGATCTCTTAAATTCAAGACCCCATAAGTCTTCTATCGAGACTGATGACAGTGGCGCCTAGCATTCAGAAAGACGAAGATTCAAACAACCGCCTGGCAATGCAGTATTCTTGCTTACTGGAATGTTTCCAGGCGAATTCTACGATAGCGCCTTCAAAACATGACGGTCGAATTCTTCCTCCTCCTCTTCCGTTTCTAATAACTCGACGTCAACCAGTGGCGTAGCTAGGTCAACAAGGGCCCCGGTGCAAAAAATTTATTTTGGGCCCTCAGGCCAGACGGGCGACCTTTTTTTTGCTTCGTGTGCTGGTATAGGCCCCGTGAGCTGATGATGGGGGTCCTTGAGTTGTCCTTAGGGACCCCATGAGCAGTGGTTGGGGGCCCCCCTGAGCAGCGAGGGCCCTTAGTGGGGGTCTTCCTGTCCTGTGTCTCAGGGGCCCCTTTAGACGACGGTAGAGCTAAAAAAAAAAAAGGTTTGCGGAGAGGGCTCGTGGGCCCTCTAAACTGCGCTTGGTGGCCCCAGAGATATGCTTTGGGGCCCCTTGAGGTATGCATAGGGGACCCCTGCACTGCACCGCCTAGCCCCATAGTAGCTACGCCCCTGACGTCAACGAATCGTAAAGGCTGAAAAAAAAAGCCTATCTCGGGTAAAAATGATTCGAATTACTGTGTGGCAGGTAACTACAGCAACCCTGTTTACGTCTTTGTTCAATCTATCTGGCGATATTCTTCTATCTCTGCCGATCATTTCAACTCGACCATTTCTGCCCACTTGTAATCTCTTATCCGAAATATGTGGTCATCCAAGTTACGTTGCAAGGTGGCTGTTTTCTGCAAGGTGTCATCAATCTTTTTAAATGTTCGGAAATCGATGACGTTGTCTTCCCTACAGAATTCGACCAATGAGCTTGTATAGCTCTTTACAAGTTTCCTGTTTGTTTATTCAATCATTTTATACGTCTCAAAGCCTGAAGCCGGCATGCGGAAAAGCCGTCGGTCATGAACTGTTTTCTTCAGATTTGTAGACGTATCTGGTCTTTTCATTTTTTTTAATCCTTAAAACTTATTCGACGTCGAAGTCATCAGAGGCGGGATTGGAATGTGGCAAACAATGGAAAGGATTTCGGCGAAGTCCTTTCTGTAAGAACCATCCCGGCATTCGCCTGGTGTGATATCGGAAGACCACGAAAAAAACCGAAATCTGGATAGCCGGACTGGGTATCGAACTCACGTCTTCCCGAATACCAGTCTCGACTTTTCCACTCGGTGAATATGGTCTGAGGATCGCAGAATACTTCCCTATTAGTCATCCCAGCTTGATACGACGGAAAGTTTCTGGTCTGCGTTGGTATTTACAAGCTGGCCAAAATAGATGTGCCCGCACAGATAACGGTATCACTAGCAAATCCGTCTGCAAACAGAATTAAATTAAGTGCAGCCAACTTAAAGAAAAAAAAACGCGCTCTAGCTGAATGAGGCGGTGACAGTACAGATAAAGCGCTGTTGTGTTAACATATTTGCCTGCTGAGTAAGCACATTCCGTCTCTTTCGGTCCTTGGCCTTACCTCTTAATGTCGCAGCTGAATGTGTAAACGAATCTCGCGCAACATGAGGAAGGAAGCGGAATTCATTAAAAGCTACACGAACGTTGCCTGCTTCACCGCTGACGGTGCTTCTGTAATGTCATTGCGGGTGTAAACATCTGACGTCACAGCTTCCAAGTACTTGCTTAAGGTGTACGTGCTAACCTGATAGCGATGGCATCTCTAAAACAACTCTGCTCAGTCCACAACCCGAAGGTTTACTTGCAGACTAAGTCAGTTATTTTCAGAAATAGGACGACCAGTTCGTTTTTGGTAACCTTTCAGTTTCAAATAGAATCCGATCCACCGAGAAATTATACATACAAGCTTTAAAAGAGGTAAAGTTCAAAGAAAATATATCCAAAACTAGTGACAGGAACTTTTTGGAGCTACTTGACAGGGTTGCCAACCATAGTTTTATAATAAGAGTATCATAATTTATTTTTTGCCTAGCCCATCCACGAAGAATGCGGAATTACTTTGTTTCGGGTAAAGTTTACAATTAATGAAATTGAACACTCTCGTACATAAGTAATTTCCAAACGACTTATTTAGTACTTATGACAAAACGAAACGGCATGAATTATTTCTGGGGGGGACAGGATTCAACACACACATACATATATATACAAAGTATAGAAATAATTATTTCCTATTTACTCTTCTTCCAGCGATTTCAGCTTTCATCAAAAGTGTTGTGAATGCAAAATGGCGGAAAGAGAAACAGCGCGTCTTTAAATTTAACTAAAAAATAATTGTTCATTTTTTTCTAAATCTGCACTTACAATGTGGCACCAGTTATCACAATTTTAAGGAAACCAGAATTAGTAACTAGTTCCATAGGCACGAAAAAATATATACATTTAGAAAGTGGTAAATGCATAAATTTAAAATACTATTTTTTTCCTTTCCTCTACTTTTTATTTTCCTCTTCTAAAGATGAGTAACCGTTATTTTTTTCCAAATACGTTGTCAGTACTAAGCAACTACTGCAGCTGTTAACGCGAGCATGTCTTGCTGAAGTGAAATAGCTGAAGCAACAACAAATATTGTTTGTAAATTAACATTTTACGAAGGTAGACGATGGGAACTACTAATAGGTACTTAGCTGTTAAACATTTTATATAGGTACAAAAAACAAACTACTGATCAGTACTCAACTGTTACAGCACGTGTATTATAGGAGGGTTGCTAGTTTATAACTTAATAACACAAAAAACAATTTAGGATGTGATTTCTCTATTACGTTGAAACGCAAATTTGGCATAACTGGCTAAAAAAATAATAAAAAAACTCCGAGAGACGTTAAGTATGCGCGCAGCATGCTACAAGTGAATCCTGCTTTTATTATGCTGACGCCCACCATATCAGCATAACTACCGCAGTTTCGGGTGTACGACCTATTTAATTTTAAGTTAAGAAGACCCTGCGCACAAAACAAAAATATGGTTTACTCGTATCTCCAAGGTTATATACTTTTAAGGTATTTAAAGACGCCTCGTAATTTCATTTAAAGGCCACATGTCATCGACTGTACTTCCAACAATTTGCTGAGCTGCATGTTACTTAGTTTTGCCGACTAGGCGCGGACATACATGGTGTGCACGACGAAAGTAACTTTCGCATGCTGTGTCACTACCAAGTAAGACAGCTCGAAAAAATTTGAACCATACCTACGCATAGTAGGCAACTGAAAGAAATACGCGATGACACGAACAGAAATGACACTGTTACACGGGGAAAATAAGTTACACCGAAATCACTGCGACTCATGAAGATCCCCTGGATATTACTGAAATTAGGGACATTGTCTGATCAGCAAGGACAGCGATGCATGATCTGCCAGTGCTCCTATGCTGGCCGCAAGGTTTGTAATGAGTTCTTGTTTTAGGGTGTTCCGTTCTTTCACCAGCGTGGTTGACAACTGCTAAATGGTCGTAGGCACATGTTGGCGTGCTGCAATACTCCTTCCCAACGCATCCCACACGAGCTCGATGAGGTTTAAATCGGGGGAACGGGAATCCATTCGACGAATTTCCTCTCGTTCCAATAGCCAGGGGCGTAGCTACTATGGGGCAAGGCGGTGCAGTGCACCGGGGCCCCTACGCTCAGGGGGCCCCCATGCATACCTCTGGGGGCCCCCAAGCAAGGTTGAGAGAGCCCCCAAGCACGGTTGAGAGGGCCCACGGGCCTTCATGACAAACTGGCGACCTTTTTTTTTAGCTCTACAGTCGTCTAAGGGAGCCCCTGAGACACAGGAAGCCACTCACTAAGGGCCCTCACTACTGACGGGCCCCCCAACCACTGCTCAGGGGCCCCTAAGTACAACTCAAGGGCCCCCATCCTCAGCTCAGGGGGCCCCTACCAGCAACACAAAGCAAAAAAAAGGTCGCCCATCTGGCCTGAGGGCCCAAAAGAAATTTTTTGCACCGGGGCCCTTGTTGACCTAGCTACGCCACTGCCAAGAGCTCCTCCATTTGCGCTATTCAATAAAAACGAAGTCAGTTCCGAATCCATCCCTGAAAAGATGCACATGGGGAAGGAGTACAGTGTCACAATAACATCAACCTGTGACTGTACCGACTTAAAAGATGTGGAAGTCGGTTCGCCCTTGTAGCATTATGCCTCCCCACGCTATAAGACATGGACCACCAAAAAGATCATGTTCGACAATGTTCCCACCTGTCACCAGATGAGGCATGTCCAGAGTCACTACTCAGACTGTATCTGATCTCATCTGAGAAGTGCAAGCGACCCCCCACTACTAGTCGGTCCAGTCCTGATGCTCTTGGCACCATGGAAAATGGTGCCACAGAGAGACTGGTGTCAATGGAACACAACGCAACTGTCGTATGGCAAAGAGACCATCCCTATGAAGTTGCTATGTCACTGTGGAGCGTGAGATTGCATGGCTTACAATCCTTTTAAATGTGGTTACAATTTTACCCGCTATTTGACGTAATGCAATGATGATTTGTTGCTGGAGTTTACAGTGATTAATCCTCTTTTTGTGTATTTCGCTGCCTCGGTGGCCTAGGTATATTGTGGCTATCGTTGGTAGCACAAATACTTATTGCCATGGTTCTATTTTATTTTCGCTTTGGGTAAAAATGTCTATGGATGTCTGAGATACCTTTAAGTAAAAACTCCTCCAGATTTCGAATCATCCACCTCCTCTCCTTCGGGCAGCAGTGCGTATGGTTCAGAACGCTCCCCATGCACGTGAAACAATGTTGTGAACAATGCCAAACTCATGGACTACACTCGTCATATTTCGTCCTTCTACCAGTTTCCCCATGATTATTTCCCGCTTGAAATCATCCAGATGTTGTCTTCAGGCCATGTTGTAATGAAGAACACCACCACAGTGCATCGTAACAGCTCGCTGATTGACACACACACTGTCTTGTCACGTTCCTTCAACTGCTACGTGTTAATGGTCCAGACACATTTGTCCCTACAGTCGCTCTGAGCTCACGCCATGTAACATCCAGCTTTCTGTGCACGTGTGGGAGACCTCTAGCAACATGCTCCTGGCTACATTCAATTCCACCGAGTAGTTAATATCTTTATCTATTTCGTCCTTAAGTTTTGCACACCAGTGTATTTTATGAAAATCGAGGGCATTTCAGAACGGCAAATTCATGAAGTCTTATAGAAGACCGATGACTAACAAACGATAGCTTAATCCTGATAGCAAACACTCTGATGCACGGTTCGTTCCTTGCAATTTGGGGCAGGACTAGACAGAGCTACTGCTACCGCCAGTCTTTATGTGAATACATCTTTATGAGTAACATGAAGAAGACAACATATGGAAGCAATCAGTCCAAATTCTAAGAGGTTATATCATTTTTTGATAGGTGGATTAAGTACTGTATCCCATATTCATTATTTCCTCGTACCGTTAGGTGCATCCAGTACAAATTCACATTATATAAATTAGCTTCGGTACAAACCACCCTCTCACACGCGCAATTAACTGTGAGATGCTGAGTATTAATTTAATAGCAATATAGCGCACGTTCTGGTGGAAATTTCCGTACTCACATATTTTTACCCTTTCTTGTATCCGCCTACATATGCCATATACGAATGTTAACTATAATTTTGTCAGCTAAATTATTCATCATTTACCTAGGTAATTCATTCCAATACCTGTCCCATTTATTTATGAAACAAAATTTATTCACACCCTTATGACTGAAATCGAACGCCAGCTTGTCGTCATGGTCATATTTATCCTTCTAGGCGCAACTCTTATTTCTTACACCAATGTCTTTCCACGCCTCATAAGCGATATTCACCTTGAACAATCCCATGACTCTCTTCACACTCGTATTGAATCTCATTCCTGCTCCTTTAACACAGCAGTTACTGATTGTGTTCTGCAGTAAGATGCAGCGACAAGGCCTTCCTTTCACCCTTCCATCTCCTGTAATTGATACCCAAAATGTTGGTCCCATACTACACCACCATATTCAAGCAATCGTCTCACCAGAGTTTAAAATACAATTCCCTCGCCTTGTATTGTACCCGCGAGTAGGTATTGGCACCTACTAATACTGTTCTCAATTTCTACAATTTTGTATAAAATATTGTTTGCTCAATCTTGCCTGGGCGCCATGGAAGGAGACCTTCCACAATTTACCTATGCATTCGACATTGAATGTAATTATTTACTATTGAATTATAATGGAATTTTATATTACTTTTGAGATAATGAAACTTAAATGTATTGATATCAAAACACAAGGAAAGGTGATTTGGATATTTAACACATAACAAGAAAGTCGATATTTACATGATGCATAAAATGATGAAATAAACAATGATATGACAGTTCATAAACAAAATCCGACTATCTCAAATACATTCAGAGAGCACAAGTCTGTACAGGTTTTCGCTTACGGGTTCAATGCACCACAGTCTGCCTCAGTTTGTTCTTGCAGATAAAAGTTATGTAATTACTCACAGATGCATACCTGACACAAAGACAGCGTCCAGTATGCAGGGCGAAATGAAATTGTCCGTGTGACGTTTAATCATGTTTTACTAATAAATATAAAGCGTCCCGAAAGAGGACCGCTTCATTACCCCCACTGTTCTGTATTACGAAGTTGCTGGAGCACACTTCGTAAAACACCCATTTACCACGTCACCTGTATTATCAAGTCATTATGTAATTTCACACCGGACCACGTGCAATATTAATAGTTTATTAATAAATATGAAGCGTCTCTCCAATAGGCGCAGGATTTTGTAACCCTTTTCTACTACCTGCCCAATGTGTGCTGCCTTGTTGATTATTATCAAATATTATGCCAAGGTTTCAAGTCTTCAACAAGCAAATCTTTTCCTACCTTTTAATAATAATCAAACTTTAGTTTTTATCTGTGTACATAACAAGCTGACTCTTCGTTGCATTTATCTTCACCACATGTTGACCTATCCGTTTTGATCCTATTATATAATATTATGTCATCTGGAGACAACTTATCCTCTGACAGTAAACCATCAACATAATAATTCATTCCAATAATGAACAGCAGTGGTCCTAATACACTGCCCTGCGGCAATCCCATTTTCACTTCAAATACCCAGCAAATAACATTTTCATCCACTCCAACAGTTTTTATCTTATTTACCATCACTTTACAGCTCACTTTGTCACATGCGTTAGACAGATCTAGTGTTCCACTATTAACTGGACCTCTCATGTCCATTTCATCCGAAATATCTTGCATATAGTCCAGTAAGTGAGATTCACATGAATGCTCTTGTCTAAAGCTATGTTGTCGATTAGAAAACCATTTTTGTTCCTCGCAGATAATTCTGATGAGGTTGCATATCAGTCTCTCCAATAATTTACCTACCAAAAATGTCAAACTGATCGGTCTGTAAATTTCCAGTCTATTTGCTAGGCCTCCTTTATGGACCGGTTCTACTATCGCACTTTTCCAGCCCTCTGATAGCGCCAAGTATTCAGATACAATCCAAATAACGTTTCAAGATAGCATGCAATATCATATCCTGTTATCTTTAATATTTGCATATTAACATTATCTGCACCAGATCATGTAAGCTTTTTTAGGGTTCTTAGTTCTGTGAATGAATTTCCCTTTTTTAGTCTGCTCATTTCTAATTGCGAAGAGAAGTTCGTTCTTTGACTTACAACCCTCCAATTCCTTATCTAACCTGTTACATAATTTACCTTTTTTTTTCAAATCCTCATTAACTTCTTCTCCATCCTTATCTATAATTGTCTGAATACCTTCCTTCCCTTCCCCTCAGCTTTTTAAGATAGCCGTAAAAATTTCTGGATGCATCGTCAGCACCGATAATATTCTTCATAAACATATCTTTAGCTGCCTTCTTTGCTGCTATTAATTCGTTGTTTAGTGTTTTTCAAGTATTCTCTACTGCTTTGCTGTGACTAAGTCTGTTGTGTTCTCTTCTTACCAACCTCTTTTACCGCCTCACCTCCCTATAATAATATGTAGGTTCCGTACTATATTTTTTATTTTGCTATAAACATTTCTTCTGCTATTCGTACTATCTCCTTCGGGTGTTCTCACTTCTACTCCATTTTCGCATTATATACAATTTGTATTACTCGCTAGTAACTGTTGTGACTAATATGGTTGGCATCACAACCTCAAACCATCTTCCGAAGTCTAAAGCACTGCCTGAATTACGGACTAAAATACACGTGGTGCAAAACGGATATGTGAAAACTGCGACCAGTGAAATTTGCGGCCAACCTAAAATCTGCGAAATCTGCGGCCAATACCTTTTCTCTTTGTGTCATGCCGCGCCGTCCTAATCACTCTAAACGCCCCTTTAGACGACCCGACCTGGTCTCACTAAATCGTGGCCTGGAAGTTTTTACGTGAACAAATCATTTTACATTACACGCCCGAAACAGCCAAGTTAATTTCTATTTTTTTTTAATAGACACGCAAATTTTTCACAGGTTAAGTATTTTTTCTTAGACTTTTTTCGCACTCGTTACTGAAAGCTGAATTTTTTGCTGATCTGCAACACTGTTCGGAAAATGCAGTGCGGTACTAACTAGATCGAAGTGGCCAAGGTCGTCTAGAGGCAGCCATACACGATCGCTCCATCCGTCCAAATGGAGCGATGTCACTCCATTATCGTGTCGTCTGTGGGGAAATTTGATGTGGATGACGTTAACCCACAACTGCTGATGGTAGAATATTTTTTCCTACACTAGTTTCTTATCTGCTTAACGTCTCTCTAACAGCGATGTCTTTAGATTTTTTTTTTAACTGCTTAACGTCTCCTATAACAACTAGGTCTTTAGAGACGGAGGTCTTTAGAGACGGGAAAGGATGGGGAGAGGGCAAGGAATGGGAAGGAATTCGGCCATGGCCTTTTGAAGGAAGCATCCCGGAATTTGCCTGCAGTGATTTGGGAAACCATGGAAAAGCCAAATCTGGATGCCCGGACAGGGATTCGAACCACCGTCCTCCCGAATTCGAAGCCTCCTGCACTAGTAATGTGAGGCAAAGGGAGATTTTGCATGAAATCTACTACGCTTCTGTAAGTATCTGCCTCGTTATTACAATTCTTTTCTACGTCTTTTAAGCAAGAATAAAACTTGTATTTTAATAACAGTTATAAACTATAAAACATCTGTACTGTCAACCTGCTGTTTAGAAACATTGGCTACAAACGAAGCAATCCGCTCACAGCGCCGGTGGGGCGGCTTTTAACAATACAACCAGTTTGATCCTATTCTGTAATAAACATGCCGCTACCGCATTGTTGAGAATTCTGGCCGCAGATTTCACTGGCCGCAAATTTCACTGGCCGCAGTTTTCGCGACACCGTGCAAAACACTTGTGCAGTATCTATCTAGAAGGGGATGGGGCGGCAACTTCAGGGGTGGCAAAATCTTGTTCGAAGGGGCGGTAAACACGGTGGCGGCAATCTGAAAGATTTTCCCTGGCTAAGAGAATCCGTGCACCCATCACTGCAAAGTACTATCTGTCAGAACATGATGTTATGGATGTTAGTGAACACAGAGAAATATAAACTGATACGGAGTTCAAACATTTGGCACAGTCATCGTTACTATGTACTTTATACAATATCTACACGTTGCACAAATACAATAACAACACATCTGACAATCATGTACCACCAATGCGTTTTTTTTTTACTTATTTTGTTGGCACAGTGAGGTAAGCCAGGATATAACATTCTTGGTTCTCAAAAACTATAACTTATTTTACACCATCAACATTCACTTTATTTAGTCGAAGAGCAACACGACAATGTTCATCTTTTCCATACATTATTTTCATCCGAAAAACAAAGATTGCAGCTGTTTGTTTGTTGATCAACGATACTAAAAACTTATCACTACTAAACTTATAGAATTAGTTTAGATAAAATTGTATACAGTCCTTCCAGAAATAGATAAATTTCTAAACAGGTTTTCGGACCGATTGAGTACTTCAGTCCTTCTTTCACTATCCTCTCTCGTCGCAAGGTTTTTTCGTCTTCTTGTAGAACCACATTTGATCCAGAGATTCTTATGCAATTTTTACACTCCCGGTTGTCGGTCAAGGAACTTTAAACAACGCTTACCAAGCCAGTACAATTACATTTCATTTTACAATCTGCTTTGCGGAAATAGAAAAACAATTTATCGGAAATTTTCTCATTAAATTAGTTAACCAAAAACAGCAAAATAACTTGGTCACAGTACTACTCCCCTTAGCAATGTCTGTTACTAGGAGCCGTACAGGGTAATCACCGGTTTAAGTGTGTCGTGTTGGAAACCTATTAGTTCTCTGTCAACTTAAGCACTGGAGTTCTAAACGACTACTTCCGTCACAGGCGGGGCTTTGTTTTGGAGTTCTAATGGTGGCTCGTTAGCTAGCTTTCACCTTCACACAGGATTTGCTATTGGCTCCGCTCACACTGACACTGTCTGTACAGAGTACAAGTTACTTCAGACGTATGACAATTTAATAAGATTGCAATGGAGCATTTGCCGCGGTATTAATTTCCCCATTCACCTACTTACGCCTTAGACCAAATTTTTTTATATTCTTTGAATTTAATTTCCCCACACACCTAGTTTAGTTGTTTAAAATTTTTATACTAGCCCCAAAGCGCCTCACTCGTTGTGGCAAGTAGTTTTTCGCAGTTGCTTAACAAAATAAATTTTTTATAAAATAAAATTGTAGTTTAAAAAACTAAAATCACGCTTTCGTAGTAATGTGAACTAAAAGGTTAAAAATAATATTTAAATATAAACATTTTGTTTAACAGTGATAGGAAGTCCCACAATTCAGGATAAATTAATTTTTTTGAGTAAGCTTAAAGTATAAAGTCACTGATTACAAAATTAACTTTAATGTAAAAAAGCATGGCGTGCTACTTCAGTTGTCTTATATTTTTTGTCGTTGGCTGTTTGTAAAGACAGAGTAATTGTCAAAAGTTATGTAGAGCGCACCCCACGCTTTTTTAACATTAAAGTTAATTTTGTAATCAGTGACTTTATACTTTAAGCTTACTCAAAAAAATTAATTTATCCTGAATTGTGGGACTTCCTATCACTGTTAAACAAAATGTTTATATTTAAATATTATTTTTAACCTTTTAGTTCACATTACTACGAAAGCGTGATTTTAGTTTTTTAAACTACAATTTTATTTTTAACTTTTTAGTTCAGATAGTTTCAAAAGTATGTTTCTTACTGTTGGCTTTTCTTCGCCAATCTCTCTTTTTCTTTGAGTTGTAGTTTCATTATTAATTATTATTCCCACGAGTAAAATACAATTAAATGGTCAACTCAACAAGAGATCCAATAGCACGGTAAGCGAGGAAGGCTACTTTTCTATAATAGTACGAAGTAATATTTCGAATACTTACTATTCAACATCACGTTAAGCGACTTCAGACAGAGAAACCTTTCTGGATAGGAGACAGCAGAAGACGATCGTCTACAGCAACCAAGGCTTGTAAATCACACCCGGGAAACTGGAGAACGATGATGATGATGGCTATATTGGGTGGGAAATCTCCGAAGGGTGTGGCCGCCAAATGACGAAGATTCTCGAATCGCACCTGTGCACTAATGTCGCGGCTGCATTTGCCTAACTCAGTAATCCCATCAAGTATAGGATACACTGACAACGTGGTGAGAGTGAAATTGTTGAATTTTTATCGGTTCTTAAGAAGTGTGAAAAATTAAAAACGATTCGGACGTCAGGAAGCGGGTAAACACTGAAATGAAAGATTCCATTACATGGCAACCATTTTTCTATTGTTACCGTCAGAGTAACGAGAATAGCAGGACGTTGCTAAGAGACTACTGTATTGTCAACGGTTCTTAAAACGTGTGCAAAATTTTTATGTTTTTACTGTCAACGTAATCAGAATATCAAGACATAGCTATGAAATTATTGTATTGTAATCAGTGATCAATTCATGAGCAAAATTTCAAACAACTCGGACATCTGGAATTGGGTTAAAATTATATTGCAAAATTCCACGACATTCAACCATTTTTCTGTTGTTACTGTCAAAGTATTGAGCATAGCAGGATATAGCTATGAAATTATTGTATTGTCACGGGTTCTTAATATGTGTGCCAAATTTCAAACAGCTCGGACATCGGGAAGTGGGTCAAAATGGAGTTGTAAAATTCCGTTACATTCATAAATACATACATACATACATACAAGTCAAGCTAATATAAAGCGTGTAAAATGCCCAATGCAATTCTCCGTGCATTTCCCTGTAACACAAAAGTTTCTGTCGTCATCCTGGTCCAGGTTGCATTTCAACTTAACCACAAACGGAAATAACGATCTCAGTAATAAGCCGTCAGTGAAAGCGAATGAAATTAAAAATAAATCTTAACAACTTGCGTTATAAGCCGGCCACGGTTGCATAGGGGCTAGAGTGCTGGCTCCGCGTGCCGAAGGCCGCCGGTTCGAATCCGGCCTAGGGCATGGATGTTAAATGTCTGTGTGAATGTCCTGTCCGTCCTGTGGCGTCCATACATTGGAAAAATACAATATGTATACTGGATGACGACTTACACACTGAAAGCTATAACAATTACATGGAGCTGGCTGGCTGTAAGGCCGCCGTTGCCAAATGCCGTATTAAAATAAAAAAAAAAAAAAAAAAAAAAAAAAAAAAAAAATACTTGCGTTATGTCCCGTTATATTCTTTCAGTGATTCATTGTTCAGTATTTCCAACGACAACTTGTTCCACTCCTGTCTCCCTTGCCAACAAAATATTCCATTCCCTTATCGCTTAAATCGGGTGTGATATTGTTATAATGGTCGTCTTCCCTTCGACGTACAATTCTTGATTCACCTATCAACATCTGTCAATTCCCAATTCCTTTGTCGCATCAGTTGTTGATTGTGAGCTCAGGGCCGGCGCTAGGAATTTCGGGTCCGGGGTAAACTTGGCTTCATGGCCTGAGGGCCCCTATAGTCGATGATCTGGCCCCCCATCAGCCGGCGGGGCCCGGGTACTTTTGACCCGCTTACCCCCCCCCCCTAACGCCGGCCCTGTGTGAGCTAGGTGCCTTCCTGTGCATTTTCCTACTGTATTCGATACCCATAAAGTGGGTACGATACTGACTCACCATGTTAAAAGAATTGTCTTAGAAAACTTAAAGAAACTCTTATCTTGGTGTTAAAAGATGAAGAAATATATCAGACAGAAAAACTTTCAAATCAATATTTCAATAAAACTGGTGCAGATTAATCCACAGCACTAATGGATAAGTAACCTATATTTTGTGACATTATGACTAGTGGCAGAGTTAACATTACATTGACGCGAAGTTGCAGCACCTTCATTTCCACGTATAACGTGGGCGATGACCCTGCTTTGTGGAGCGGAAGAGACGTCCATGACTATCGATTAGCATTTGGTTTGAGGCATGAAGGACAGGGAAAGTTTTCATCAGTGAGTGAAGGTCATCAACAACAAATTACAAACAGCAAAAGTAATTTTAATCAAAATTGTTTTTAAGATTCAAAAAAGGCATAAAATCCGTCGCAAATAATAAACAGTAATTGCTATTATTGCGTTTCTTAGTGCGTAACTGTTATCAAGTATAACAGTAATATACAATCAAGAAAGTAATTGATTGCATATATTCTCTCTGGCTGTATAGACGGCCATCCTGATCTGGGTTTTCCATGATTTTCCCAGATCACTCCAGGCGAATGCCGGGACGGTTCCTCACAATAGCTCATGGGCGCCTCCTGCAATATCCCGCATATCCCTTCCAAACTTTTACACTTTCTGATGGGTGCAATGCACACTCCGCCACACAGTTTTAGTCAATCGTGGACTAATAATAATAATAATCAATCTTTTTTTTCTGGCTTTACGCTTGATCGATGTCGAGATCATTAGAGGTGGGATAGAACTGGGGGCAAGGAACAGGAAGGAATTATGCTATGGTTTTTTGAAGGAACTATTCCAGCCTTCAACTGGAGTGATTTGGGAAAATCATGGAAAACCCAAATTTGGATGACCGGTCGGAGATTCGAACACGCCTCCTCCAGATTGCGAGGCCAGAGCGTTACCTCTCACTCAACACACACTATGTTCCTCTCTCGTCTTCGGCTGTAGGGCAGTGACATTTGTTTCTACATCTACATCTTTATATATATACTCTTCAATTCACAAAATTGTGGGTGGCAGAGGGTTCTCAGC
>CM061919.1:229872655-229951828 GCA_031002005.1 Vandiemenella viatica | reverse complement strand
GCTCTTCGACTAATAAGTGAATGTTGAGGAGTAAAATAATATGGTTTTTGAGAACCAAGAATGTTTATCATGACCTGCCTCATGTGCCAACAAAAAAATAAAAAAAAAACCGCATTGGTGGTACATGATTGTCAATTGTGTTGTTATTGTATTTGTGCAACGTGTAGATATTGTTTAAAGTACATAGTAACGATGACTGTGCCAAATGTTTGAACTCCGTATCAGTTTATATTTCTCTGTGTTCACTAACATCCATAACATCATGTTCTGACAGACAGTACTTTGCAGTGATGGGTGCACGGATTTTCCTAGCCAGGGAAAATCTTTCAGATTGCCGCCACCGTGTTTGCCGCCCCTTCGAACAAGATTTTGCCAACCCCTGAAGTTGCCGCCTCATCCCCTTCTAGATAGATACTGCACAAGTGTTTTGCACCCCGTGTATTTTAGTCCGTAATTCAGGCAGTGCTTTAGACTTCGGAAGATGGTTTGAGGTTTTGATGCCAACCATCTTAGTCACAACAGTTACTAGCGAGTAATACAAATTGTATATAATGCGAAAGTGGAGTAGAAGTGACAACACCGAAGGAGATAGTACGAATAGCAGAAGAAATGTTTATAGCAAAATTAAAAAATATAGTACGGAACCTACATATTATTATAGGGAGGTGCGGCGGTAAAGAGGCTGGTAAGAAGAGAACACAACAGACTTAGTCACAGCAAAGCAGTAGGGAATACTTGAAAAACACTAAACAACGAATTAATAGCAGCAAAGAAGGCAGCTATGAAGAATTATCGGTGCTGACGATGCATCCAGAAATTTTTATGGCTATCTTAAAGAGCTGAGGGGAAGGGAAGGAAGGTATTCAGACAATTATATAAGGATGGAGAAGAAGTTAATGAGATTTCAAAAAAGATAGGGAATTTGTAACAGGTTTAGATAAGGCTAATAGAGACTATGATTAAGGAATTGGAGGGTTGTAAGTTGTAAGTTTCAATTAGAAATGAGCAGACTAAAAACGGAAATTCATTCAGAGAACTAAAACCTAAAAAGCTTAAATGATCTGGTGCAGAAATGTTATAATGCAATATTAAGATACAGGATGTGATATTGTACGCTATCTTGAAACGTTATTTGGCTTGTATCTGAATACTTGGCGCTATCAGAGGGCTGGAAAAGTGCGATAGTAGTACCGTTCCATAAAGGAGGCGTAGCAATAGATTGGAAATTACAGACCGATCAGTTTGACATTATTGGTAGCAAATTATTGTATGACTGATATGCAACCTGATCAGAAGTATCTGTGAGGAACAAAAATGATTTTCTTTTTAACTGCTTTACGTCTCTTTTTAACATCGAGGTTTTTAGAGACGGGAAAGGATGGGGGCAAGGATGGGGGCAAGGAATGGGAAGAATTCGGCAATGGGCATTTGAAGGAAGCATCCCGGCATTTGCCTGGAGTGATTTGGGGAAACCATGAAACCCCAAATCTGGATGCCCGGACGGGTGTAACGAGCCGCGCTGTCGCCACGTTACAAGGTGCATTTTTATTATATATGTAATAATATAAGAGTAATTTACATAAATCTTGGGCGACCACGTGAATAGATTTTTGTTGTAATTTTATAAAGTACGCAAGATTCCAAGTGAGGACTGTAATGAAATGGTGAACTTATACAGTGTATCGTAGCAAAGCGAATATTAAGAGTTATTGAGCTATGTAGGCTTGAAGCTAATCTTGGTGTTTCCGAGCCTGGCGACAGGACGTCGCGATTTGGGATTTGCCAGACCACACACACTGCTCCCTGGGGATGGGTCACTCACCGAGCGGGAAAAGCCTGCCGTCCGAAACCCGAATGTTCTCTCGTCCCGGCGAACTTAGCCGAATATGTCCGACCTCTGTTGGATTCTTTGGCCAAATCACATATCGAGGATATCACGTGACATTAGGTGCCGACCTGAAGGTCCAATCAAAATGAGCGTATAACTCAAAATCCTGGGAATTTTTGTTGTATGTGAGCTTCGAGACTACAAATGGGCGGAGCAAGAAGTTTCCTCGTGGACCGAAGAGCGAGGAGCTGAGATTCTAGATTCTAACTTCGATCGCACCAGTCTGAGGTTGACTTGGAAAGTTGACTTCTTTCGCTAACCGCAGCTTGCCTTGCTGGAGCAAGGTTATCACCGCAACACAGCCGGTAATGCGATGATGCGCATTGCCAGACCAGAGATGCCTATAGCCGACTTGTGAGATAATCTCACATATCGTGGGTCCGCTACACTCATCACAGACATCAGACGCAGAACTACAATGGTAATTGATTACGACCAAGCCATGTGATTGTGCATTCCGTGAAACAGAACCCGTAAGCGACTTTGAGAGGATAGGTCCATGTTCTCACTTTGTAATTGTAAAAACCCCTGAGCTAGCGGCATAATTTGCCAGAACTAGTTATTTTCGAATGATATATTGTTCATTCTGGCGCCCATGATTTTCTTTTTAACTGTAAAGTCACAGTATTATGATGCCTTTGTCTGAGGTAGTCATAACTTGTATTTTTCATTGTTTCCAGTTGTCATTATTTCTTGCATTTTGATTCTGAGATATTTAAAAGTAAATATATAATTGTTTGCTTGCCATGACGGCTAATTGTAACTCTGAGCGTTGCTTTTATGATTTTGCCAATTTGTGTTAATGTTAACGGTAAATTCGCTCAGACTTGTAATCGCCAGTGATAAGAAAATAAATGTCATATTGTGACAATTTTCCTAATTCCAACTAACGTCGAGATTCTTGCAAAATAATAAATTTCCACTCCTTCATAAAAATTAAAATTAAAATCCACAATTATTAATCATAAAGGTATGAAAGATAATTGTAACGTGGTTTGCCCACCAAGGCATCCACCACATAATGTCGCCCAACGCTGGTGCCAGATGAGACATTACTTCTTAATGTCTGCGAACTTGGTGGCACTAATTCAAATTAATACAATTTGGAGCCCAAATTCAGAAAGTTTCATGGAATGTTGCACATGGTTTTTGGCTGTTTTATCATTCTTGTAGTCAATAGATATTCATACAAGATTTTATTTTGATGTTTCACTTATATTTTAATGCATAAAGTTCATTTTGTTTCAATGCATAAAATTTATTTTGTTTCAACGCATTAAAAGGAAGTTCATTTGTGTATTTCAATTGAGATGCAATACACTTTGTATTGTAACAATTTTGTGATCAGTTTAAAAATTTTAAATGAGTAACGTCAGTGTTGATTTCTTAATGCATGGTAGCTTCTAAGAAAATTAAAGACACGCATGTTCTTGCCCATGTGTTTGAAAGTAAGTCTGCTTTCATGGTGTTGTGTTGCATGATTCATCGTTGCTTTTCTCTTGCGTATTTTGGAGGGGTATATGTATTTGTGTGTATTGAAATTCGCGGTATTTTTGTTGTTAGAATCTAGATTTCGTCATTGCACAATTGCGGTGTAAATTCATTCTTTGTGGTTCATATGAAGCTACGATCCCGTACGATAAAGATTTCGATATGGAAGATCAGTCTGATAGGCAAAAATCTCCCGAAATCATGAACGATCAGGTTCATTACGGAACAAAGCGAAATATTGGCTGCAGGGGGGGAACGTAAGTTCTGAAGTTCCGACCCACTCATATAGTTCGCAGTCTACTTTGTCGCCACAGGAAGATATGGAAAATTTTCCTCACCTATAGGTGAAATGACACAGAATACGCCCGCACATTCAGAACAGACCCAACAAATATCACAAATGCCGGTAGAATCACCACCCCTATCGCCGCAAATGCTAAACATGTTAATGACTGCAATCAATTCACTAAAAGAGGAACAATAAGAGAAGTTCGGATTTGCTTAGCCAATCGAATCAACAACTAAAGCAGGATTTGAGCCAACAATTAAGCCTGCAAATTAATTCACAAAAACAGGAATCAAGCCAGCAATTTCTGGAATTAAACAAGCTTTTTGATTCAGTAGAAGAGGAAAATAAGGAGAAATTGGGATTCGCTTAAGCAGAGTATTGATGCACGATTTAATTCCCAAGAGAAGTTGATGAACAATATGCTTAATAACTTAGCGGGCCAGTTGATCCACAAAAGGAGGGATTAAAGAAAAATTCTGAATCACAAAAACACACAGAAGTACAACTGCCGCGATTACCGATGAATGGATCGAAATTGCACAAGTAGAGCCAACCCAAAATACAGACCAACAGCTGGTAAACTCTGAGGAATGCGGGCATTCCACCATTACGTCTGTCGATTGTATGGTCGAAGCAGTTCCGGAAATACAAATTTTCAATCGGACACTGCTCGAAGACGTGACAGTGACGCGGCAGATTACTGAGCATAGTGTCAGCAAAAGCGTTGATACAGTGCAAAAGTCACTGCAGATCGCAGTTGTGAGTACGGAATGCGTCTGGTCAGACGCGCAGTTCCGGAAAACTTGTGTAAAGCGTTTCGGTTTGAGTATCCATGGAACAGAAAGGCATGATAGCATATACACCGCCATGATCGAAAAGCAACGGGAAATTTTTCTGTGCCCGTTCAGGTCAAAAGACAAGTATTTTGCTGCAGAAACTAAATTCTGGCGGATCAATGAAATCAGCTGGAAGGGAAGACAGACGAGAATGTTATGTAAGCCAGGTACCTGGTCGTCAGCTGAGCCCATTAGCAAGGCTAAGGGATCCGCTAGCACAATGCGTGTTCCGAGAATTTTGTTAGGGAACGCAGATGTTGGACTTAGGGTCATCACTGAGTGCCAAACGTTTCTCGCCTCGCATCAGCGTTTTATCGCATTCAATAAACATGCGATGAGCGTGTATTCCGAAAGGAATTATGTGATAAAAAGAATCCATGGACGTCTCAAATTCGTCTTGTAGGCATTGTTCAACAAGTTGTGTAGCATGCCAAATACGATGACGAAAGGCTGACTATGAATTGACCGATTTGAATATAAAAAAAGGGGGAAATTAAATGTACAGTACACATTCTTTTAGGTTAGACGCCTTACCTAAATTAATCATGCTTGAAAAACGCCGATGCCAGTTCCGCTAGTCTAAACCGTCTGTTTTGCTGGAAAGATTAGATAAACGGAAAATCAAAAAATTCAGTTACGAATTTGCACTTACAGTTAAAGCTACTTAGGATATTTCCATATTCGGAATTTTAATGCTTATTTCGCTATTCCGAACTTTATATTTTGTCCACGTGAAATATTAATAGTCACTTTTGACTTTCACGCTGTTAATTGGACTTGATTTGATAAAAAATCCTGAAATATTAAATGTTTTCCTGAGCCAGATAAATTGATACGCACTCGCGGAAAATGAAGCGCCATAGCAAGCACAATTTCTTGTCTTCGCAATCACAATGAATCTGACAGCGATACAAATATTGTGATATGCTTTCTAGGATGTATTTTGTGACATAAACGAAAAGGGTTTTCAACATTTTGTGATGCATGAGTTCGATGTAACGTTTTACCTTAGGTAGTTGCATTATATCTTTTCTGAGCAGAAGTGTACAGCGAGCGTAATATCGCTTTGTCTGTGTTGATCGAAGATCGAATGTTATCTGATCAACGTATTTTACTTCTTTGTTTTGTGTATCTATCAAGGGTAGCGATAGTGCCATAGATAATTCCCTATAGAACACGAAACCTTGCCAGAAAGATTTTTTTAAATTGTATTAGTCATCACAGAAATTAGGAATCATAAATCGAAGGATTACAGATACACAGGATAGCTTTCACAATACCTTGCTGTTATTTTGCTAACGATACAGTAGAGCGAGGTCGAAGAGCAAAAAGTTAAAGGCGACTGCATTTATAAAGGCTAAAGGGGAAAAACTTTATTTACGGGATATATTCAATAATTCAGCTAACTTTGCAAGTTAAGGTAATTATATTTGATGCTAACTTCAATTAAAAGGGAATTTTGTATATGATAATTGCACAGATGGTGAAGACGTGAACAATAAGATTATTGGTGATATCGAAGTTTTTCATGCTATATCATTTCATACTAAGTAACGGTAATCGAGGGAGCTGGGGACAGTTACCCTCGAACAGCTGAGCTCATTAGTGCAGCTAAGCAGCTGAGCTCAACCGGCAGTTTCCGAGAATTCTAGCAGGTAGCGAATACCCCAGGATGAATGAGAAGGGAAACAAGTCGTTCCACGCCTCGTTCTAGCGGTATTTCGCGTACCTTACTGTAAATTGTATAGTATTCCGTAAATAGATTAAAACTATTGTTGGACAGTATACATTTAGCTCAGAATTGTGTGTACTCACCGAAAATAATTGCAATGTTATATTTTGCTTTATATAGATTGTAGTGTTCTGCTAGCGTGAAATCTCCAAAATTGCTTTGTATTGGCAAAAGGAACACCTGAGATCGGACCTTTCTATGCACAAGCTTATAACCTTTTTCATACAAGCTAAAGAAGCATAAGTGTATAAAAGGAAAATATTCGCTAACTGGGATGGATTTTCGGCTTAAAACGTGGAGGTAAACGATATGTTTAAAACGGTTATAATAACTCCTAAATAAAGAGAAAATATTATATTCTTTGAATGTCAAGATAATCTCGAGTCATCAATAGACCCGTTGTGAAGGAATCGTAATGTTACTTGAGGAATGATAGTTACGCTATTCATTATCCTTTTCATTTATGTGCGGAGTGGTTATGTGCAAGGTTCGCTTGTACGCCAAAGATGCTACAACGACTTTGGTTGACGATGACAAAAAGTTCACGTCAAACCGCATAATGTGTATAATGTCTCATATGGGAATGGTAAATTTATAGAAATTCCATTACATATACCCATGAGCAAATACAGGTACCTTTCGCCATGAAATTCGCAATCACTTCACAGATGGTATATTACAAGTTAGAGATGTCGACCAATGAAAGACTAATTAGGAGACCACCTAACATTCAACGAGTAAGGTTCATAATTTACGTAACAAACGAAAGCATGTACTTACATCGTTCATTCCACACCACGTTGAATTATAAGTAAATGCCACGTCATTCAAATCTAGGATTACAGTTAGTGATATTTGACCATGAACACGGGCACATCTTCTCTGAAATGCGTATTAAATTAACCGTCGGTCATGACGAAAATCACGTCACCGAATCCGACTAAACTATTCCGTTGTTTTGAGATTAAAACCGCGCAATGTAATGAGATATTTTACGCTCACCTCTAGCATCTTTATGGATGTTTGTTGAAGGCAGAATTATTTTTATGCACATGAGTAAAACATCACGCTAAATTGTAAATACAATGTATAGTCCAACCACTTTCTGCATAAGTGTTCTGACAATGTTTTGTTTTATTAATGTGTTTCATTTTAGTGATTTAATGATAAGATTTGATACAAGATATTTTCAAGATTATTATTATTTAAACATGTATGTAAATAATTTCTTTTCATGTATATTTTAGTATTGTGTTTAATATAACTTTGTATTTGGGAAGGCTACCTGAATTCACGTGCTTCTGTTTGTAAAGAATTGTAAGACGGCCAAAAGGACATATGCTCCCGTTATATATTCACCTTACAAGGCAGGAATAGCGATGGTTAGTGGAATCACATTTAAAATGAATGTAATTATAAAAATGCTTAAGTTTTTGTTGAGTCACAATGGAGATAGAATTAGGTAGTTAAAAATAAAATTATTGTACCATAATTTCATTTTTCACCAACGGCCGGCCATATTGTAACGAGCCGCGCTGTCGCCACGTTACAAGGTGCATTTTTATTATATATGTAATAATATAAGAGTAATTTACATAAATCTTGGGCGACCACGTGAATAGATTTTTGTTGTAATTTTATAAAGTACGCAAGATTCCAAGTGAGGACTGTAATGAAATGGTGAACTTATACAGTGTATCGTAGCAAAGCGAATATTAAAGAGTTATTGAGCTATGTAGGCTTGAAGCTAATCTTGGTGTTTCCGAGCCATGGCGACAGGACGTCGCAGATTTGGGATTTGCCAGACCACACACACTGCTCCCTGGGGATGGGTCACTCACCGAGCGGGGAAAGCCTGCCGTCCGAAACCCGAATGTTCTCTCGCCCGGCGAACTTAGCCGAATATGTCCGACCTCTGTTGGATTCTTTGGCCAAATCACATATCGAGGATATCACGTGACATTAGGTGCCGACCTGAAGGTCCAATCAAAATGAGCGTATAACTCAAAATCCTGGGAATTTTTGTTGTATGTGAGCTTCGAGACTACAAATGGGCGGAGCAAGAAGTTTCCTCGTGGACCGAAGAGCGAGGAGCTGGAGATTCGAGATTCTAACTTCGATCGCACCAGTCTGAGGTTGACTTGGAAAGTTAACTTCTTTCGCTAACCGCAGCTTGCCTTGCTGGAGCAAGGTTATCACCGCAACTCAGCCGGTAATGCGATGATGCGCATTGCCAGACCAGAGATGCCTATAGCCGACTTGTGAGATAATCTCACATATCGTGGGTCCGCTACACTCATCACAGACATCAGACGCAGAACTACAATGGTAATTGATTACGACCAAGCCATGTGATTGTGCATTCCGTGAAACAGAACCCGTAAGCGACTTTGAGAGGATAGGTCCATGTTCTCACTTTGCAATTGTAAAAACCCCTGAGCTAGCGGCATAATTTGCCAGAACTAGTTATTTTCGAATGATATATTGTTCATTCTGGCGCCCATGATTTTCTTTTTAACTGTAAAGTCACAGTATTATGATGCCTTTGTCTGAGGTAGTCATAACTTGTATTTTTCATTGTTTCCAGTTGTCATTATTTCTTGCATTTTGATTCTGAGATATTTAAAAGTAAATATATAATTGTTTGCTTGCCCATGACGGCTAATTGTAACTCTGAGCGTTGCTTTTATGATTTTGCCAATTTGTGTTAATGTTAACGGTAAATTCGCTCAGACTTGTAATCGCCAGTGATAAGAAAATAAATGTCATATTGTGACAATTTTTCCTAAATTCCAACTAACGTCGAGATTCTTGCAAAAGTAATAAATTCCCACTCCTTCATAAATAAATTAAGATTAAAATCCACAATTATTAATCATAAAGGTATGAAAGATAATTGTAACGTGGTTTGCCCACCAAGGCACCCACCACAGGGGATTCGAACCGCCGTCATCCAGAATGCGAGGCGAGAACGCTAACCGTTACACCGCCCCGCTCGGTATGATTTTCAGATCGACAACATACCATTAGACAAGGGCATTCATGCGAATCTCACTTAGTGGGCTATATGCAAGATATTTCTGATGAAATGGTCACGAGAGGTTAAATTAATAGTGTACCACTAGATCTGTCTAAGACAATTGACAAAGTGAGTTATAAAGTGATGGTAAATAAGATAAAAACTATTGGAGTGGTATTTGAAGTGTAAATGGGATTGCCGCAGGGCAGTGTATTAGGACCATCGCTGTTCATTATTGCGATGAATGATTGTGTTGATGGTTTACTGTCAGAGGATAAGTAGTCTGCAGGTGACATAATATTATATAATAGGATCAAAAAGGATAGGTCAACACGGGGCGAAGATAAATGCAACGAAGAGCTTGTTATGTGCACAGATAAAAAATACAGGTTGTTTGGTATAGAAGGTGGCGAAAGATTTGCTTGCTGAAGAATTGAAATATAGGTACCTTGGCATAATACAGTATTTGATAATAAGCTCCACAAGGCAGCACACATTGGACAGACAGTAGAAAAGGGTTCCTGCGCCTATTGGAGTGAGTGATGGGAGGATACCCCAGACAGGCGAGGGAATTGTGTTATAAAACTCTGTTGAGACGATTGCTTGAATATGGTGGTGTAGTATGGAACCAACATTTTGGCTATCAAATACAGGAGTTGGAGAGGGTGAAAGTAAGGTTGTCGCTTCGGGTTACTGCAGAACACAATCAGTAATTGCTGTGTGGTTGAAGAGAGTCTTAGGTGTGTTCAAAGTGAGACGCGGAAAGACATTGGTGGAAGAATTAAGAGTATTGCCTGGCGCTCGATTTCAGTCATAAGGGTGTGAATAAATTTTCTTTCATAAATAAGTGGGTCAGGTATTGGAAGGAACTACCTAGGGAAATGATGAATGGTTTAGCCGACAAAATTATAATTAACATTCGTATATGGCATATGTAGGCGGGTACAAGAAAGGTGGAAAATATGTGAGTACGGAAATTGTCACCACAACGTGCGCTACATTGCTATTAAATTAAATTAAATCTACACTCAGCAACTCACAGTTAATTGTGCGTGTGAGAGGGTGCTTTGTACCGAAGTTTATTTATATAATGTGAATTTATACTGGATAAACCTAACGGTACGAGGAAATAATGAATATGGGCTACAGTACTTAATCCACCTATCAAAAAAAGATATAACTTCTTAGAATATTGACTGATTGCTTCCATATGTTGTCTTCTTCACGTTACTCAGAAACATGTATTCACATTAACACTGGCGGTAGTAGTAGCTCTGTCTAGTCCTGCCCCAAATTGCAAGGAACGAACCATGCACAAGAATGTATGCTATCAGGATTATGGTTTCGTTTTTTGATTGGTCTTCTATAAGGCTTCATGAATTTGCAGTTCTGAGATACCCTCGATTTTCGTAAAATACACTGGTGTGCAAAACTTAAGGACGAAATAGATAAAGATATTAACTACTCGGTGGAATTGAATGTAGCCAGTAGCATGTTGCTAGAGGTCTCCCACACGTGCACAGAAAGATGGAAGTTACATGGCGTGAGCGCAGCGTGACTATAGGGACATATGTGTCTGGACCATTAACACGTAGCAGTTGAAGGAACGTGACAAGACAGTGTGTGTGTCAATCAGCGAGCTGTTACGACGCCCTGTGGTGCTGTTCTTCATTACAACATGGCGTGAAGACGACATCTGGATGACTTCACGCGAGAAATAATCATAGGGAAATTGGCAGAAGGATGAAGTGTGACGAATGTAGACCAGGATTTTAGTATTGCTCACAGCATTGTTTCACTTGCATGGGGAGTGTTCTGAACCACAGGCACTGCTGCCCGAAGGAGAGGAGGTGGATGATTCGAAATCTGGAGGAGTTTTTACATAAGGGTGTCCCAGACATCTATAGCCATTTTTACCCCCAAAATGAAAATAAAAAGCCCCAAAACCCAGAACCATGAAAACCAGTATTTATGCTACCAACGGTACCGGGAACACATCGAGGCTGCAAAAAAAAAAAAAAAAAAAAAACCCAACCTCAGTCAACTACAGCAGTAAATCATCACTGCATTATAGAAGAAACTAGAAGAAACCCAGGTCAAACAAAAGGTGTAATTGTAATCACATTTAGAAACACTGTAAGCCATGCAATCTCACGCTCCACAGTGAAATGACAACTTCATGGGGATGGTCTCTTTGCCATACGACAGTTACATTGAGTTCCATTGACACCAGTCTCTCGGTGGCACCACTTTCCATGGTGCCAAGAGCATCAGGACTGGACCGACTAGTAGTGGGGGTCGCTTGCACTTCTCAGATGAGAGCAGATACAGCCTGAGTAGTGACTCATCTGGTGACAGGTGGGAACATTGTCAAACATGATCTTTTTGGTGGTCCGTGGGGAGAGGCATAATGCTACAAGGGCGAACCGACTTCCACATCTTTTAAGTCGGTACAGTCACCGGTTAATGTTATTGTGACACTGTACTTCTTCCCCATGTGCATCTTTTCAGGGATGGATTCGGAACTGACTTCGTTTTTTTTGAACAGCGCAAATGGAGGAGCTGTTGGAACGAGAGGAAATTCGGCGAATGGACTATCATGCTCATTCCCCCGATTTAAACCCCATCGAGCTTGTGTGGAATGCGTTGGGAAGAAGTATTGCAGCACGCCAACATGTGCCAACGACCATTTAGCAGTTGTCAACCACGCTGGTGAAAGAACGGAACACCCTAAAACAATAGCTCATTATAAACCTTGCGGCCAGCATAGGAGCACTGGCAAACATGCATCGCTTTCCTTGCTGATCAGACAATGTTCCTCATTTCAGTAATATCCAGGGAATCTTTATGAGTTGCAGTGATTTCGGTGTATCTTGTTGTCCCCGTGTAACAGTGTCATTTCTGTTGGTGTCATCGCGTATTTCTTTCAGTTGCCTACTGTGCGTAGATATGGCTCAAATTTTTTCGAGCTATCTCAGTTGGTAGTGACACAGCATGCGAAAATTGCATTCGTCGTGCACACCATATATGTCCGCGCCTAGTCGGAAAAACTGCGTAACATGCAGCACAGCAAATTGTTGGAAGCACAGCAATTACATGTGGCATTTAAATGAATTTTTAAGAAGCGTCTTTAAATGCCCTAAAAGTAGATAACGTTGGAGATACGAGTAAACCACATTTTTTTATTTGCGCGCAGGGTCTTTTTAACTAAAAATTAAATAGGTCGTACACCAGAAACTGCGTTAGTTCTGTTGATATGGTGGGCATTAGGCATCAGCATAATAAACGCAGGATTCACTTGTAGCATACTGGGCGCATACTTAACGTCTCTCCGAGCTTTATTATTATTATTTTTTTTTACCAATTACACCAAATTTGGGTATCAGTATAATAGAGAAAACACATCCTAATTTGTTTTTTGTGTTATTAAGTTATAAACTAGCAGTCCTCCTATTATACACGTGTTGTAACAGTTGAGTACTGATCATTAGTTTGTCTTGTGTACCTACCTGTATATAAAATGTTTAACAGCTAAGTACCTAGTAGTAGTTCCCCTCGCGTACCTTAGTAAAATATTAATTTATAAACAATATTTGTTGTTGCTCTTACTATTTTACTACAGAAAGATATGCTCGCGTTAACAGCTGCGGTAGTTGCTTAGGACTGACAACGTACAGTATTTGGAAAAAACGTAATACTTAGAACAGGAAAATACAAAGTACAGGAAAGAAAAGAAAAAGTATTTTAAATTTAGGCACTTACTGCTTTAAGAATGTATATATCTTTTAGTGCCTATGGAACTAGTTACTAATTTAGGGTTTTCTTTAAAATTGTGGTAACTGGTGGCCACATTGTAAATGCAGATATAGAAATATATGAACAACTATTTTTTAGCTAAATTTAAAGACGCACCATTTTGTATCGCTGGAAGAAGAGTAAATAGGAAACAATTATTTCTATACTTTATATATATATGTGTGTGTGTGTTGAATCCTGTTCATGCCGTTTGATTTTGTTATAAGTACTAAATAAGTCGTTTGAAATTATTTATGTACAAGTGTGTTCAGTTTCATTAATTGTAAACTTTACCCGAAACAAAGTAATCCCGCATACTTCGTGGATGGGCTAGGTAAAAAATAAATTATGATACTCTTATTATAAAAGTATGGTTGGCAAGTAGCTCCAAAAAGTTCCTGTCACCAGTTTTGGACATATTTACTTTGAAATTTACCTCTTTTAAAACTTGTATGTATTATTTCTCGGTGGATCGGATTCTATTTGAAACTGAACAGTTACCAAAAACGAGCTGATCGACTTAATTTGCAAGTCAACCTTCGAGTTGTGGACTGAGCAGAGTTGTTTTAGAGATGCCATCGCTATCAGGTTAGCACGTACACCTTAAGCAAGTACTTGGAAGCTGTGACGTCAGATGTTTACACCCGCAATCACATTACAGAAGCACCGTCAGCGGTGAAGCAGGCAACGTTCGTGTAGCTTTTAATGCGTGTCTCTGAATTCCGCTTCCTTCCTCATGTTGCGCGAGATTCGTTTACACATTCAGCTGCGACATTAAGAGGTAAGGCCAAGGACCGAAAGAGACGGAATGTGCGTAGTCACCAGGCAAATATGTTAACACAACAGCGCTTTCTTTATCTGTACTGTCGCCGCCTCATTCAGTCAGAACGCGTGTTTTTTCTTTAAGTTGGCTGCACTTAATTTAATTCTGTTTGCAGACGGATTTGCTAGTGATACCGTTATCTGTGCGGGCACATCTATTTTGGCCAGCTGTAAATACCAACGCAGATCAGAAACTTTCCGTCCTATCAAGCTGGGATGACTAATAGGGAAGTATTCTGCGATCCTCAGACCATATTCACCGAGTGGAAAAGTCGAGACTGGTATTCGGGAAGACGTGAGTTCGATACCCAGTCCGGTCATCCAGATTTCGGTTTTTTTCGTGGTTTTCCGATTTCACACCAGGCGAATACCGGGATGGTTCTTACAGAAAGGACATCGCCGAAATCCTTTCCATTCTTTGCCACATTCCTCTCCCGCCTCTAATGACTTCGACGTCGAATAAGTTTTAAGGCTTAAAAAAATGAAAAGACCAGATACACCTACTAATCTGAAGAAAACAGTTCATGACCGACGGCTTTTCCGCATGTCGGCTTAAGGCTTTGAGACGTGTAAAATGATTGAATAAACAAACAGGAAACTTGCAAAGAGCTATACAAGCTCATTGGTCGAATTCTGTAGGGAAGACAACGTCATCGATTTCCGAACATTTAAAAAGATTAATGTCACCTTGCAGGAAACAGCCACCTTGCAACGTAACTTGGATGACCACATATTTCGGATAAAATATTACAAGTGGACAGAAATGGTCGAGTTTAAATGATCGGCAGAGATAGAAGAATATCGCCAGATAGATTGAACAAGGACGTAAACAGGGTTGCTGTAGTTTCCTGCCACACAGTAACTCGAATCATTTTTACCCGAGATAGGCTTTTTTTCAGCCTTTACGATTCGTTGACGTCAGGGGCGTAGCTACTATGGGGCTAGGCGGTGCAGTGCACCGGGGCCCCTACGCTCAGGGGGCCTCCAAGCATACCTCAAGGGGCCCCAAAGCACATCTCTGGGGGCCCCCAAGCGCAGTTTAGAGGGCCCACGAGCCCTCTCGGCAAACCTTTTTTTTTTAGCTCTACCGTCGTTTAAAGGGGCCCCTGAGACACAGGACAGGAAGACTCCACTAAGGGCCCTCGCTGCTCAGGGGAGCCCCCAACCACTGCTCACGGGGCCCCTAAGGACAACTCAAGGGCCCCCATCCTCAGCTCACGGGGCCTATACCAGCACCAGCACACAAAGCATAAAAAAGGTCGCCCGTCTGGCCTGAGGGCCCAAAATAAATTTTTTGCACCGGGGCCCTTGTTGACTTAGCTACGCCACTGGTTGACGTCGAGTTATTAGAAACGGAAGAGGAGGGGGAATACGAGGTTTGTTAGAAAAGTAATGAGATTGGGAGATCTGGCATTGTTGTGTCTACTGGCTGATGCTAAATCTGATTGTTGATCCCTTCCACTTCCTCAGTCTGAGTTACAACTCCATACAGTTAACACATTAGTTTTGACAGCACCATTAATAAAGTTGTGTTTTCATTGTGCGTCACAGAAATGGAGCATCGGAATTTAGAGCAACGTTGTGCGATAAAGTTTTGTGTTGAACTTGGTGAATCCGCGAGTGTGACTTTTGTAAAGTTGAAACAGGCCTATGGGGAACAGTGCTTATCGAGAGCACAAGTTTTCCGCTGGCACAAATCATTTTTGGAAGGCCGAGAACACGTTGAAGATGAACCTCGCTCAGGGAGACCTTCAACTTCAAAAACTGACGAAAACATTAATCGTGTGAGGGCTCTTGTGAGATCAGACCGTCGTTTAACAATAAGGATGATCAGTGAACAGCTTAATTTAAACACTTTCACTGTGTATCAAATTGTGACAGATGATTTAAACATGCGAAAGGTTTGTGCCAAATTGGTGCCGAAAAATCTCACAACTGAACAGAAGGACATTCGAAAAAACGTGTGCGTTGATCTTCTTGAGAGGATTGCTAATGACCAAGAATTTTTCAATTGTGTGATCACTGGTGATGAATCCTGGATATTTGAGTACGATCCTGAAACAAAGCGACAAAGTCTCGAATGGCACACTCCATCATCTCCTCGGCCGAAGAAATGTCGAATGAGCAAATCAAAGATCAAGACCATGCTGATTTGTTTTTTTGACAGGAAGGGTATCGTGCACAAAGAATTTGTTCCACCAGGACAAACTGTCAACCAAGTGTTTTATAAAAGTGTCCTTGAAAAGTTGAGGAAAAGAGTGATCCGTGTGAGACCAGAAATTGCAGACAAGTGGATGCTTCATCATGACAATGCTCCGTGTCACACGGCCATTTTCATCCGTGAATTTTTGACCTCGAAATGCATTACTGTTGTTCCTCAACCCCCCTATTCACCTGATTTAAGTCCTTGTGACTTTTTCCTCTTCCCGAAATTGAAACATGTCCTAAAAGGACGTCATTTTGGAACTCTAGAGAACATTCAAAAGACTGTGACCGACCAGTTAAAAGCCATACCAATTGAAGACTTCCAGCGCTGCTACCAAGAGTGGGAATCACGACTCCGCCGATGTATAGCTGCCCAAGGGAACTACTTTGAAGGGGATAACATTGTTGTTTGAAAACAATAAAAACTTTGGTTAGTATGAAATCAGTCTCATTACTTTTCTAACACACCTCGTAGTTCGACCGTCATGTTTTGAAGGCGCTATCGTAGAATTCGCTTGGAAACATTCCACTAAGCAAGAATACTGCATTGCCAGGCGGTTATGTGAACCTTCGTCTTCCTGAATGCCAGGCTCCACTGTTATCAGGCTCGATAGAAGATTATTGAAGTCCCATAACTTATGGACTCTTGAATTTAAGAGATCACTCCACTGTATGATTAACTGATGTCATTGTTATTGGTAGTTTTACGACGGTGTAGTTAATTGGATGCAGAGCACACAACTACACAGACGGAAAAAAAAATCCCAACACCAAGAAAAAATTATTGTAGAGTAATGAAATTTGGACAATGCATTTGTCAAGTTAACATGTTTAATTGATTAAATTTTCAAGATCACAGGTTAATTTAAGCTCAAGAAAATGCATTTCAAATGTGAAATACTGTTAAATTAATAGCCGGTGTAACCTCCAGAATTTTGAATGCAAGCCTGCAAACGTGAATGCATTGTGTCATACAGGTTTCGAATGTCACTTTGTGGTATGGAGTTCCATGCTTGTTGTACTTGTGCTGTCAATACTGGGACGGTCAGTGCTGGCTGTGGATGATGCTGGAGTTGTCGTCCAATGATATCCCATACGTGTTCAATTGGAGACAGATCTGGTGATCTCGCAGGCCAAGGTAACATGTCGACACTCTGTAGAGCACGTTGCGAGACAACAGCGGTATGAGGGCGAGCGTTATCCTGTTGAAAAACTCCCCCTTGAATGCTGTTCATGAATGGCAGCACTACAGGTTGAATTACCAGACTGACGTACAAATTTGCAGTCAGTGTGTTTGGTATAACCACAAGAGTGCTCCTGCTGTCATAGGAAATTGCTCCCCAGACCATGACTCCAGCCCTGTAGCATGCATTCCACTGACTACAAGCCATCGCCGTTTGCGACTCCAGTGGTGTCAAGCCAGAGCTCATTGGAGGACGGAGTGGAGATCTGTTGTGTTTTCTGATGAAAGCAGGTTCTGCCTTGGTGCCAGTGATGGCCGAGTGTTGGTCAGAAGGAGGCCAGGGGAACGCCTGCAACCAAACTGTCTGCGGCCTAGACACACTGGACCTACACCTGGAGTCATGGTCTGTGGAGCAATTTCCTATGACAGCAGGAGCACTCTTGTGGTTATACCAAACACACTGACTGCAAATTTGTACGTCAGTCTGGTAATTCAACCTGTAGTGCTGCCATTCATGAACAGCATTCAAGGGGGAGTTTTTCAACAGGATAACGCTCGCCCTCATACCGCTGTTGTCTCGCAACGTGCTCTACAGAGTGTCGACATGTTACCTTGGCCTGCGAGATCACCAGATCTGTCTCCAATTGAACACGTATGGGATATCATTGGACGACAACTCCAGCATCATCCACAGCCAGCACTGACCGTCCCAGTATTGACAGCACAAGTACAACAAGCATGGAACTCCATACCACAAAGTGACATTCGAAACCTGTATGACACAATGCATTCACGTTTGCAGGCTTGCATTCAAAATTCTGGAGGTTACACCGGCTATTAATTTAACAGTATTTCACATTTGAAATGCATTTTCTTGAGCTTAAATTAACCTGTGATCTTGAAAATTTAATCAATTAAACATGTTAACTTGACAAATGCATTGTCCAAATTTCATTACTCTACAATAATTTTTTCTTGGTGTTGGGATTTTTTTTTCCGTCTGTGTAGTATAATACGGAATGCTATCTGCAACCTAAAGATAAAAGCAACCGTAATTGTAACGTAAATGATTGGTTGGAAAACAAAAGTCACCAAAAGTTGGAAGCCTAACCCCCACGAGTAAGACCAGTCTTTTGTTTTGTTCACTGATGTGAGCGTAAATAACTGTGTAATTTAACCTTGGCTCTGAACATCGGCATCTTGAGCAGCTTCCAACCATTTGCGGCTCTATTAAGAGCAAAAACCTTTCCAACGGTTCTTATCCATCCACCATCTCTTTTCTTATACTGTCAGCCTATTTCCTCCTCTTTCCTCGCCGCACTTTTTAACACCTTTCACCTATCTGTCCCTCGATCTCTGGGCCTCTTTTCAGCTCCATGGTCAACATCTTCTTTGGTATCTCCTCCTCTCCCATTCTTTTTATATGACGATACCACTGTAATCTTGATTTCTCTATTCTTTATTGTAGCGGCCCCTCATTGATCCTTTCCCTGATTTTTTCTTTCTGCCCTTTCTCGTTACTCCTACTCTGATTCTCCGAAACTTCATTTCCATAACTTGTAGTTTCCTTCTGTCCCTCTCCCTCATCACCCATGTTTCCGATCCATATGCCAAAATCGGAACCAGGATCTGAAATTTAAATATATTTTAAACATAGATATCTAATTCCATTTAATTTAATTCAGACGGAGATTCCAGTGGTAATTTTCTTACATTCTCATTCTTTCTTTTCTTATTAATTTTTACCTTAATTTATTAAGTATAATTTTATCACCCACTTTGTTTTGTGCTTCACGAATTTTAAATTCCGCTTAATTTTTTATTTTAACGAGCCTCTGCCTCGATTAATTTACTGTTGAAAAAATTAGTGTTAGTAATAAAGTTCGTAACAAACATTGTAGGCCTAAAGCGGATTAAATTATCGCAGAATGCAATCAGTGACAGATATGATAAAGGAGCTGGAATGGGATTCATTGCAAGACAGGAGGAGGATGAGGAGGGTAATGGGAGTGTACAGGGCGTATACTGGCGATGAGGCATGAAAAGATATTGCAGTAGTTATGAAAAGTAGTTCATGGAAGGGAAAAGATGACCATGACTACAAGCTGGCACTCGATTTCAGGAACAAGGGTGTGGGAAGATTTTCTTTTTTAAGTAAGGGTGTCAGGGATTGGAATGAGTTACCAAGGGGAATGATGAATAACCTACCGAAAACGTTAAAAGAATTTAAAGTTAAAATTTGTAGAGGGCAAATGTAGGTGAGTGTAGGATAGGGGGAAGTTGGGTGTGTAGGGAAATTGCCACCGGAGCGTGTGCTCCATTGCAATTAAATTAAATTATATTAAAAACTGGTGTCTGTTTTTATTTTAAGCAGTTTTCCTTTTTTGATGTTGTTCCCCGGCTGTAGGCTGTTTTATAATTCCTCCAAGTATGCCGACAACAATAATAAACTTGCTCAGGTCAGAAATAAATACAGTGAAACACATCAAAATGGGATTACTAAAATCGACTTAATGAAAAATAATATAATATACATGTTTTTTTTTTTTCTGATGGCTTTACGTTTCACCAACGTCATTAGAGGCAGAAAAGGACAGGGGATAAGAACGAGAAGGAATTCGGCCATGGCTTTTTGAAGGAACCATATCGCACACGCCTGGAATGATTTCGGGAAAGCATGAAAAACCGAAATCTGGATGGCCCGACGGGGATACGAACCAACGCCATCCCGAATGCAAGACCAGAACGATACCGCATAATGCATTTTAATTGAATTTACTGATGTATGAAAGATTGACCGAGCAGCCGTGGTTAGAATAACCAAAGATGGAGGCATATAGGCACCTGAGAAGTGGTACTTAATAAATATAAAATGGTACGTTAGACAGTAAAGGTTTAGTGTGACTGTGGAAACTGATGACTCCAGAAGTAATTGGGTATAATCCATCAAGCTTTCGATTGCCAGTTTCAGCTTATATATATATATATATATATAACTTTTGAGAATCCTGCGAACTTACAGCCATTTTTTTTTTCACTCGATGAATAGGTAATAACTTCGTATCGCCTTAAAGACAAGGTGAGTCTCTATTTACCGGTTAAAGGAGACCTGCAGTTTGACAGTGAGTACGTAACGCGGAAATGAGTACGTAGAAAACTGGCAACCACGCTACAGAAATATTCTGAATACAGTCACCCGTTCAATAGGTTACTTCAAGGGGAGTATTTTGTCGGTTTGTTATCGTATAGTTGCAGCAGGTATCCCACACTACTGCCTAGTTGACGTAGTTAGTGTTTAATCTGTACTGAGCTAATTAAACTAATGGGAGTCGTAAAATATTTACGCTTCAAAGAAATTAGTTTAACAATGATTATACACTCCCATACAAACGGTGTGCATAATCGACAACCTAAAATCCTCAAATATATTCGCAGCTACGATAGCATAAACAAAACTATGTATTGAAAAGGTAACTAGAAGTGGTTTAAAGTAAAGAAATTTGGGACTTGGTTATGAGAAGACGCAAAAAAAAGTCCTCAGCCCGAAGTTTTGTTGGATCCTCCACAAGGAGGCATACTAAGCGATTATATCAGAGACAGGAAGGCCATTTCCTTTTCTCTAGGACCTACTGCTTAGCGCGTAATCCAAACTATGGAACTTCCTGGCGTAGCTCATGTGATGGGACACAAAAATTCCTGGCCCTAACGGGGTTGAACTTCGGACCGGATCACAAACTTTTAAAAACCATGGCCTTATACACTGAGCTACCATACCGTTCGTAAAACAATGTAGGCTACTAAATTTTTAAATAATGATATTACATTGAAAAATTATTTAATTTTATTTAAAAGTTTTATAGCAATTAGATACTGATCATCATCAAACGATCGAGTCTTAGAAGCAGTAATGCCACGCCCCCTTTCGCCAGTACCTGTTAGTCTGGGATTGACTTCCCCCCTCTCCACCATCAGAATCGTGATATTTCCTGATGTCATGTATAATTGTAGCGATATCTTGAATCCAGCTTTAAACTTGTTCACCTCGCTAGCGGAATTAAAACAGGTTTACAAATGCTACCTCAAATACCAAAAGTGAAGTGTTATTTACTATGTGATTTAGAATCAAGCTGCAGTAGTGAATGTAGAGTATAACTTCAATAAATTAATTAATTAAGAAATGGTTGTGTAAGGATACCGTACACTGCTTCTAATAATCAACTGCTATATAGTGTATGCAATGAAGCAAGCTAAAAATATCTCTATCGATTAATGAGTCAATGGGATAGATTTAATGTGCTTTGAAATAATAATTACATAATTAACTGGTTTATGAAAGTGGTTTTATAAGCAATAAGTCAGTGTAAAAGGAAGGGAGTATTACGATGTACATGACCAGTATAGAAATTTTTTTATCGTACAGTATGCCTACATTAAATATTACAAAAAAGTAGGATAAATGTAGAATAGGAAGGAGACATATCGCAAAAAATTAAAGTTATTTCTGAAGAGAAACTACGAGAGATTCGAGAAGAAGATAAGTACGTAACAGATTGGAAGGAATAAAAAGAGCTTTTCTGACGGTGAAAACACTTTATAGCATATACCGTACTAAAATTGTATCTTTTACTGGTAAGTGGTGATGGTCGTATTAGCAATGGATTTAATGGAAAAGAGATTTCTAGCAGAGAAGGGGAGAAAGAGGTCAGATAGAACTAAAACTTAATTGTTCTTCTGATTCATTTCCACTGATGGATGTTTGAGACTATATTGAACGTATCTTTTCTGTCTGTTGTGTGGAACAGACTTTCAGCTGTTAATAATACAGTGAGCCCTGTACATTACGTAGCCATCACCTCATACTTCGCTCTCGTCTTTTTGGTGCTCAACCTTCTGTTCAAGATGAGCTATAAGAACTAGTACTTAGTTTTACTCATGATAGAGTCCAGATAGACTTAATTACATAATCGTAAATTACTGAGGTTCTATTAAATCTATAAACACGACATAATGATGAGATTAACACAAAAATATTGAATAACTGCCCACGAGTAACATCGAGATGCAAAGAATAAACGTCAAATGAAATACCATTTTAGGACCTCAGAAATTAGCTAAAAGAGACTTTATGATTAGGGGTCACCCATATATTGCATCAACGTAAATTTCATGTCACATGTAGTCGCATTCGTGTCCCCCCTCCACCGCTACCCATATCATGGCATCACCCAACATCAAAATGACATAATTATGAAGTACATTTCATACCAACGTAATGAAATTAAAATAAATTCAAAAATTAATTTCAATAGCATTAACGACACACGATAATAAACTCTCGGCATTATTTGCGTGATGATCGCGAGGTGTCTCCCTCTGTTGTATAAGATCTTTGGACGCTACGTCATCTCTTCTGTCAAATGCAAAGCGTCACCAATTTCCGTGATTTTCTCTCTCTCACGTCTCTACAGCGCATTAAGAAGTTTCCACTTAAAGAAAAGCTATTAAATGGATTGCTGGTTGACAGACGGGATATCGGGGGTACAAGTCTCTTCTACACGTATTGGTAGTGCCACTTAATCTTTTTATCTCTTCTACGTTGTAGCCACTTTGTATGTTACTGACAGCGCACGTAAATAGCTTTTTATTGAACATATGTTAAGAGCATCAAACACTATAAAGTACTGTGGCAGTATCAACAAGTCAAGCTTTTTTAAGTGAAATTTCTTTGTGTGCGATTGAGAGAAGTTTTGTTAGCGTTACGTAATCTTCCACGCATGCGCACTTAACGGTATGCGCATGCGCACTTAAAATTTAAAGCTTACATTTATTTAATACACACTGAAAATCAAGTGATGACTTCAGATAATATATTTGCATCCAGAGGAGTTGCCATTATTGCATAATGAGGCATGCATCAATATTTTTAGTTGCTTTTTTGTTTAGTCGTTATTTTTGTTTATTTATGTTTGTTCGATATAGGAAGTTTTATTGTATTCTCTGATCCTTGTTATAGAAAGAAAAGAAATATAGCTTTTATATCGCGAAAATAATGATTCCGTGTGGTCGTAATGATCTGGTGACAGGGTTTCTATTGGATGCGTATTCCGCCCATGTCATAGACGCATTAACCTAACCCGGCAATCCTACCGGCTACAGGACTTACAGCTTAACGTGGAATCCGAACCACAGAAGCGTTCTGGCGCACTTCACATTACACAACAAACTGTGCCAGAGGTGAAGGTCTGGTTAAGGGCCTACAAAATTCCCGCCGAGACAGGTATCCGAACGGGGACCTCTCTATACCCACTCAAACATCTTTATCACTCAGCCGCCAGACCGCTTAGATTGCGATACAATGGATGTTTTAATACGCCTGAAATAAAAGATTTCATTTGAGCGCAGAAATATTATCATTATGGCATTTAAGCTATTTTTTTTTTCTTGAGCCATGAATCTGCGTTTAACCCGTCATTTTTGACGGGCTTAGGAGCTAGTAATTAATAAAAATTTATTTTAAGGACGGATATAAACTAATTTTGTCCAAGATTTTCTCCGATATAAAAGCTCAAAATGCAAAATACAGCTTATAGGCTAGATGTAACACTATATAATCTAACGAACTGCTGAGCTTTAAAATTTTAACAGTTCTTATTTGTTTACGAGAGTAACTTAGAAAAAGTTCCTATTTACGGTACAAATGCAATACAGAATCTTCGTTCGTTCACTAAAGGGCGAAAGAAAGAAAACTACAAAAATAAAAAAAATAAACACGAGAAAGGTTCATAGAATTCTCACGTCTCGCTTGTGCACCCCTCGCCCCCACGAATCATAAATTACGGAATGATGCTTGCCTATATCGGAAGAGTACACCTGCACTATCTGCAAGGGCCCCTAATATTGCGCAACGCACTGTGCCGAATGACTTACATGTTGTTACGGGTGGTCCAGCCACTTGTTGCATCCGCCGCTGCTGGCAGGTGATCGTCGACTGCCAGGGCTCAGGAACACCCATTAACGCCTGCCGCCGACGCCACCACCACCATGGCCACTGCGCTCTTCATTACCGACCAATTAGCTGCCGGATAATTGACCGAATGGGCGCAGCGTGGGCGGAACCTTCGGCTGCGGAAGTCGGAATGACTGACTGAGTGGCGAGGAGACGCTTATCTCGCTCGTTTTACGGCCCCGTAACTCAAGGCAAAGTCCCCAGTGCCTTTGTGTACCGCGCCGCTTGTGGATTGGCGAAGACTACAGCAACAGGTGTCACTGCGCACTCGGCATGTTGCGACATCTGTCGCCATCTCTCAGGCAGAGAACACTTGCTCCTACGACGCGAGAGAACAAACAGTTTCACACACGAAGCTGGCGAGTGAAGGCTGGTATTCGAAAATTTTGCCTATGTGTCTTGTATGTTTTTGTGTTTTTGCCTACATTACACTTTTTTCCACTGTATACTGTTTTACTGTTCAGAGCATCAGGAACACGTAAAATTCCGAACACAACCATATAAAAAAAAATCCAAGTACTAAAATGTATTTGAACAGGGTTGTATGTAGAAAAAGGATAGCAGAGATTCGGGGATTCCGAGAGAAAGCACAAAAACAGAGAAAAACAGTTTGGAGAGAAAAAAGTAGGACCAAATATTGGGTGCGTTGAAAGAAAATAAAGCACGAAGTGATTTCTAGTGGCACAGAAGAAGAAGAAAAAGTAAATACTTATTTATCCTTAAAATATTCTCTCATACTGTATTTCTGAACTATTACGAGTAACAAATCGCTTATCCACTTTAATAAAATGAGTTGAACCTGCAGGCTGAACCTAAACTGATTAGCCCGCTAGTCTCGATAATGCTGGAAGTTTTAGTTAAACCGCCTGCCACCAAGCGCTGCTTGGCTAACCAGGAAATTTCAAATAAATAGTTGGATTTTATTTTATTTGGACTTATATTGTTAAAACAATCGTAATTGTGATACCAGCTAAAAGGCGATTGTCTGTTGAGGAAGCAACTGCACACAAATACGAAGGGCAGAGATAAAAAATAATAATACAAGGCAGAGATATATGCGATATTCTTTTATGTTTACATCACACTATTTGTTTGTTTACGACCATTAAATTCATAAATTCATGTAAGCAGAAAAGCATTTGATGTTTACGATCTATTCTTTCCAGCAGTTACTAGGACCAGGTCACCACATAAACTAAAAAAAAATTGACGTAATATAAGAAACAGCAAAGTTTATTAAAAACTCACAGAAAGTTTACACGAAACGTAATAAATCACTAAATATATGTAAGAAATAACTAAAAGTTATTTGTTTTTAATATTACGCTTTCCTGGGATACTTTTTCATACCAGTAAAAATTTGCGTCATTTCTGACTGGCTTAGTCGAATTAATTGCAAGTATTAATAAAACAGAGGGCAGAGATAAAAGACATTATAATGCCAGCAGAGACGCGATGTTCGTTTCCTCAGTGCGACTCTGCTTGAATCAACTGGGTATTCTGTTTACCTCGCGTTAACTGTTCTGGAAAAAGTAGCGAAAAACTGTAGGGTGGAGCAGGATTCTACGAAAAATACGAAAAAAATATATATATTTTGGTCATAACTTGTAAGGTGGTTGCCAGCAGCCACGCACGCCGTCCGTGTAAAGGTTTTAATGCTAGTGAAGATATATATATTGACTCTATAACCGATTCTTATATTTTAAAGCAGTTTAAAAAAGAGATTCAGAGATGTCCGCATGGCTCAGTGTTTGAAAGCATATAAAGCATATTACGTGGCAGCAAATAGATTCAGTTCGCTCTCGTATTTACGGAAATTCAGACAGCTAATTCCTACGTATATTCCTTCACTAGTTCCATGAATTGGTTTGGACATATTAGGCCGTACCTCTGGTCTGAATTAGTCTGAATCTTATCTCGATACAATCAGCGACGTTTGATCATGTTTTGGAGATTATGAATTAAAGGGGGTTTTGAAAAATGAATACACCAATTGGTACAGTAAACGACCTCCTGCAGTAAAACCTTGAAGGTATTAGATTTCGTCACTGTGAGCAAGAAGGGACCAGTACATAGATTTTTTTTTTTTTTAAATGCATCCAGATTCTTTCTTCCATGAACCGATTCACAAAGAAAGAAACCTAAAATATAAATCCTAAAGGAAATAATTTTTTTTTTTTTTTTTTTTTTTTTTTTTTGTAACAGTTTAACGTCCCTTTTTAACAACGTGGTCTTTAGAGACGGGAAAGGATGGGGGCAAGGAATGGGAAGGAATTCGGCCATGGCCTTTTGAAGGTAGCATCCCGGCATTCGCCTGGAGTGATTTGGGGAAACCATGGAAAACCCAAATCTGGATGCCCGGACGGGGATTCGAACCGCCGTCCTCCCGAATGCGAGGCCAGAACGCTATCCGTTACACCACCACGCTCGGTAAAAGGAAATAACATATTACTTATAACTTAATATGTACTTAGAATACAGTTGAGCATTGAACGGTTGGGTCTTTATCCTAAGCATGTGATGGTTCATTTTCTTGTACTAACGCGCATAACAACATAATGTGAAGAGACAAGGAACTACTAGCTAATAGTAAATAATAATTCATTTGCACAAGGTTTTTTTTTTTTTTTTAAATTCAACTTTCATGGATTAAAAAAATTTAGTCACACGTCATTGCTTCGTTACTGTGGCTAGTAAACGTCAATCTAAGCTGTGTGAACCGTCGACTATAGGAGGGCAGCGTGCTAATAAAAGTTACTTACCGTAAAATGACAGTGACTGATTTTCTCCGCACAATAAACAATCCCGCCAGTTCTGAAGTGCGGTCTGTGATTAGATTTCTCAACACAGAAGATAATGGTTGCGAAATTCATTATGAACTTCCTGGAATTTACCGGCTCACTGGAATGAGTGAAGGAAACGTAAGGCTGTGCACTCTATGGTTTGAAGAAGGCCAAAAAAATGTTCATAATGAATAGAGGGATAGAAGTTCTAGTTTTCAAATAGTGACCTGGTGAATAAATTAAATCTAAAGTTCAAGAGAAACGTTGGAATCGTTCGAGTTCATTATTTCGGTGAATGATTCTGTCGTTGATTTACATTTAGAAGTTAGGGTGTTTGCAGATGATAGAACGTTTTTATAACGTACCTACTTACCGAACATGGTTGTTGAGCAGTAACATTCTTGTCTTGCATTCGGGATGACGCGGGTTCGAATCAAAGTTAGGTAAGCCAGAATTGGGTTTTCCATGGTTTCTCCAAATCACTCCAGGTGAATGCCGGGATGGTTCTTTCAAAAGGTCATGCCCGAATTCATCTTTCGTTTCTAACTCCCAGTTCTATCCCGCCTCTAATAATCTCGACGTCAACGAACGGTAAAGCCATAAGAAAGAAGAAAGAAAAAAGTAACCATAGAGGATTGTTAGAAGCTACAGAGGGATCTGGATACTATATTTATTTTAGTACGTCAGCAAGGAATGAAAATAAATAGCAAGTACAGTCAGCTTATTACGGGCACACACGGAACGTTAAAGGCTTCGTCAGATAATACAGTGGAGTTTGTAAGGTTGTATGAATATATAAAATATAACTATCCCGCCATTCCTTTTTTCAACAAGCTAAGCCTGACCGGATAAATTGTAGAGGTAATAGTCAACAGTTAAAAAATATATTAGAGAGAGTAATGAGTTGAATTTACCATAAAACTTTGTCCGGTACCTTGCTTAGCTATGGGTACAACTGTACTCACGATGTTCATATCAAATAAGAGGGATCTGGATACTATATTTATTTTAGTACGTCAGCAAGGAATGAAAATAAATAGCAAGTACAGTCAGCTTATTACGGGCACACACGGAACGTTAAAGGCTTCGTCAGATAATACAGTGGAGTTTGTAAGGTTGTATGAATATATAAAATATAACTATCCCGCCATTCCTTTTTTCAACAAGCTAAGCCTGACCGGATAAATTGTAGAGGTAATAGTCAACAGTTAAAAAATATATTAGAGAGAGTAATGAGTTGAATTTAGGGAGCGGTACCATAAAACTTTGTCCGGTACCTTGCTTAGCTATGGGCAACTGTACTCACGATGTTCATATCAAATACCCAAGTTGGATGGGATGTAAAGAAGGGAAACTAGAGTTGTCTGTGGAAATTACCGTAATTCACGTTGAGAACTGGTATGATAGTGGGGCTTGGTTTGGAATCATTGAAATATTTTGACGTATTTATAAAAAACATGGGTGATGATGGATCTCTCCTTCTCACTCCTTCTCACTTCAACGAAGAGTGAAAGCTGCGGAAATGAAATTTCAGTGGAGTAGTGGGTTAGTAGTACCAAGAAGGAACAGAATAAGGAATGATAAAATAAGTGAGACAGTTAAGGAGTAACCGTTGCAACAAAGAACATCAATTTCACAGTGAGGAGAAGATACGAAGAAGATGTTGGAGCTGAAAGGAAAGAGATCCAGAGGAAGACCTAGTGACAGATACACATAAGTGAAAGGTGTTAAGAAGTGTTTTGGGGAAAGAGGTGAGAATTAGATGACAGTGGCCAGAGGAGAGATGGTGGATGGATATGAAAATTTGGAGAGGCTTTTTCTCCAAGCAGATCTGGCCAGTGGAGGAAAGCTGCTCAAGATGATGATGTTGATGATGATGATGATGATGATGAAAGAAAGGAGGCGGATTAGGAGTGCACTAAGTATATATAAGTATTCATAAGTCATACGTTGATGATATTTAGTGGAAGAATGAGAAGCAGTTTGATGTCGAACACAATATCTAATCCAGTGAAAGGAATTTAAACTAAAATTCGCATGACTTTAAGAAAGGTCTGTTGAGAAATTTCTACCATGGAATAAACTCAATCGTAACTAAGAGTACTACGAGAACACTAGTAACAAAATTAATTATTTTCACAACAGAAAAAAGTGGAACGCTGAGTTATGGAATTGTTCTTATTTACTATAACGTGCCACTCACCAACGCCTTCAATGAAAACTTCAGGACTGTCGCCGAGTCGCTGGATGGAAATCACATACTATGTAATATGCGGGACGAGGGAGCAGATGATGAAACCGAGCTAATTAGCAGGTGAGAGTTTCTGGAACTGATGACACATCTACCACCTGACAAAACACCGGGAGATAAAAGCATCACGAACAGAATCCTCAAGAACCTAATACCCGAAGTCATCGATCGGCTAGTTCGTCACTTCAACTACATCACTGCAAGTGGAACTTTTCCAGTGGAACTTTTCCATCTGCTTGGAAACATGCAGATATCATCGCCCTTCCCTAGCCGGGGAAGGATCCAAAGATTCTACAAAACTACAAGCCGAAAAGTCTCCGTCCAACCATAAACCAGATATTTGAACGCCTTCTCCTGAAACGCCTTCAGGCCCACATCCAAGAAAGCAACATGGTGGCTGCTGAATAACACGCTTTCAGGACCGGCCACTCCATGGTGCATCAGTTAATGAGAATGTTGGAGATGGCAACGGAAGCATTCAATTGCAGCCAACAGGTATCACTGCGGAGTGGTCCCCCTCGACGTGGCCAAAGCATTCGACTGGGTTTGGCACGCGGGATTGTTATACAAATTGGTGATCCTAGGCTTGGCAGGCCGATTCCTGAAGCTAATCCGCATTTACCTTCAGAAACGAGCGTTCGTCGTAAAGGTGAATAACGCTCTATCCTCGCGAAGATACATCCGCGCCGACATTCTAAAGGACAGTGTACGCGGCCCCGTCCTTTACATCGTATACACAGCCCACCTGTCCGAGCAGCAGCAATCTTAAGCGGCTTTATACGCGGATGACACCGCAATTTTCACATCATCTTGCAGCCCCGAGATGATAGGCAGTATTGGAAGACATAGAAGATTGGGCTACTAAATGGAGGATTCGTATAAACGCGTCTAAAAGCCAGGCCATCATGCTGACAAGAAGAAGAACGCCACCGCGCCCAAGACTCGAGCTCTTCGGCGAGAGAATTCCTTGGGTGATAACCTGCGTGTCATCCTAGACGCGAAGCTGGCCCGGAAGGCCCGTATTGACAACGTCCGACAGAGAGTGCAGACTGAGTAGCGGATGTACCAGTGCTCAGGAATCGCTACGTAAAATTGGCAACTACTTTTTACCGCAAGGCGCAAGTAAGCACTAATCCCACCAAAAATACACTCGCGCAATACGAAGCAAACCAGGGACCGCACCGGAGACCGCTCTGTAAAATAGATTAAGTAAACAATTGAAGAAATTAAAAATTTAAAAATAAAGCCTGGTAAGAAAAGAAGAAAAAATAAGAGAGAAAAAAAAGACGTGCAGTAAAAATGAAGGCAATGCCAACTACGAATAAATTTCATCTCAGAATTCTTCAGCGCATGGGCTGATGAAGAAAGTTTGGCATTGCTGCTCCACGAGTACACAGAGGTATTTTGGTGACAACTAAAAATCATCAGAAAACACAAAATAAAGACCTCTCGTACCTATTCCGTTTTGATCGGTGACGCACAGGACGAAGGACGTCTAGTCCGTATTTCACACTCTCGCCTCGCTTTCCTGGTTCTGTGGTGTGTCAACGTTTCTCTATCTCCGGTCACAAAATCGTACCGAGACAATACTAGCAAGTTCATTTCAAAAGGAAATGGCATCTAATTATTATCGACAGCATCTATGCTCTCACTCTATACCTGGTCTCGTTGTGCCTCCACGAACCACAGTGCAGACGCCTAAGCGCGCGCTGTCACATTGGCGGGTTATGGGCTCTATATCAACAAGTAACTATTACATGGTCCGCGCGAAACAATCGGAATAAATATCCGAAAATTTCCTTACTCTAAAAAAGCACACACAGTGTGTGCGATATCTCGTGCAGTGATGTGATCACTGCTTATCAATACCAACGAATCCTTGCAGCTTCGGTCCAAACAATCTCATTTGGCAGCAACAAATATTTATTTGTCAACTGAAATAGCAAGCGGTAACGCGATTATGGCCCGTGGAAAAATTTCGGTATGTGGTTCTTCTATCTAGTGGTATAAGATCACTCGATATCGACGCAAACGAATCCTAGCAGCTTGACTGTGAATTGTCACATATCTTTTTTTTTTAATTATTGCTTTACGCCTCGTCGATGGCTAAGCTCATTAGAGGCGGGATGGGACTGGGGACAAGGCATGGGAAGGAGTTCGGCCATGGCCTTTTGAAGGAAGCATCTCGGCATTCGCCTGGAGTGATTTGGGGAAACCATGGAAAACCCAAATCCGGATGCCCGGAGTCACATACCCGTGACCATGATTGTTCATAATTTTTCCATTTACGGATTGAATTTAGATAAATTCCTTTCTTAATGAATGATGTTACCAAAGCGGAGAACTTAATCTCTATAATGATACCGTATTCATCGATTTTGGTTTAGTGTGAAGGGAGAAATATGGCTCGTAATAAAATCAACTTTTAGAGAAAATATATATGGTAATGCAAACATTTAATTATGCCACTACATTTTTTATTTGAAGTCATTAAGTAATTCTATGTTTTGGATGTAATCTGTGTGTGTTTTCTAGAGTAAGGAGCTTTTCGGATATGTTTTCTACTTGTTTCGCATCGACCACCTAGTAATTACGTTTTGATATAGAGCCTATAACCCGACATTGTGACAGCGCGCGTTTGGCGCCTGCACATTGGTTCGGGGAGTCACAACGAGACCAGGTATAGAGTGAGAGCATAGATGCTCTTCGATGTATGATGAAGTTCAAGGTGTTATAAGATATATGAAGAAGTGCTTAAATTATCTGCAGGATGCTGCAGTCAATTTGCTACTTGTCACTACTAATTATAGGTATCAAGAGTAACGAACTAAAACAGCTGAAACTAGCAAAAACAAGTAGTTTGGCTCGTCATATTTCCGTGGCAGGGCGTCAGTGGTTCGGAGCAAAGCAGATACTGTTCAATCAAGCATACGAGATCCTTGATTCTGATTATTATCAGACAATGGCGTGACGGTTGGAGGAGTTTGGCGGAGAGCTTCTTTTATTGCACACGCTTTGATTAACATAAAGTTCTAATTTTTATGGTTGTAACTGTATTAGCATGCATTATAATTCCTTAGCAAACACATAATGTTACACCACGAGCCTGAACACGGATTACAGATCTGTTTGTGACAGAAACACTACGACAAAAAATACTCAAATAATATAAAACAGAATTTTTATTTACAACTCTATTCTCGACAGTACTGGAAAACGGTTTCGTAGACATTACGGTTTTACTACGGGTATATAAAGAGGATCTTTGATGTCTTCACTTTAAGCAAATACAAGTGTCTACTTGACTTTCGGCATTTGAGTGTTTGACACAGTTCTGTGACTCTAAAAAAAAAAAAAAAAAAAAAAATCATGAAAACTGTTTTGTCCTTTCCTATCGACTTTACATTTGTCACTGCAAATTTTAAAATAACTGTATGGAATCTTCTGTATACTGTGGGATCTTTGGCAGGAAGAAAAAAAAATTAACACGGTTATTAATCGCAAATATATTTTTGTTCGAATTAAAAGCGAAAGTCAAACAATGTTCGTTAGTGTATGTCTGTGTTAGCGTCATGCTTTAGGCTTGATATATTGCTATATTTGTTTTACTGACATTTACTTTAGCGCTTTATAACAGGTGAGGTATTACGTGTCCATACATTTAGCTCTTTTTGTATATAATTAAAAAAGGTAGCAGAAAGTTCATGCACTAGAATGTTCTTGTAAATGCTTCACCGTTATCTCGTCAATCCAAATATGTTTTTCGTTTGCAGTATAAATGTTTCTTCACCTCGTGTCTGCTTCCATACAGCAGTGAGTCCTTAACGCAGGACATTTAGCAACACGATTGATTAACTTAGCCAACGACATTAATGTAGCCTCGAGAAGATATCTTTAGCGTCAGAACAACTCGTTATTTCCGAAATATTTCAGCACAGGAACGTCTTCTGCTAACCTTTAACTTTTTATCAATTTGTATACATAACCAACGCCAGTCAAATTGAATTTCGTTTTAGTTTTGTCCGAACGCATTTGACTCCATATTCTGGAGCATATTCAAAGGTAACCTTCTTTCGCTTTTATTTCGTTTCAGAGTTAGCATCTTTTGATTTGGTATGTTAAATTCTTTCCATGTTAATTTCAAATGAATTTAAACACACTACGTTGCGCTGTCATAATTTCCACAGTATTATCTTCTGGTTTTGTTTGTATTTGTGTGTTGAAACTGTTTATAAGTAGTGCAACAAACTGCATATTTCACTGTCCGCTCTAATGTTATGTTTTGTTCCATAAGATTCCGTTCTTTCACTCTTTAGTTAGTGATTTCTTATTTGATCTACGGTAATGACTTTTGATGCCAACTGTTTTACTGTTCACATTATCATTCGTGAGGTAAGGTGATAATTTATGATACTGATGAATTTTATTGCATCTGGCTGTTTCTTTTCAACAAATATACGCGTTTAGGTCCGTAGATAATAAAATTATTGCTTAAAATAATATATTTAGCTGTTCTGGGCATTTAATTTAATTGCGATGGAAGGCTCGCTCCAGATGCAATTTTTTCTGCATACCCATTTTTAACTTTTTTTTTATATTCAACTACTTTTTCCCTTAACGTATTTTAATTTTTAATTCTTTCGGCGTTCTTGGTAAATTATTTATCACTTCCCTTGGTAATTTATTCCGATCTCTTACTCCCTTACCTACATAAGAATTTTTTTCTACTCCCATACGTCTGAAGATGATCGCCAGCTTGTGGTCTTGTCACCTTTTCCCTTCCGTGCCCCCCCCCCCCTCTTTCTTCATAATTGTTCCACCAATGTTTTTAATCCACGGCAGGTTTCTCGTCTGACTAGATCAATGTGATGTTTTGTAGTTCATGCTCATTATTTGCTACTTTATAACGTATTCTTTATTTAACCTAGCTTTGCTCGTTCCAGAAACATAGTCTTATTTGCTTCATTTCAATAACCTCAGATTTTACGCCGAATATTTTGAAAATGTAATTTCAAGTATTCAGTTTGACTTGGACTACTTCAGTTTCTTCCTCGATGAAAATTGGCTTATAAATGTCTCTTATAAATGTTACAATTATTTAACTGGATCCGAAAATAATGAAGATGATGTTACTCAGGTCTAGTTGCACTTTTATTTTAAATTTTATTTCTGTACTATTTTTACAACTGCTATAAGCATTCTGTTTAAATATTCTTCACTAATTGTTCAAACATTCCCGCGTCTCTAAGATTTAGTGATGTACTTGACATAGGCATCAACTCGTAATTGGAACATGATGCGAGAGAATTCAAGTCCGAGGTGGAATCGAAGAGGTGATCAAACATGGCAGGCTCAGAGCCAGGAAACCCAACATGTGATCTAAGGAAGACTGGAGAATAGTTTCCGTCGCTTTCTTTCTATTTTTCTGAAAGAAGTGGAAACATATGTGCTGGAAAAAAGATCCAAAGATAACTGTTCCAGTAAATTATTTAAATATCACGGATTGTTTCTGGGACGGCTTCATCCAATGGATAATATATTAAGAATAGTTTCAGGTATATTCCAACCTGATCTCTAACCAATGTATAGTAGAAAAACGTTTATATATCAGTCTGACGATGCCCAACCACGGTAGTGCGAAACGTCTCTGGTTACACAATCAAGAGCTATCTATAGAAAGAGAGTTCCTAGTAAACGTTTCTGCTTCAGGAGCCATTAAAATATATATTCTTTTCAAAAGCTCAGAAGCCATATCTTTCCCGAAAGAAAAAGGGGATAGTTCTTGAGCTCATCATTCAATATGTCTCAAACGAGCTGGCGGTATATTAAAGGCTGTGGCAGAGTAGGGGAGGTCTTCGGAGCTTCGGTGTGCGGGAAATAGAGGCTCGCCGGAGGCAGCGTCATGCGACGCCTAACCAAATTTCCGGAGCAGCCGGAGTCTCTGCCGTGCAGGCTTGGAGGCGGGCCAAGAAGGGGCCGCAGCAGAGTCGCGACGGCAATTATACTACACTAAGAGCTGCTTCTTCGCTGCTCTCATGTTATAAACATATAACATTTATTAGGTACGTTGATCAGAATTTTAGATTTTAACAACCAGTCGGTAGTGAGGCTGCGTCAGTTAATGCGGATGAAGGGTGTACCCTACTACACGCCCACGTTCAAATTTTTCGACACGAGTACCAGCCGTCATGATTTAAACGGTTTCCCGCAATCATCTAAGCAAATGCTGGAACTGTTTCTAACTTCCGCTTCATATACTACACGTTTCAAAAACAGAGGTATCTTCTTATATAAAATGCGTGATCTGGAGATTGCGCACGTCGTCTATAGCTATTGGCTAGAGAACGGTCATGTGCCAGCCGTCACTCGCGAATCAACAGCCACCATATTACAACCGTTCCTTCATGTTGCTTTTTGTGTATTTACGACAACTAGATGCAGAAATTCATGTAAGGAGAAGGGTTTTTCGAGGTTTACGTTATATTATCTGTATCAGTTATAAGAACTACGTAGGTTAAAACATAACCTAAGAATTTCTTTGGCAGAAGATAAACAATGAAGTATATTAAAAACTGAGAGAAAGTTTACCCGAAATGTACGAATAGCGAAATCTATCACTCAAATGACAATTATCCGTTTTTGATACTATACTTTCCGTCATTTAAAGTAAAATTCATTTATTTAAATAAATCGGGTAGTGGAGATCGCGATTCCGCCAGGAATTATCGTCGCAACATTGCCGTGGTCAAACGGTAGACTCCTCCAGAAATACTTTCAGAAGTACATTTAACCGTGTTGTGCTGGTCCAGGCTGTATTACAATCTAATTTCAGCTTGAAAATAATGGCTGTATTATAACGGAATTACTGCTTGAAAATAATATGTCTTGCGATTGACTACAGCAGTATTATGACGTCATTACTGAATGTCATTTTGGCGGAATCGCGGTCTCCAGTAGACCCAATCGCTGTTTATTTTTCCTTACAAGCTTTTCCAGAATAAATTCCTACTACCACCACAGGTGATTCCCATCGTTATTCATATGAGGATAATAGAAGCTATGATTTTCGAATGCAATATTATTGAACGTTGTGGTTAAGTTGACCAGAATCGCAACTAACACATTTAGTTACAACATAATTCACTCTTAACTCAGTTTTACAAACCATTTAAACTGCTTTCATAAGCGCCATGTCATTAAAGGTGGAAGTAGTTCCATATTTAACGTGCTGAATTGTGCCTGGACCAGGAATAAAAATGATATTACATGGAGACCAAAAGTTTTTGGGATTGCATGTTTTTAATGTCACTGGTTCTATACTACCGTCGTCAATAATTCAGTAGAAGTTACTACTGCATTGCCATGTACACTGCAAATGAAATACGTAGAACGTTATAAAATCAAGGCCATTAGTATTATTTAATAACAATTCCTTATAATTAACCAACTGCAAAAAAAATGAACTGCAAGAATATTGTGGGTTCAAACCGTCATTTTTGACGGGCTCGAAGCTAGTACTTACATAGGTACTAAATTTCTCTCGGCGTTGAGAATGTATAAAATGCTCTCGGGTAACTAGCCGAGTTAAGGAAGTGTTATCACACGGTATTTGGGTTAAAAAACAAGAAGAAAAGTAAAAAAAGATATCCTGATGCCGTTGATTCATCACAAAATACGTACCAGCTGTTATAGTGGCAGTCACGAAATTAGTCCTGTGAAGGTCACGGAGTATCCGAACAGTGTTGCAAATCAGCAAAAAAAATCAACTTTCAGTAATGAGTGCAAAAAAATTTCTGAAACATAATACTTAACATGCGGAACAAGGTGATGTGCTTTATAATTCCAAAATATTTGTGTGACTGTTTTTAAAAAAAAATAGTAATGTTTTTCCATGAAAATTAGAAATCAAAATACTTTTTCACTTCAACCGACAGAAAAAGCAATACAAATAATAAGTAATAACTCAAAAAAAAATTATGCACCTTCCTGAAAGTTAACAGACTCATACCGAATACATTCTATTCATTAAATAGGGAACAATGTGAATAAAAAATATAAAATGTTACACGAAGCGCTTAGTTGTTTCGGCTGTGTAATGTAAAATGTTGTCGCTGACTAACTTACGTTTTATTTTTTTACGTAAAAACTTCCAGCGAGAAAGTTTCTAAGAAAATACTGAAATTAATTCTGGTAGCAGGCAAAGCCTCTTCAGACAACCCCTTTTGGATTGTTTCACAGTTTATATTGAATGATTGCGCGCAGCGCATGCCGCAGTGCCGGCTGGTCGGTCGGTTCGTTTACGACTGAGAAACATATTTCCTGTCCTCCACAGAAAAGCTATTTTCAGCTTCTGTAAGAATTACACATTGTACACAATGGCCCATACATGACAAATTTCGCGAGAAATCTTCAAAAGCAAAGACAAAACGAAAATTAATTTATAAAATGTAAGGGATCGATTATACAAAGAAATGACTGCCACAAATACCTCCATGTCAGTGTTTGTAATTTAGCGAAGTATTTTTTTTTTGCGTATTAGTTATTGGTAATATTCCTTAAAAATACTTTAAAATATCTGCTACAATGATTTTAATTAGGTTTCCAAAGCCCAGGCGGCCTGCAGGTTCGCGAATATTACTTCTGTCTGTTAATACACTAATTTCATGATTATGTTCCTGAACATCACCACCATTAACATTACTCGAATAGGCCTTTAACTAAGGAAATAAAGCGACCGCGTGTAAAAATACGCATGGACGACCTGCAAAAGCTAATGTGGCAATGTCGCCGGCCCAACCAAGGGACAGAGGGTTGGTGCGGGCAGGGGAGGCAGTGGAGACTACGTGACCTTGGCAGGTCTAATTTCATGACGCCGACTATAGTTAATTAATGATGATAATTAACAAGTTGACAATAATATGAAAAATTCATCGCTCAACGTGGCCAAAGTCACGGGTGCTAGCTTGACATTAAACTTTTATTTCCGGCTCACAGACAGATTAGTGAAGAAAAAAAGTTGAGATTATGGGGTAATCAAAGCGGTGAGCTTAATAAGGTAGTATTTTTTCTGCACCCTGTTAAACTTTTCTTGTGCCCTGGTGACGGCGATCGTAGTTGTGTGTGTAGTTGTGACCCTGGGCTGGAGAATGTTTTCGTAACGATAAACTCACGTCTGGCGGATGTTTTCACTCAGTTTCTTGAGAAAACAGTGTCTCGGCCAAGGGGTGCTTCCGCTACAGGCACTCGCAGCGTCAGGGGTGGAATACACTTTGCGTGGGAGGGAACCGACAATATTCTGGTCACTGAGCTGGTGGGTGTGCAGTAACGGTCTGGCCTCACATTCCGGAGGATCAGGCTCGAATCCCCGACAGGATATACAGATTCCGCTTCTTCTTTGTTTCCCGAAATATCTCCTGGCGAATGCCGTAATTTAAAACAATGCACTCCGGAAGTTAAATTGATTGCATACAAGTCACTAGTGCGGCCTCACTTAGAATATTGTTGCTCTGTATGGGGTCCCCATCAAAAGGGATTAATGGAGGCATTAGAGATGGTCCAAAGAAGAGCCGCCAGATTCGTGACAGGTATATATAGTTGGAGGGAAAGCGTAAGTGAGATGTTGAAGGAGTTAGGTTGGGAAGACCTGGAGCACCGAAGGCGTTGCTCTCGATAGAAGCTAACTGAAAAATTCTCGACTGCCGTATTTCGGAATGACAGTAAACAAATATTGCTACCAGCAACATTCATATCTTGGAATGACCACGAAAATAACATAAGAGAAATCAGGGCCAGAACCGATTCATTTCTGTACTCATTTTTTCCACGAGCGATTAGGGAGTGGAATAGAAAGGATTTATCGGGCGAGTAAACATAAAATCCGACAGGAGTAGCTTTCGATAAAGCACTCCGGCCATCCTGATCTGGGTTTTCCATGGTTTCCTTAGAACGTTTCAGGTGAATGCCGGGATGGTTCCTCACAATAGCCCATGGGCGCCTCCTGCCATATCCCGTATATCCCTTCCAAACCATGACCTTTCCGGATTGGTACAATGCACCCTTCGCCACACACTTTTAGTGAATCGCGGAGTAATAGTAATAGTAATTGTCACTTCAAAAGGCCAGTTCCTTATTCCTCCCCAATGTACTCCTGGCTCTAATGATCTCAACGTCGACTAACCGTAAGGCCTCAAAAAAACTATTCAGTTTGAAGTCTCAGGGCATAACGTGCAGGCAGCCTTGTTTTGTCTTAGTTACTTCTAAGTGTATACAGGGTGTTACAAAAAGGTACGGCCAAACTTTCAGGAAACATTCCTCACACACAAACAAAGAAAATATGTTATGTGAACATGTGTCCGGAAACGCTTACTTTCCATGTTAGAGCTCATTTTAGTTTCGTTAGTATGTACTGTACTTCCTCGATTCACCGCCAGTTGGCCCAATTGCAGGAAGGTAATGCTAGAAGATGTGCCTTTACAAGTACGATACAACATGTGGTTCATGCACGATGGAGCTCCTGCACATTTCAGTCGACGTGTTCGTACGCTTCTCAACAACAGATTAAGTGGCCGATGGATTGGTAGAGGCGGACCAATTCCATGGCCCCCACGCTCTCCTGACCTCAACCCTCTTGACTTCCATTTATGGGGGCATTTGAAAGCCCTTGTCTACGCAACCCCGGTACCAAATGTAGAGACTCTTCGTGCTCGTATTGTGGACGGCTGTGATACAATACGCCATTCTCCAGGGCTGCATCAGCGCATCAGGGATTCCATGCGACGGAGGGTGGATGCATGTATCCTTGCTAACGGAGGACATTTTGAACATTTCCTGTAACAAAGTGTTTGAAGTCACGCTGGTACGTTCTGTTGCTGTGTGTTTCCATTCCATGTTTAATGTGATTTGAAGAGAAGTAATAAAATGAGCTCTAACATGGAAAGTAAGCGTTTCCGGACACATGTCCACATAACATATTTTCTTTGTTTGTGTGTGAGGAATGTTTCCTGAAAGTTTGGCCGTACCTTTTTGTAACACCCTGTATTATTCTAGAGTTGGTGGAGGTATAACGTGATTCACGGGCCATGAGTTGTACAGCTAGGATAGAAATGGAGACGGCAATCATTAATCAATTAATGTTTAGTTTAATTTAACTGCGATGGAGCGCATACACCGGTAGCAATTTCGCTACTTACCTATTTACCTTTATTTTATTGCTATTATTTTTTTTGTTATCTTAAATCCATTGAGCGTAAATTTATCCGCCCATCTATTTTAGCAAGGCAAAATTGCATTTTAGCTACGACTCCCGAATATCGGAGATTAGCATGGAGAATGTTACCGATGCAAAGCATATCCCCGGGTAAATCTGAAATTGGGATTGCATTCCCCGGTATGCCTGGCGTTAAATCGTGTGCGTTTAACTTGGGATAATTGTAGTGAGTTATTAGTGTTGTGCATGGAGATTGTAGAGTATCGGTCATCACTTCCGAAACACATTGAGGGCATCAAACGTAACGTCACCGCCAACCGAAGAACGGTTTTCCATCAACAATGTAGTAGGCCCATGCCTAGCGCAGAAGTCTACAATTTTGTACACAATTTTCCAATTATAAATTGCGTACTTCCAACCGTCCTACTCTGTTGTTCAAGTCCTTCGTTTATTGGGGAGAATGGTACAGTGATGGGGGAATGTAGCAGAGAAGCGAGGGAACTGGGTTTCAAAAGTTTGGTCCGACCATTGATTGCATGTCGTGGTTTTGAACGGCATCCACCTTTTGGGTATCAAATACAGGAATTGCTGGTTGTGCAATGAAGGTCTGCTAGATTTGTCTCTGTAAATTACCGCAGATGACATTCAGTAACTGATATGATAAAGGAGCTGGAATGGGATTCATTGGAAGACGGGAGGAAGGTGAAGATAGTCATGGGAGTGTACTAGGCGTATATTGGTGATGAGGCAGGGAAAGATATTGGTGTGAGTAAAAAAGTAGTTAATGGAAGGGAAAAGATTACCATGACCACAAGCTGACATTCTATTTCAGGCACAAGGGTATGGGAAGATTCTCTTTTTTAGGTAAGGGTATCAGGGATTGGAATAAGTTACCAAAGAAATTGATGAATAATTCACCGAAAACGCTTAAAGTATTGAAAATTAAAATTCGTAGAGAGAATAAATGGATGGGTGCAAGAAACGAGGAAAAATAAGTATAGGAAATTGCACCTGATCTTGAGCTCCATAGCAATTGAATTGAGTTAAATCAAGTACAGGGTGTTAATAATTTTTTCTACCTGCCAATTTTGCATAGAGCCGTTGGAACAGTTACAAAACTTTCGGAGGATGGAAAGAAAAATTTATTTAAGAATATTTCTTCAGTTTCTGGATATGAAAGAGTGTAATACTCGTGCACATCTGCGTACAGAACAGTTTCCGTTTCTAATGTCTGTCACGCATCAAGATCTTAATTTCAGTGCTAGAAAAGAGCTAAGTTCTGAGCAAGTGTTTATATGAGTTTGTAGCTGATAATTTAGTTTTAAATATTCTTATTCCACTATGAACATTGTAACGTACCACTGTATCGTTCCCTTTTATTTTGTAGAGAACATATCTGTGTGTTACTTTATCATACTTTTAAATTAATACTTTTGCTTATATTTCCTGCACCAGACCAGTACATAAGGATTTCCTTAATCCCTCTTTGTCCGTTGCTGGTTTTATTTCGATACTCACGCTGTAAATCAAATTATTATTAATCAAATTCTTACCATACAAACTTTAATTTAACTCCTTTGTCTATATCTATATTTCAATCTCAATATCAAATAAAACACTTTCTACTTATCTCATAATTCCTATATTTTCTATTAAACAAACAATTATCATTTCCAAACTCATATTCCATTATCTTTATCAAAACCTCTTCTTAATCCCGCCAGGATTCTTCGTGTCTTCCATCTAGCCATTCTGTTTCATCTCTTCTCTTAAAACATGTTCTTTCCAAAACCAACTCGTCCTCTTCCTTTCAAATCTTTTCTTCAACTCTATCTCGACTGTTCTTTATTTTCCATAGATCTCATTATATTCATCTTGACATGCTTTGACCATGGAACTTAAAATTCAGAGTTAGTATATACAATTACAATTATTAAATAAAAAAATAGCTTTTTTAATGTCAAAATCACAAAATGTGAAGTTGTGTACCTCACAACAGGACGAGAAGAGGACTACGTTTCGTAACCACTTTATCTGTATGCCGAACGCAGGGCCGATATCCCTTAATGTTACCAGAAAATCCTCATGAATTTTCTCTTTTTTTACTTATGGCTTTACGGCTTGTTTACATCGAGGTCATTAGAGGCATGTTTGGACTGGGAAAAGGAATGGGAAGGAATTCGGCCATGGCTTTTTGAAGGAAGCATCCCGGCATTCGCTGGGGTGATATGGGGAAACCATGGAAAACCCAAATCTGGATGCCCGGACGGGGATTCAAATCGGAGTCCTCCCGAATGCAATTTCCTTTGAATTATTTAATAATTGCACCAGTTTCTTCCGTTTCCATTTTGTATTAAATGTAAGCCTCATCCACATTCAACATCTACAACGAATTAAAGATTCTATCTAGAACAGTGGTTCCGAATTCGTATTTCCTGATTACCACTTCAGAAACGAGCATACCTAGCGTACCCCTTATAGCTGAAATGATAAATAAATAAACGGATTAATCCCAGTCGAGTGATTCGCGCAACCACAGCATTACAGTAATATAATTTTCTCTCTTACAGTTCGTCTTAAAACATATTTTGGCAAAAGTAATGTTTGCGTAATTGTTTTTTTTTTTCAGTTTTAGTAATGATTACAATACCCCATACCCCTTGAAGGAACCTCACGTACCCCTTTGGGTCGCGTACCACTAACTGGGAACCACTGATCTAGAATGATGTAAGTATGGACAATATGCCTGAAAGTAGTAAACAACGCAAACCTGAGTGTCTGGACTAATGAGTATATGACAGATTTTTCTACGTAACTATTATTCACGCAAAGCAGAAAAAAAAACTAACACCCTATGAAAGAAATTTCCTCATAGGGTAAAGAGAGTGTTGGGAGAGTACATGGAGAATCTTAGTGATGAGGCTTGAAAAGATATTGGTGTAAGAATTGAGATTAGTCCGTGGAAGATTTCACGCATAAGGGAGTGGTAAGATTTTCCTTTGTGATTTTGGAAGTCAGCAATTGAAATAAATTACCAGATGAAGCAATAAAAAATTTACCAAAAACGCTGAAGGAATTTAAAATTATAATTCGCAAAGGCCAAAAGTAGAGAGATGGAGTAATTTATATTCAAAGGTTATTAAACTGTAGGTCACCCCGAGGGCTACCAACCCTAGTTGTAACACGACGTGTACACATCTACAGCAAAATTCAAACTAAACAAAGGCTTAACGTGGTCCTAGTTGGCCCAAACGAACATACATGCAGTAATAATAATAGGGAAAAGAAAGGGGTAAATAGCTGATTAGGGAAATTGCCACCGGAGCACGTGGTCCAGAAATTTTATTAAATAATGAAATTTTTCAAACCACGAATAGTATTTCCAAAATAAAAGGAAACATTCACAATTCGTGGGCGTAAAAAAAAAAAAGATTCGTAAAATTTCAATTGTTTTTTTTTTTAATACAATAAACAATGAATAGTGTAAAACTGAAATTTTTATCTTTGGTCAGGTTGAGATTGTATCCAGCATCTTTGGCGACTATCTTTTGAGATTAAGAACAGATGATCATTTCCTACACCGATGTATAGTCACGAAAAGTCATAAAACATAACGCAGATTTTAAGGATGACAATTAGCTTCAAGACTGTTAAAACCGAATCAAAATCGGTTCCGTAGTTTGTCCGTGATGCCATTTCAAACAAAGAGAGAAACACAAACCGGTCCAGATTTATGTAGCCTATGTAGAGATTACAAACAAAGATTAATGTCTCCCACTGTAATAGATTTTTTCTTATCGAACTCGTTTTAGTTAACACCAGAAGCATATTCAGCGTTATCTCCAGTTATTATTCTATACTAATAAAAAGCTAAACTTGTTACAGCAAAATGAAATTTTTTAATTACAATTCCATTTAGGCAAGCAACTGCGAAGAAATGGATTGACAGAACCGTGCGTCCAACTCGTTACATTTGACGGCCTTACGAGGTTTTTTTATTTGATCCAGATGTTTCCGCTGTGTTCTATGTCACTATTATAGTAAACTCGAAGAAATCAATTGCGAGAACTATCCGCTCAACACGTCATTTTTCACGATCTCAGAAGCTTTTATATACATACGATTCTCTTCCAAGATTTTATGATATGGTTTTCCAGTTAAGACCAGTCTCTCGTAGGACGATTAAGGATTGCAATCCCGCGCGGGATTTTAGCCAATCCCGCGGGATCCGTGCGGAATTGGCGCAAACAGTTTTTTTAACGCATATATTTAAAACATAGTTACTTAAAACGTTAATAAATTAAATAATAATTAAATTAATAAATAATTTTTAATGTTCAATGATAAAAATTAACAGTTAACAATATTTTGATTGACAAAATTACATTAAAAATTTTTAGCGTGTCTTAAGTGTATTTCGAGGTTTTACATTTTTGTTTTTTAATCTAAACCAATTCTTAAATAAATAATAAAAATGGAAAATATTGAGTCTTAGGTCATATTATGTGCCTTACAATACATCACATATTAAAAATATGGTTTGCTTAGTGGCCAAGTTACCAGAGTTTTTTTTTTTTTTTTAATTCTAAATAAACTTTCCATAACACCGAGAAAAGCATTCGATTTAACAAAGTGAAGTGAATATACTCTGTAAAGTGTAGACTTGGCTCAGAACAAGATCTCATAACTTTTTGTCACTGCACAAGCACGAGACTTGGGCCTTTTTTGCGTGATTCATTATTATATCTCCTGATTCCTTGATTGATATTACAGTTGATTCCATGTTAATAAAAGAAACTACTCACCTACACGTAAACTGTAAAGTAATTCAGATTTATTTATATGGCGTAACGACGTTTAAAAGAGTGGAAATTATTATTTTTTTATTAAGAAAGACTTTCTCGGCGAATGATTGCAGTGAAGTCCTTATAGGTTTTATCTCCGGATTTCATTGCAAACACCAGAAATTACACACGTGAGGAAAACGGCGGAGGCAGCCGTCGAAGTATGTTGTTCCTACAACACAATTCATCGATACACCCGTGAAAATTTCATTATAACTTTTTTTTAAACTTTATTCGAAATAATAACAAGGAGAAGAGGGATTAATCGAAAGCCTGAGCGGCACATGTAAGCAGGTGGCTTTCGTCAAAGAAACGCATTGAGGCAGCGGCCAAAACAACAATAAGTCAAAGGATATACAATTTCCTTTTGATAGCTGTTAAATAAATAGGTACGAGATCGTTAAAATTACGATAACATTAGTTTCATATCAACGAATATTCAAATTTTCAGCCGCAAATTAGGAAATTGTCACAATTAATTTATCTGCAAATACAGATAATGGGAATAATGAAACCGAGAATAAAAAGCTGTAACTGTGTAGTTCACATAACTTGTGCGACACTTAAAAAATAATTATATAGTTGGAAAATCGTACTAAATACGCACCATAACTCAAATTACAGAAATGTCTACTCGAAACAAACGAAAGTTTTGATGAATAGCTAAAAGTGTATTTATTTACTTACGAATGACGAAGGTTGACAAAAACAAACGCTTGTTCAAGTGAGTCAAATGCCAACTGGAAGGGTACAGGCAAAGAGTGCAAAATATCCGACAGAGACCAAGTGGGGCAGCGAGTCATGCAGACTGACACGCGATTCCGACGGATTTTGCGGATTGCGGATACGCTAAATTTTGTGCGGGATCCGCCAGACTGTCTAATGATGCCGGATCCCGCGGGATTGCGGGATCCCGCTTTGCTGGATTGCAATCCCTAAGGACGATCATCATTTTAACTAGCATAAATAAGAACCATGTATCTTGATGGCTTGCTTACAGTGAGATTTTGTTTCCAGAAAGGTTTTTTAAATTTTCTTTTTGCATTATCCAGTTATACACGTTTCTGAATTAATTTAGGCTCTTTATGAAATCATTGATATGTTTTTACACGCTTTATATTAGCTTGACTTGTATGTATGTATGTATGAATGTAACGGAATTTTACAACTCCATTTTGACCCACTTCCAGATGTCCGAGCTATTTGAAATTTGGCACACATATTAAGAACCGGTGACAATACAATAATTACCCTGCTATTTTAATTACTTTGACAGTAACAACAGAAAAATTGTTGAATGTCGTGGAATTTTGCAATTTAATTTTAACCCAATTCCAGATGTCCAAATTGTTTGAAATTCTGCTCATGTATTGATAACTGATTACAATACAATAATTTCATAGCTATGTCTTGATATTCTGATTACATTTACAGTAAAAACATAAAAATTTTGCACACGTTTCAAGAGCCTTTGACAATACAGTAGTCTCTTAGCAACGTCCTACTATTCTCGTTAATCTGACGGTAACAATAGAAAATGGTTGCATGTAATGGAAACTTTCATTTCAGTGTTTACCCGCTTCCTGACATCCGAATCGTTTGAAATTTTGCACACTTATTAAGAACCGATAAAAATTCAATAATTTCACTCTCACCACGTTGTCAGAAACAACTTAAAAGTGGATTAATGTAATGGAAAATTTCATTTCAATTTTCACCCACTTCAGAAACTCCGAATTGTCTGAAATTTTGTACATGCATTAAGAACCGATGACAATCCAATAATTTCATATCTATGTCTTGGTAATCTCATTACTTTGACAGTAAAAACACTAAAGTGATTTAACCGTCTTTTGAAAGATGTGGCTCATTTTCACCCACTTCTCGAATCGTCTTTGTGGCCTATTTGGTTAAGGCGCGTGACTGGCGAGCAGACATTCCCTGCTCTAATCCCGATTTCGGTTCGCATTTTTGCGGATATTATAAATGGAAAAGATTAGGATAACCCATGGTTAGGGCTTCAAGTTAAACTACACGTATCCTATACTTGATGGGATTACTGAGTTAGGCAAATGCAGCCGCGACATTGGTGCACAGGTGCGATTCGAGAAATCTTCGTTATTTGGGGGCCACACCCTTCGGAGATTTCCCGCCCAATCATCATCATCATCATCGTTCTCCAGTTTCCCGGGTGTGATTTACGAGCCTTGGTTGCTGTAGACGATCGTCTTACGCTGTCTCCTATCCAGAAAGGTTTCTCTGTCTGCAGTCGCTTAACGTGATGTTGAATAGTAAGTATTCGAAATATTACTTCGTATTATTATAGAAAAGTAGCCTTCCTCGTTTACCCTGCTATTGGATCTCTTGTTGAATTGACCATTTAATTGTATTTTACTCGTGGGAACTACAACTCAAAGAAAAAGAGAGATTGGCGAAGAAAAGCCAACAGTAAGAAACATACTTTTTAAACTATCTGAACTAAAAAGTTAAAAATAAAATTGTAGTTTAAAAAACTAAAATCACGCTTTCGTACTAATGTGAATTAAAAGGTTAAAAATAATATTTAAATATAAACATTTTGTTTAACAGTGATAGGACGTCTCACAATTGAGGATAATTTTTTTTTTTTTGAATATGCATAAAGTCACTGATTACAAAATTAACTTTAATGTTAAAAAAGCTTGGGGTGCGCTCTACATAACTTTTGACAATGACTCTGTCTTTACAAACAGCCAAAGAAAAAAAATATAAGACAACTGAAATAGCACTCCATGCTTTTTACATTAAAGTTAATTTTGTAATCAGTGACTTTATACTTTAAGCTTATTCAAAAAAATTATTTTATCCTGAATTGTGGGACGTCCTATCACTGTTAAACAAAATGTTTATATTTAAATATTATTTTTAACCTTTTAGTTCACATTAGTACGAAAGCGTGATTTTAGTTTTTTAAACTACAATTTTTTTGTTTACATTGTCACAATGCGTGTGCGTTTTTTTTAGGCGGAAATCGGAAGAAATTCCGACATATCGTTGCGTTTCCAGCCGAACACCGGAAATAATATTTCCGCCTCCGGCCAGTAATATCAGAGCTAAATTTGATGGCGGGATTTACCGGCTTATTAAACGCCCACTCTGTGTTAATTGTATGCGGATATATCGGAGCTCTCCCGCGTTGGAAACCGCTCTAGTTCTCGCCGACAATTATTTCATTATCCGTTTAAGCGGCGCGGAAATGCGGCAAATGTAATTAACCAAACCTCTAATTATTATTGTTATTATTATTGAGTCATTGATTCGCCATGTTTAGGTTGATTTAGTGCTTTTAAAGTGGATGCCATGTTCGGCCTCGATAGGTTTGAATTTAAATTTCCTGCGTTGTTAACGAAATAGGATATGATGAAAATTTATTATCTACCCCTGTTCGAGTCTTTTCGCTCATTGTCTAGGGCCAAATACGGGAATGGTTGCGTAGCAACCGCTATAGCATACGAAATAATTACTTTATTAATGAGCCATTGATAGCCCACTAATATACAGCTCAGTCTGTCTTGGGTCTCTGCTGATGGTGGCTCTTACCTATAGAGTAAATATATTACTTCTGAATGATGTTTTTTTTGTGACAAGCCATCTTACTTCTTTCATATTTAAAAAAAAAATCGCGAAATGAGGCATCATTTTAAAGATTAAGTTCCCCGCTTTGTAACATCATAAATTAAGATTTTTTTTTTCGAAATTCATCCCATAAATTGAAACATTATAAACTATCAAGGTCACGGGTATGCGATAGTTCAGAGTCTAGCTGCCAGGCTTCGCTGGTGTCAGTAAAAATTGCTGCTAGATGGCAGCACCATACATCACAGAGATATTGATAAACTGTGTGTATTTTCTATAGTAAGGGGTTTTTTCCGAGATTTTTGTTTCTGTTAGGGAAACAGTTCATCATTCCTGACATAAGACGTTGAAGTGTTTTGATTCGTACTTATTTTAGCAAACAAATAAACAATTGCTTCAAATTAGCCGGTTCTGTTTTCACCCTACTACAAACCATCAACCTCACTATTAATCGTTAATCATTCGTGACATTTTCGCGCAAGGCCACCTAATTTCCTAAAAAGTACAAGAAACAAAGAATACAAACGCTATGGAACTTAGGGTTTTATTCGCGCTTATTTTTTTAATCAAAACTCTTTAGCATTTTAAAAAAAATTAGGAATTGTCCAGAAAGAAGTTTTATGTACATTTGAAAGTCATTAATATCGATTACGAGTCAAACCAGCAAACGACTGTGCTTGGGCCATCTCATGTAAATTCACCTTCAATAAAAGAAAATTTATACTTTTTGTTTGTTTTATAACCGTATAAGCTTCCTTCCCATTTTAACAATATTTCCAAATGGCACGAGCACTAATAATGTTTAAAAAACTGGTTTAGTTAATTAATAATAACTCAGTTCATATTAGGTACAGCGTTTACTCTTTCAGTTCATTACATCAGTGTTTTGCCGATATTATAACTGACCACGCTACAAGTTTTTGCCAAAACCTTCTTGTTTGCTGTCTGCCAAACGACCGATATTGCTACAACATAGCTCAACTAAAGCAGTTCTGCCAACGGTTGAATCTAAAACATTGACTGTACAGATATTTACAGCACACGTACCTTTAACTAAAGCAGAAAAATTTCACATTCCAATTAAAACTCTTCTTTTTCTGTACTCAGTCCTTGGACTGGTCTGCTGCGATGCTACATTTAGCTCTGTTCTCTGCCCTCCTCTTTATGTCAGCATATCTCTTGCAGCCAACATCTTCCATTGTCTGCTGGATGCATTCTGACCGTGGTATTTCTTTGTATCCATTTCCTTCCCTTATTCCCTCCAGTATTTTTTTCACTAAACTGTCATGTCTTAAGATACGTCAGATTAAATTACACTCAGCCTTTCTACTCTCTTCCATATAGTGTTATATTCTCCTGCCCACTTCTTTATTAAAAATCTTATTCCTCCAACTAATCCTTAACATCCTTCTATAACACCATTGCTCAACTGAAATTAATCTCCTTTTATTTTGTTTCCAAACTCTTCAGGTTTCAAATCAATAGAGTGCAATAATCCAAACATGTGTTTTTAACAATCTCTTTCTTGTGCTCAAGCTGATTTTTTGTTTGTTTGTTTATAAATATTCGTTTATTTTTGTTGAACACTTTCTTTGCTTGATCAATCGTACATTTTATCTCTTTCTTTCTTCTTCCGTCTATTGTAATTTCAGTTCCCAGGAAGCAGAATTCTTTTACTTCTTCCAATATTCATCCAATAATTATAATTTTCGCTTTTGAGTCTACGCTATAGCCCGTGACTGTTTTTTGCGTATCGTCACGGGTCTAGAATAGTTCCAGTTTTAGGGTCAAAGACTATGACAGATTGACCTGATTTGACCAAATATAAACCTGACCTGTGTTTCATGGTGAAAAATTCTCTGAGTTTGAAGAACTCAGAAGCATTAATAGAGGTCGGTATTAAACATGAACAGAGACGATAGCGCAATCCTATAATTGCTTAAATACAAACTTGTATTTGAACCTGAAAAATTTCCTGTTATCTTCGAAAGCATCACGTTGTTTTTATTGAGACTGAGCAAACACTCGTAATCATTGGTGATAGTATCTTTAACGGCTTGAGAACTTACTACACATTCCATATTATTAAACAGCCGAGCAACTCCAAAGAAATGAATTGCCAGAATAGTTGATTCGGTAACACATTTCATCTGATGTCCACTTAAAATAACCTAATAACTCCCGCACAGCGAACATGATGAAAGACCACTAACGAAATTTGTCAGTGAAATACCTAAAAAGTAAATAGACAGTAATGCATAAACTTTGGTCAGGCAACAACATTAGTGAAAGTTTTAATTAAATTGAAATTTATCCTAAGTCGGAATGATAGTTGGCATTCGTGGTTACAGCGGAGACCATGAGTAATTTTTAAGTTGCTTTTATTAGCAACATGTTACTGAAAAGCAGATCCACATTTTTTCAGCCATAAAGTTTATCGATATTTTTGCAACTATGAAACGCTACGAAAAGCAAACTTAATGAACGTATTATGACAATTAATTTGGTAGCAGTTGCTTAGCTATTATATTGTGGACATAACCACGAATTTCTTCTAATGGTATCTCTGGTCGCCGATTTGCGAGCGAAGGCTGACACGTAACACCGTTCTCCAGCCAATAGCTATCGAGGTGAGTGAATGAGGGAGCTTACGAAATTATATGATAGATTTATTTATAAAACACAAATGTCATATTCCTTTCGAATAGTATAAGGAATCAAAACACGCTTTCTCGAGAATGTTGTTTCTCAAGATCTCTCCGTTTTCTATTTTCACAAAAAGAACGCGACATTTCTCCAAATATGCTGCAGTTACTTGTGCGAGAAAGTAAAGTAGCTCACATAACGTCGCGTTCATTAACTTCCATCGTGCTGTTTATATTTGTTTCAACTCTAAAGATGTAATCGCTGCCTTCTATTACAGAGTTTCGCCTGAGGGAAAGACGCCGCCATATCTGGAACAATTGTCTTCGTGAAGCTGAAGTTAAATGCGGGTAACACAAAGCGGATTTCCGGACGATTTTCCACTCGAGTAAATCAGGAATTAAGTCCTGAGTTGAGAAACTTCACTGCAGTCATACTACGGTTATTCCATTAGCATAATGTCAGGAATGAACTTTCCTCGTTAAAGTACTCAGTTTTGAGTCCTGCCGTTAATTGTTAAAAAACTTTCTTGGCGTGGTTTAACAATGATGAAAACCATCCACGACATCTGCATATCTCTCCGAGCAACAAAATATTGCAAGGAAATATTAGCGTTTCATATGACATTTTACGCCGACCGAAAATTGTAAATGTAATGTTTTATTTACACAGTGACATTTGGCCAAAACTTCTCTTCATTTCATGGTAATAATATTGACCAATAGTAGCAGTCTTTCAGATGCCCATGAGAAGAAGTTACTTCAGTAAAATTGTAAAAAAGTCGTTTCTGTCAAAGAAATTTATTTCAAAGTCGGTGGCTGTAATGCACACTATCGATGACAGAAAGGCAAAATCCATAAAATTTAACATTTTTGAGTTTTTATTTTGTATTTAACCCTTGTCGAGGTAATTGGAGGAGAAAAAGGACTGGGGGTAAATAACTAGAGAGGAATTTAGGCATGGTCTTTTGAAAGAACCATCCCGGTATTCGTCTGGAGTGATTTGGGGAAACAATGGTGGCCGAACAAGGTTTCGAACTCGCTTCCTTCCAAATGCGAGTTCAGGGCGTTACCGCTCACACACTACGCTCGAGGGACCACCTGCCTTACTCGCACTATAGCAAACTATTAAATATTTAGGGCTGCAACGATATATTGGTTAACCGATAATATCAGTCCAAATATGTCGATATTTATATCGACATTTTTAAATGGTCGATACGATAGTATCGATATGATTCAGTGAAATATCGAAAACTACAAACCCCTTCGCTCTAAAATAATAATAATAATAAAATCCTGCAAATAAATGTATGGGTGAAATGGAACTAAACTTGACTATGTTAAACTCTGATTTCGCTGGACAACGTCCTTTGTTACTCTGAATTTCCACATGTTTCGTGCGCATTATACGTTCCCTATTCATTTACGTTCCCCGTTTTATTATTTAATATGTTGTGTTATCTTAGCGTTCGTTAGTTCTTGTTTCTCTCTGGGGCATATTACAATATTCTAAAGGAGGTAAAAAATATGACCGGCTGACCGATACAATTGCTTATTTTATCGGTGTTGATGATAGACCTTTTAATGCAGTTGAAGGCAAAAGTTTATGTTTTAATGAAGTACATGACACCATTATACAAAGTCCCTTTTCGTGGAACTATCAAAACAAAAATTGATGAAAAATTTGAAAGTTGTGAAGGAGGAGTTGAAAAGTGTGAATCATTTTTTGTTGTTACATATAGAACAACACCGACTATTTGGAGATTACATGAAATTTCTTGCTCGAAAATTAAATTGATATCAATCATGATTGGTATACTAGTTGGATTAAGAAATACTCAAAATTACAACTAATGATTTACTCGAAGTAGCCTCGTCGGTACCTTCTGAACGCCTTTACTCACAGGGAGGAACCACTGTCACTCAAACTAGGAATGGACTTCATGGGAAAAGGTTAAGCATAGTACGTTATCAATATCTGTTGACGCTTAATATTTGCATACTTATTTTTTTTCAATAAACTACCTCAAATTAATTACTTGATTTACATACTTTTTTCTTATTTCTGAAATACTATATACAAATGTGGGAAAATATCGACATGATGCGGCCGGTATTATCGGTATCTGTCAGGCATCGATATAGATATATTTATCGATTTTTACGTAGCATCTATATTAATATTACTCAAAGTGACTGTCCTCAAATAACATCCTAAAGACATCTATTTTACCCTTTTCAGAAATTACATACTTTAACACCGAAATTATCAATTTTTTTACTAGTTCATTCCTCCCAGCTGAAGGCTGGGAGGCGGGCTGCTGGAGGATCGCGGAGATCCTTTTCAGCCTATTACACTACGGGGAGGGAGGGGGGATGGAAGGTCGCCCGTGGCCTTGTAGGGAACCATCCCAGCATTCGCCTAAAGTGTCTGAGGAAAACCACGGAAAACCTCAGACAGGATGGCCGAACCGGGTTTGACCCCGGTCCTCCCGAATGGCAAGTAGCAGTGCGAAATCGCACTGCCCAAGCCTCTGTGTATTATCAATATTGCGACTGTTAAATAAATACTAGTATACTCCACCATTCGAGTGAGAGACTGCATCACTTACTATGACATTTTATGCACTAAGAAAAAGTAATCAGACTACTTCCACATGGTGTAACCACGAGGAGCACACTGAAATGGCTGAAAATAGAATAGCATGGTCTATATTCAAGATAGGACTGTTTGGTTTCAAAGATCACCGGATGTAAGTTTCTTCTATAAATCTAAGCTCTCCCTCTTCGTTTAGATGGATTGAGCGTTATAAGATTTGATACATGAATTAGATTATTTCGTTCACTCTTTTTAATTGATTTTTGTTGAGCGTAACTTAGCCTGGAAATGACCGGCTGTCGAAGTTGACAGATTATATCAAACTTTATATTATATTAACCAACTTAACATTTAAAACAACTATTTATTTTCATTTCTTAATACTTGATACATTTATCGATCCCTAATACGTTCATCTTTTTTCACAACAATAATAACAACAGTCTTTTCTTACTTTCTTGCATCTAGATTCTCCCTGGTAATAACTACACAACAAAACTCTCTGCTCACGTGATCTAACCACCGAAGTTCATAGACCTTTCGAAGAGTTTTATTACAAAATATTTATAAAGTGAAAACATGTCACACAATAATTTTGCCTGACACTATCAGCAGCCTAATATTGCGATTTTAAAAATTTGCACTCTCGTATCCTACTGGAAGTTTCTCCAGAAAGATCGGCGATGAACTTCATGTATTCCAGCTACCTGGCAAGTTTTTAGTTTTCCTGTGTTGGTATCAAGGATCACTTTTTTATGGCTTTACATCTCGTCGACGTCGACGGCATTAGAGGCGGGAAAGTACGGGAGGCAATGAACGGGAAGGAACTCGGCCATGGCCTTTTAAAGGAAACATCCCGGCATTCGCTTGGAGTGATTTGGAGAAATCCTGGTAACCCCAAATCTGGATGGCCGGACGGGGATTCGAACCGGAGTCCTCCCGAATGCGAGGCCAGAGCGTTACCGCGCACCCACCACGCTCGGTCTAGGACTACTAGGCATCGACTGTGAACTCATCTTCTCCAGCCTCCCAAGCAACATTTCTCCTTAATTCTACCATTCATTCATCTTTTCTCTCATTCCCTTAATATTAAATAACTAGCCCGTATCCGCGACTTCGTACGCGTGGATTAAGATTTTTTTTTTTGTCAGAATTAAATATAGAAAGTTGCTAACGAAGGATTGGTCCCAAATAATATCGAGTAGGAATAATATGACAGGAAAGCTATCACTATATCATTCTACCGTCGAACCTGTCTCTTGAAGAGAATCAATTTCCAACATATTTCTGTCACCATTCGATAAGGTCCCAAAATTTCGTGACTACAACTGTTAATCATACTGGAAAAAATATCCTGTGCCCTTCATACAGATTTCCTTATAAAATTGCATCACAACGATATAGCCATTTAGTCGTCAAAACGTAACAAAAAGACAGAGACTTACTTCCGTATTTATAATAATATTACTGTGGTTCACACTCACACACTGACTGCGAACAACACCTGAGGGATCATTATAACGTAAAAAAGTGTACACCTACAACATTGCAAGACTACCTACGATTTGCCTCGCATTGCACCCCTAACTTTATACTATCTATAGTTTAACATTCAATCCGAATAACCTACTGCCCAGGCCTGACTCTTACGATGAAAAACATTTTTTTTTTTAAATCTTAGCCCCCACGGAGATTTGAACCAGAGACCACCACGTTGGTAAACAAGCGCTTTAACCACTAAGCTGCCAGCCCACTTCACGGTAACACGGTACGGAGACGTCCATATCCAACATGTCTGTCTATCGCCGTATTTCGAAGTTATGAGACAAAATGTGTTATTTATACAGATAATTTTTTAACCAAATGTAGACAGTATTTTTCTCCTTGTTTCAAAGGATAAGTGTGCATAGTTTCATCGAGATCGGATGAAAACTGTGGATTTGTATGAAGAGCAAACAAACAAACCAACATACTTACATTCATCTTTATATATAAAGATAGAGTATAGCAGATCACACGGACAGCGTGCGTAGCTAGTGCATGCTGATAATCACCTTATAAGTTGTGATGAAAAAGGTACAGTACCTTTCTAAATAATAAAACCCAGTTTATCTCTTCACTTTATCGCTATTTCTTCCACATCAGGTAATGGGAGGTAAAAAAAAAAAACACACACACAATGACTCAGACTCGCAGCGAGAAAATAAACAACGCATCTCTCCTCACGTTATAATGTTTTTAAATCTCTGCCCTCTGTTTGTATTAATTGCAATTACTTCCACAAAGCCCGACAAAAATGATATAAATTTTTATTGTTATGAAAAACTTTGTAAGGAAACTGTAATATCAAATCTAAATAACGATGATTTATTGATACATTTCCTAATTACCAACGTTTTCTCGTAAATTATCTCTGACTTTTCAATAAACTTAGCTGTTTCTTAGAGTCTATTAACATATTGTTTGGTTATGTCGTAAGCTACTTTAGTAATTGCTACAGAGAATAGATCCTCACATGAATTTATGGATTTTACCGTCATAAGAAAACAAATGGCAACATGTAGATTTAAAGGAACGTCACATTATAATTTTTTATACTCGCCCTTCATATTTCTGTGTAGTTACTTACACAACTGATATCTGCCTTTTGGGTAACATCGCAGCTACACGACACGTCCTTTCGACAATATAGGTACAAGTAAAATCAAATTCAGTTATTTAAATTTGTGTAAACTATCTCTGAGTTTTATTAAAGTTCCCTGTTTGTTATCACCTGTCAAAAGAATTCTTTGTTTATATTGTCACTTGGTTCCTGTAACTGCTACGGATTATCATAAAATTCCCTCCTTGGATGAATTTCTGCATCTAGCCACCATAAACAAACAAAAAACAATTTATACTTTTAATTGAACGTCACATTATTATTATTTTTTTTATATCTCTACCTCACATTATAATTTTTATCTCTATTACACAACAAACAATTTAATTTTAGCTGACATAGCAGTTATATCTTCTTTTAACAACATAAGTGCAAATAAAATAAAATTCGATTATTTATTTGAAACTTATTCTTCCTTTATAAGTGCAAATAAGGTCAGTGAAGCTTTTCGTTTGAAATTTCCTGGTTAGCTAAGCAGCGCTGTAGCGGCAGTCAGTGTAACTAATACTTCGGGTGTATCGAGAATCGCCGAAGGTTGCCGATCTATTGAGGTGAGTCCAGTCTCCAGGCACAACGCATTCTATTGGAGTGGATATAGATCTTCTTATCTTATGATGAAATACTTGATTTCTGGTGTAGGCGGTTACCATGGAGGATGTACCCCTCTAAGGGAAGTTTCTCGGGAAGATGAAATGTGGTGATTTCCGGTTGCCTTCCCCGGTGTGTGTTCGTATGTGTTATTGTAGGTGCGGATGACTGTGGTGTGTTCAGTATAGACAGAGCATTGTTTGTGTTGTATGGAATTAGAGTTGAAAAAGAGAGACTGTGAAACCCAGTGTCGGCCCATTCAGGCCTACTGTTCCGAAAGACCCCTAGGGACCACCTAGCTTGACGTACACATCCGGCAGACAAATCACCATCAACAGACAGTGTCGCATGCCCTCACTTCATACGCACTGTGGAGAGGTTTAGGATTTAGCCCAGGACTTTGGTCCACAACCTGGTGACCAACGTCTCTCCTACCCTGCCGGTCAAGTCCTGATGATGAAAATTCCTTCGTCCTTCAGGATTCGGATCAGCTAAGCTAGTGTCACGGTGCCACAAAGGGAAGGGCATATAGACCTTCATACAACAAAATAATTAATTAAAGTTCTCGGATGCAATGTAGTGTTGCAGTAGTGTATAGCGGCAGCTATTTCTGTCCGTAGAGTGATGACAATTTCAGGGAACGAGTAGGCCGATCTCGAAACTTCGATATACCCGCAGAAGCGCGCGTAGTTACCGATGAGCCCTTTCATGTGACGTGTACGTCATATCCGTTGTGGCGTGTGCAGTTAAGGGCGTTCTCAGAAGAGAGCGATAGAGTCGCTTCGGTTTTCATTATGTGGATACTTTAATGAAGGTCCCTTTACACGCAACGCAGTTTCCGAACTGTTGCGAGCGCCGTGCAGTGGCGGTCTCTAGAAGCTTAACTGGGCTCATTGGAGGCCTAAGCGTGGGCAATAAAACTTCTGTAGCAGTTAGGAAGTGGTATCGTCTATAGTAGTTAATAGTGTAACCAGTTTAGTACGAACGGCATATTCTAGAATTTTTTATTTTCTGTGACTTATTTCTTTTGTTAAAAACGATCGAACTAATTCCGCAACAGTAATTTCCTTACAAGTCTAGATATGTTTATTGCACTTTAGAGGTATATTTAATTTAATATAATTGTTAAACTGATATCAAGCTGATATCAAAAAGTTATGAAACAGGAGAAATTCCATTGATTTTAATAAAAATATCAACTACACACTTCCGAAGAAAGTGCAAGCCAACAAATGTGAGAATTATCGCACCATTAGTCTAACATCACATGCTTTAAAATTACTGACCAGAATAATATACAGAAGAATGGAAAGGGTAGTAGAAGCCATAGTAAGTGAAGATCAGTTTGGGTTTAGGAAAAATCGCGGTACAAGGGAATCAATTCTGTCTTGAAGATTGATACTTGAAGGGTGGGTTAAGAAAAAACAACGATACTGTTAAGGCGTTTGTTGATTTAGAAAAAGCTTTTGATAATGTTAGGTGGCACAAAATGTTCAATATTTTAAAGAAGTCAGGTCTAAAGTAGTAGTTATAAACTATATGAGAATCAAGTGGCCGTAATAAAAGTAGAGAATCATGAGAGACAAGCATCAGTTAAAAGGGTGTGAGACAAGGTTGTAGTCTATCCCCGTTAATATTCAACTTGTACGAAGAGAAAACAATAAAAAAAGTGAAACGAAAATTTCCACGTGGCATAAGTTTTCAGGGAGAAAAAATCAGTATGCTACGATTTGCTGATGACATTGTCTTTTTAGCAGAAAAGTGCTGAGGGTATTGAAAAATTACTGAATGGCATGAACAAAATACTGAAGGACGATTTTGGACTGAATATAAATCAAAGCAAAACAAAAGTGATGAAATGTAGCAGAAATGATACCAATACTAGTAGATTAAATATAAAAATAGGATCGGATGCAATAGGAGAAGTAAGTGAATTCTGTTACTTGTGAGGCAAAATTACAACCGATGGTCGAAGCGGGAGTGACATTAAAAGCAAAATAGCACTAGCAAAATGAGCCTTCATGAAAAAAGAGAAACCTTATAGTTTCAAATATTGACCTAGGAATTAGAAAGTACTTGGGTTTGTAAGGAATATGTAGAAATGAAGAGGTTAGCACAAGACAGGGAGGGATGGAGGATTGCATCAGACCAGTCGAAGGATTGATGACAGAAAAAAAAAATGTAATAGTGGTGGAGCGCACGGTCACATGGCGATTTCCTTAGACACACATTTCCTCCGTTTATTGTACCCACTTTCTTTCGCCCTATCCGTATTTTTATATTTATTTTTTTCAATGTTTTTGGTAAGTCGTTCATCACTTCACTTCCCCCGATGAGTTATTCCAAACCTTGACTCCCTCACCTTGACAATTTTCCCTCACCCTCATGATATCACCTATACCTTCCCAACCCTCGTTACTGGTTGCCCGGACAGGGATTCGAACCGGTGTTCCCCCGAATGCGAGGCCAGAGCGTTAACCGCTCACCCACCACGTTCGGTTAAATCTTGCTGTCAACATTTCCGCCCCTTAAACTCCTGTGTTTGATATTCAAAATGTGGATCCCATACTCTCCCACCATACTGAAGCAATGGCCTGACGAAACTTTTGTTATCCAATTCCCTCAATGCTCTGCAATTCCCTCATTACTCTTGTACAGCCCCTCATAAACCTGACCAATAAAGCAAGGATTTTTAAACCTATTTCTACCACGTGCCCAATGTCTCCTTCTCAGTTGAGCTTATCAAATACTATGCAATTCAACAAGCAGTTCCTTCCTCGTCCTATAATCATTTTTTGCTCATGGTTATATCTTTTCTTCCACACACTACTTATCTTTCACCTCACTTTCAAGCAGATCTTATCGCCAACATACCCACCACTTGAACAAAGAATGATAGGAAAAATTCGTCCTGGCAAAATTTGTTTCTGAACATCCTGTAAACTTACTCAGATGGAGATAGAAGAAAGACCACTTTGCTCGCATAATAGTAGACAGGGTCTTATTGTTATTCTTTCGGCAGATGTTATTTGACCCGGATAGGGCAGAATATGTTAAAAGAATTTCCGGAACTTAATCTCTCTCTTTATTCTTTTTTCACGTCATGTCGAATCTAATGAATGCAAGAAGTCGATCGTATAAATGAAGAAAATCTTCGTCTGTTATCTTCCAACAACTGATTCTAGGATAAACTTTTTCGGATTTCATGTTATATATTTTTATGAAAAAAATAATTTTAAGAAACACTAATATTTTGCATAGTCGATTCAGGTATAAGCCATTTTGTCAATTATAGGTGATTTTTTTTAATAGGGTGGGGTGGGGGGGACGGCTTAGGAGTTTTTTTTTTTTAATTATTACTACTACAATCATTCTAAGTGTGGATTCTTTCTGCACCAAATGTCTCACGATTTTGCCAGAGGCCATCTTCATCTTTCCCTTTACCATTTTGGACAAACAAAATTTTCTTTGTATTCTCTAACTGAAATAACTTTGTGAATAAAACTAGCTGTTGTTTATATCATAAATATATTATCTGGTGGAAGAAAAAATCTAGAAAATAATTATTTTACAGAGTTTCATTCTAGACTAAGTCCTTAACACAATGTGGGCATCAGATTCTCTCGTTTCTGTTTAATGAGGAGACACTTATGTTTAGTTTACAAAGGAGTGGAATGGCCTAAACTATTTCTGGTGTAGGATTCCCATCCCCGCTTAAAATGTTTATAAAACTACGCAATACTCTCAAAACTGCGTTCAACTAACAACAGTAGGTGGGATTTTAAACGGAGGGTGACACACGTTTTCAGGAAGACATCATAAGATAACCAACATGATCATTACAGCAATGCGACGGACGCGTAAGTATCGCAACAAAACCGTTTTGTAGACGCAGTGCAGAATATTACCCCGTCGGTGGCAGAGGTCGATGGGACCTAATTTTGTACCTGACTCTAGGAACGTAGTCGCTAAGGTGCGGATACACCAAACGCGCGAAATATTTGCAAACGTTTGCGAATATTAGCAAATACATAATTTACCTGGCGGAGTCGTGAATAGCGAGCCGGTGTTTGCAAGTTTTTCCTGACGGTGTCATTCAACGAATGAAATTCGTTGTTTGTGGGTGCTCTGTGGAGACGGATGCATCATGGAATGGGTTTAGTGGTAACAATTTCATTTTTGAGTTATTTTAAATTCTAATCAGCTATAAAGATAACTGCGTAATTATGTCATCGAGGCCGTAACTATGTCGTCAATGTCCCAGGCACGTTCGCGGGCTATAACGGCCAGAGATATTAGGCTACTGCGAAATCGAGGTTATACGCGATATTTAATAACAGTTCTATTCAGCATCCGCAAAGAAATAAACTACCAGAAAACTGAAAGAGAAGTATGTAGGGCCTATTGCGTTTAAATTAAAATATTAATTACTAATTGTTTTTAATTTTTTTATATAGTTGTTCCATGTAGACGTTTTCGTTAAATACTTTTCCTGCAGGCATGTGAGACAAAGGCTTAATATTCAAGCAGCAATTTTATCGGAAGATTTGATTGGATTGTTATTTAGCCTGGATCAGAATGACAATTGGCATTTGACATTACAGTTGAATGTGTAAAGGGCGATTTTGGAAGATATTATTTAGTGGTAAAATATTAGTACTTTAGCTAGAAGTAACGTTCCCGTACGCACGTGAAGAGCACGCTTGAAGTAGTCACGTTTTGCAGACTCGTAGCGTCAGCAGATGCCAGGAGGGAAGGCCTCAACCGGGAGACGACCGATCCAACATCTACAACGTACGGCGGTCGGGATAAATCACGAGCGACGGTACGGACTCGCTCTCAGCTCTTGTGGAAGCTTAGGTTCTGTAGGGCAGTCACTATGTCCAGCTAACAGTTAGGACACATCTCTCCGCAGCCAAGTCTTGTGTCATCACAACTATCTAAAACATATCTATGTGCAGCTCGCCCAAGAAGAAGGTGGGACCGAGCGGAGCGGTGTAACGGTTAGCGTTCTCGCCTCGCATTCGGGAGGACGGCGGTTTGAATCCCCGTCCGGGCATTCAGATTTGGGTTTTCCATGGTTTCCCCAAATCACTCCAGGGATGCTTCCTTCAAAAAGGCCATGGCCGAATTCCTTCCCATTCCTTGCCCCCATCCTTGCCCCCCAATCCTTTCCCGTCTCTAAAGACCTCGATGTTAAAAAGAGACGTAAAGCAGTTACAAAAAAAAAAAAAAAAAAAAAAAAAAGAAGGTGGAAGAAGTTTGGCAATTAAGACAAGGACGTACCATCCCGGGAGCATAGAAACTACTCATTCCGGACGCGGAAGCCTGTGATTGCGTCAGTCCCTTCTGATGACATAAGACTCATTTTCTTTTTTAAAAAAATAGACCTCTCCTATCATCTTTTCTTAATTCACTTAGCTGTAGTGTTAATTTTTTTAATGCTATATCCAAATCTAAGTTTTATCTTTAGTCTTTCAATAGCAAAGTCTTTTTCAGTTAAAACAGACAAGCAATAAGCCTTGCTCTCAGAGCTACTCACAAAAAATAGTAGGAACAATGTCGAATGTTGGAACACATACTGTTTGCAAATATTTGGTTTGGTCAGTAAACAAGCCTCTGGCACCACTTCTGTTAAAATATCGCATATACAAGAAGCGCTTAAAAAGTGATATTGGGAATCACTGATTAGACTCTGTACACCCTATTCTTTGCCGATGATCAGGTCATAGTGGCCGGCGTTCAAGACGATTAAAACTACATGTTGAGGGAACTTAAAGAGGAACTCGAAAGTTTGTACTTTACCATAAACATGGAAAAGATTGAGTGTATGATTGTGGGAGGAAACCTTCCCATTAATTTCAACATTGGAAAACCCACAGTTAAACATTGCTCATGTTTAAAATACCTAGGTGCTACAATGTTTTCAAATGGCAAAAGTAGTAATGTCGTGCCCAACAAGATACGACAGGGGAGAAGAGTAATTCGTCAGCTTAACTCACTATTGGGGGACTGCAAAATTACAAAAGAGGGCGAAACTACCAATACTACAGTGTAATGTAAAGTATCTGTAATTATGGTTCAGAGACGTGGGAGATAAAAAAAAAAAAAAAAAAAAAAAAAAAAAAAAAAAAAAAAAAAAAAAAAAAAAAAAAAAAACGAGATAAAGATAGATTGTTAACATTTCAAATGGAATTCTGGAGACGTAGTAGTAGTACATCAAAATTATAACATGTTAGAAACGACAAAATCAAGGAAAAAATGAATACAAAGCATTATTATAGAAGAGAAACGCCTTCCATGATTCGGTCACCTTCACCGAATGGAAAATAACAGAGGCCAAAAAACGTTGGTAATGGACACTACCCGAAAGAAAGAAAGGAGGAAGACCAACGAAAAGCTTGAAGAAGATGTAAAGTATCTGTAATTATGGTTCAGAGACGTGGGAGATAAAAAAAAACGAGATAAAGATAGATTGTTAACATTTCAAATGGAATTCTGGAGACGTAGTAGTAGTACATCAAAATTATAACATGTTAGAAACGACAAAATCAAGGAAAAAATGAATACAAAGCATTATTATAGAAGAGAAAACGCCTTCCATGATTCGGTCACCTTCACCGAATGGAAAATAACAGAGGCCAAAAAACGTTGGTAATGGACACTACCCGAAAGAAAGAAAGGAGGAAGACCAACGAAAAGCTTGAAGAAGGACGTAGAAGATCCATGTCAAACAGAGGACTTCAGAAATACGAGCGTGGGAGCGAGCGCAATGGAAGTCGAGAAGCTGGAAATGTTAACAGCCGAAAAAAACCAGACACACACACACACACCATCATCACAAGATGGTAGATCACTTACCTTCAAATACTGAAGTGAATCCAAGTTCACAAAGTCGCAAACATAGGCTCACAAACTGCTCGTATAATGGTCTCCGCTCTCGCAAGTGTTTGGTGTCCTGCAGCTAGGCTAGCCGAGCGAAGACTGCAGTGTTGTGTCACTGTGTGTTGTTGATGGGCGGCTCCGTGCAACGTGCGTCACCTTCAAGGTTCCCCAACACAGTGCTTCGCCTCTGCCAGGGTTCGGCTTCTGGGAAATGCGTCGTCGAGCGCTATTCCAGGACGATCTTGCGGTCACTTCGACGGAACCACAGCCGAACCTATCTGTAAATAACCACAGTGGTGTTCGAGGCAAGGCACCACAGTCCTTGGCTTCCCGGTAACGACTCGCAGCCGATAACACTCGAGGCTAAATGCGCAGCTGTCCTTCGTTTCCGTCACGTATTTCCTTTGTCGATTACCTCAACCTCTGTTGAACCGTGTGTTACAACCGTGTATCCTGTCTGTGACTAAACTACACGCAGCTTATAACGCGCTTACCCACTTCTTGCTTGCAGTAGTGGGTGTTATATCCATCTACACTAATATTATAAATGCGGAAGTAGATCTGTCTCTCTTTCTTTTTGTTACGTTTTCACGACTAAAGGTTAAACCAAGCTTGGTTAAGTTTGACAAGGAAATACATTGTATCGTATAATCACGCACTACACAAGAAAATTTTTCAGGGTAAATGACATATTTTGTAATTTAAAAAAAAAAAAAAACTAACCGAAAGGATTGTTGGATAGCGTGTGTAATGCCATATCGGTCACTCAGGCTTTGTTTCTTTTGCAGTTAGTTTGTGTATGATTTGTTGATAAATTTCATGCCCAGACACAACATGCTATATAGTACAGATATGAATTTGTGCTGCACCAGACTACTATTTTGTGTTTATTTGTAGGTAGCTCACCGGTTTCCAACCCCCAAAGGCTATTTATCTTAGCAAACGCCTGCAAAACAAAAAATGTATACAAAGCGTTACTGACATAAGATGTCCCCAGAAAGTGATTTAATTTTAAACCACAAACAAAAATGAGATAGAAACTGTGGTGGGTATTCTCCCATAGTTAAACACCCTCTCCCGTTTAGTTTGTTGCTATTTTTAAACATGTTGCGAATTGCTTCTCTTTATGCGACGGGTTCAATGGTAGAATAGTGCAATGATGGCTTCCCCGTGATATTATTCCAACTCCGTGGCCTTTGGGACACCTCTTACGTAAGTTACATCTTTCTATATCCAGTTCTAGCAACAAGTTTCCAGGTGCACGCGTACGGAGTCGCGAATAACAGCTAGTTATTTTGTATATTTGTGACACCGAGCTGTCCTTAGTAAGAGTGGGCTTCAATAGTATGGTGCAGGGTTTTATCTTCCATCTAGGCGTTCAATAACATCAGCAGTATTCGTGCTAGCGAGACAACGGAAAGTAAGTTAGGGAAATGGTTTGTAGGATTTCATCAATACTTTTATTTTTTGATGCCACCAGTCTCTCGACTGGTTTGATGCAATCCAACATCTCATCCTGTCTTGTACTAACCTCTTCATCTCAATATACCCCTGACAATTTACATCCTCAATTTGTCTGCTTCTTACTGTATATTCTAGTCTCTGTCTTCATATATAGTTCTTACCTTCGACTACACTCCCAACTAACAATTTAACCAGTCCTGCATATCTCAGAGTATCACCCACCATTTTGTCTCTTGTTTCTGTTAGACTCTTCTACATGCTTCTTTCCTCACCCATAATTACCAAAAAATGTTTGTTTCGTACTTTACATGTCCACTTAATTTTCAGCATCCTACTGTAACACCACATTTCAAATTTTTTTATTTTCCTTGTTTCTTGTAAAGTCTATGTTTCATGTAAATATAAAGTAGTGACAAAGCGCACGTGTGACTTTCTGTGTTTCGTGTTTTGAAGAAATCTTCACAAAATTAAACACAAAGTAAGCCCTGTTAACATCCAGCAGAAACTTAAACGAGCTCTCTTCACACCAAGAATGTAATAATAGAAACTGCGTTTGAAAATAAGACTAAGTTCTTGACACAATTTATTAAAAGTAACTGTGTTGCAGAATAATTATTTGCTTACCTTATATTTAAAAACAGTTACAGATTTCATAAAGTCCATTTATCATGGATAAATAAAAACTATGCTTCGCTATCATAAAGTTTCTTTTGAATCCTGGCTCATTAATTTAAACAAAAATATTTGTCTCTTTTCGCTAATGCTATTCTGCTTTTAACATCATTCCTACTTCGGCTAATTTGCTGGTGGCTAAGTGGTTGAGGCGTCTGACTGTAACCCGAAAGGTCCGCGGCTCAAAACCCTGACTCGATTTTCACAGGCCCATAACGCTACCTTCACCTCTGGCACAAATTGCTGTGTAACGTGAAGTACGCCAGAACACTTCCCTGGTTCGGATTCCACGTTAAACTGTAGGTCCCCTGCACCCGGTGGGATTGGCGGGTTAGGTTAAGGCGGCTATGACAGGGGCGGAGTGCGCAGCCAGCAGAAATACTGTCACCAGGTCATTACGACGAGACGGAAATGAAATGAATGAGTTGTAATTTTACTTCCTACTCCTCAACATATCTTCCAGTAATTAATACTGGAACTAATTTCCTGTCTGCACATGTATTTGATATTATTTCATGTTTAGGTCCGGAACATATAGATGATATCGAAGCACCAAAAAACGAACTAAACGTAATAACGCTACTATTTTTCAACTCACACCTGATTTGCCTACCTGAAAGCTTCCATGAACTGCACACATATCTCACATAAAAATGGAATGGGCGAGTATTTCACACTTCGCTAAAGCAGTTGACAGCTTCCATTTGTCATTTATCGCAATGCGGGTGATAGCTACCATCCGTCAGGCACTCATTTCCCGTATGGCGATTCCAGTCACTCGCAACATATCACGTGCACTGTATTAAATTCACTCACACTGGGTTTTATTTGTGGCCCCCTGGGGAGATTTACGCGGTTATTCATCCTTTTACCTGCACACCAGTAAATTATATTGTGGAGCAGCTGATGGGTTTTCGGAAACATTGCGTATAAAATAATGGTATCGAAAGTGTAAACATATTTCGAAAGTTTTAAACGGCTGTTATTAGAAAAGAATATATTTAAATTATTTATTATTCTTCAATTCTTTCCGAGACTTGTTTTAGGGCTGAAAGCTGGTTCAGGATAATTCCAGAAATAAGCGATGAGATTAAAACAGGTGCAATATTTACAGTCCTATTTCACATTTATTTCGCAAAAAAGGTTTACTCAGGCAGCAAAAGCATCTGCACAAGAAAACACAAGTTTAAAATTCCGTAAAAAAAAGATTGGTATTATCTATGGTGGTAGTGGGATTTGTTTTCTAAAAGTTTCTAAAGGAAAACTAATAAATATTGTTTTTTTTTTATCAGTAGTTTTCGGGGTGTGATATTATTCTCCGATTAGGTTTTTGGAATATTTAGCTGGGATGTTACTAAATAACTGCATTTAATTTTAAATGACGGAAATTTTTGTTGTTATAAAGTTTCTAAGTAAAGTAATATCTATTATTAATTTGGTTGATATATTTTGTGTTTACCTACGTTTCGTGTTTATTTTCTCTGAATTTTTAATAAACTTCGCTGTTTACCTTCTGTCAAAAATGTATTCTGTTCTATGGAGACCTGGTTCTAGTAACTTCTGCAGAGAGTAGAGCGAAAACGTGGGATACTCTTCTTCCAACTTGAATTCATTCATCTAACCAACGTAAATTAAAAAAAGCAATATGTCAATTAAGGCGAAGGTGACATTGCCTACCATTATAATTTTTTATCCCTGTCGTTCCTATTTTTGTGCAGTTTTTTCCGAAACAAATAATTTCCTTTCAACTGCCATCGCAGTTACACTTTCTTTCAACAATGCTAGATGGCCCGTGCAAAAATATCGCGGATAAAATTTGATGAATAGTGAGGTTGTTGTTTTGTAATGGGACGAAAGAAGAACAGTCTCATTTGTAGCAATTGTTCATCTGTTTAGCATAACACGTAGGTGACAAAATACTTACAGTACTCGTATATTACGAAACAACTAGGAAGACCTTTGGACGCGTAAAACAAATGTATGACAAACTGTCACTGACCTTAACGGAATACAACTAACCTGAACAACACACGCACAGCATATCCATATCTCTCTGATGTGTTTCGCTGCGATCAAAGCATGTGAGAAAATTTCGCGAATAAAATGTCTACATAGGAATAGTATAGCAAAAAGAGAAAAGTTTGCTTAACAGAAAAAATATTCGAAAAGCTGCTTACAATACAAAAAAAAAAAACACAGTTTATTAATATCTCTGTGATGTTGTGCTGCTACGAATTGGTAACGCGATCATTCTTTGTCAACGCAAGTGAAGCAGTTTTTTAATTCCACTGTGATATGTGCTGCTAATATCTAGCAGCTGGGCTCTTACGTGTGATGTATGATCTTATTTAACTGGAGACCTTAATCTTTAAAATGATAACTCATATATCGATTTCCTTTAAGCATGAAGAGAGATAATTGCTTGTGACAAAAACACATTTTAGAAATTATATATATATATACATACTGAAGAGCCAAAGAAACTGGTACACCTGCCTAATATCGTGTAGGGCACCCGCGAGCGCGCAGAAGCACCGCAACACGACGTGGCATGGACTCACCTCTGCGTCATGGTGACAGCAAACCAACACGGATTTCGGAAGAAACGATCGTGTGAAACGCAACTGGCTCTATTTTCGCATGATGTGATGAAAGTTATTGATGCAGGATCACAAGTTGATGCTATTTTCTGGGATTTTCAGAAAGCTTTCGACTCTGTACCAGACAACCGACTTTTAGCGAAGATACGAGCGTACGGTATATCTGATCAGATTGCGAATGAATACGCTAACTGGTCGGTCACAGTATATCGTTGTTGACGGGGAAGCTTCTTCTAAGCTATATGTTACTTCGGGCGTTCCTCAAGGAAGTGTAATGACCACTTCTTTTCTTAATTTTTATAAACGATCTCGGTGACAACGTTAATTGCAGGTTGCGATTTTTTGCTGATGATGCACTTATTTATAGGGAAGTGAGGTACTCCGACGATTGCTGAGAAATTCAGCGCGATCTGGATATTATTTCGGAATGGTGCCGTAAATGGCAGCTTACACTAAACTGAAAAAAGTGTAAGGCATGCAAATAAGAAATAAAAAGACCCTGTTTGCTCACGAGTACAAAGTTAACAATTCAGTTGTTGACACTGTGGATTCCCTGAAGTATCTAGGCGTAACAGTACAAAGCAACATGAAATGGGACTTGCACATAACTTCCATCGTAGGCAAAGCTAATTCTAAACTACGATTCATAGGTCGTATTTTGAGAAGTTGTAATGCTCATACAAAGGAAATAGCGTACAAAACACTAGTGCGTCCGCATTTGGAATACTGTTGTGGAATTTGGGATCCGTATCGCAATGGATTGATTGACACATTAGAGAAAGTATAGAGGAGAGCCGCTCGATTCGTGACTGCTAATTACAGTCCTTACGTAAGTGTCACAGAGCTGATACGTGGGTTGGGCTGGGATTGTTTGGCGGACAGACGACGTCGTTTTCGTTTGAATTTGTCGGAGAATATGCGAAATTCTTTAATTTATAAGTGCAATGAAATAATTCTTCCGCCAACCTATTTAGGTCGCAATGACAGGAGGGATAAGATTCGAGAAATAAGATGCCGTGCTGATTCATTTATGTATTCCTTCTTTCCTCGTTCTGTTCGGGATTGGAATGCATAGAATTATGATTGGTGCTTAGCACCCTCTGCCACCCACAGTATTTGTGAATTGCAGAGTATAGATGTAGATGTAGATGATATATATTTAAGAAAAACAAAATCTGAGGGTGAACTGCTTCTCGATCTCTCACAATGCATGTTGGAACATATATGTATCATTTTCGTGGACAATGTTTTTGCACTATCCACTTTGTTGTAACTCTCCACTAAAACGAATAGTTCCCTTGAGAATTGTCATTATCAGTTCTCATTTCGCAAACGTCATGGAGTCTGCTAGTATGTAGGCGGTGCTACCACGTTTACTGTTTGCTTGTTACGTAAATCTCATGCACTGCTTTTCAGAGAAAAAAGCAAAAATGTTATGACAGATTCAATGTTGTGTTCAGTTTAGAAGTCTGAAAATGGGTGCACCTATTAAACTAATAGACCCGGAGCGGGAAATATAAATTGGTTCATAACCTAAAAAAATTGTAAATTCATATAACGAAGTCTGATGCTATTATTATTAGTAACTGGTGTAACGAGCCGCGCTGTCGCCACGTTACAAGGTGCATTTTTATTATATATGTAATAATATAAGAGTAGTCTACATAAATCTTGGGCGACCACGTGAATAGATTTTTGTTGTAATTTTATAAAGTACGCAAGATTCCAAGTGAGGACTGTAATGAAATGGTGAACTTATACAGTGTATCGTAGCAAAGCGAATATTCAAGAATTATTGAGCTATGTAGGCTTGAAGCTAATCTTGGTGTTCCCGAGCCTTGGCGACAAAAAGTCGCGGATTTGGGATTTGCCAGACCACACACCCTGCTCCCTGGGGATGGGTCACTCACCGAGCGGGAAAAGCCTGCCGTCCGAAACCCGAATGTTCTCTCGCCCCGGCGAACTTAGCCGAATATGTCCGACCTCTGTTGGATCTTTGGCCAAATCACATATCGAGGATATCACGTGACATTAGGTGCCGACCTGAAGGTCCAATCAAAATGAGCGTATAACTCAAAATCCTGGGAATTTTTGTTGTATGTGAGCTTCGAGACTACAAATGGGCGGAGCAAGAAGTTTCCTCGTGGACCGAAGAGCGAGGAGCTGAGATTCTAACTCCGATCGCACCAGTCTGAGGTTGACTTGGAAAGTTGACTTCTTTCGCTAACCGCAGCTTGCCTTGCTGGAGCAAGGTCATCACCGCAACACAGCCGGTAATGCGATGATGCGCATTGCCAGACCAGAGATGCCTATAGCCGACTTGTGAGATAATCTCACATATCGTGGGTCCGCTACACTCATCACAGACATCAGACGCAGAACTACAATGGTAATTGATTACGACCAAGCCATGTGATTGTGCATTCCGTGAAACAGAACCCGTAAGCGACTTTGAGAGGATAGGTCCATGTTCTCACTTTGTAATTGTAAAAAAAACCCTGAGCTAGCGGCATAATTTGCCAGAACTAGTTATTTTCGAATGATATATTGTTCATTCTGGCGCCCATGATTTTCTTTTTAACTGTAAAGTCACAGTATTATGATGCCTTTGTCTGAGGTAGTCATAACTTGTATTTTTCATTGTTTCCAGTTGTCATTATTTCTTGCATTTTGATTCTGAGATATTTAAAAGTAAATATACAATTGTTTGCTTGCTCATGACGGCTAATTGTAACTCTGAGCGTTGCTTTATGATTTTGCCAATTTGTGTTAATGTTAACGGTAAATTCGCTCAGACTTGTAATCGCCAGTGATAAGAAAATAAATGTCACATTGTGACAATTTTTCCTAAATTCCAACTAACGTCGAGATTCTTGCAAAAGTAATAAATTCCCACTCCTTCATAAATAAATTAAGATTAAAATCCACAATTATTAATCATAAAGGTATGAAAGATAATTGTAATGTGGAATGCCCACCAAGGCACCCACCACAAAATGTCGCCCAACGCTGGTGCCAGATGAGACATTACTACTTAATGTCTGCGAACTTGGTGGCATAATTCAAATTAATACTATTTGGAGCCCAAATTCAGAAAGTTTCATGGAATGTTACACATGGTTTTTGGCTGTTTTATTATTCTTGTAGTCAATAGATATTCATACAAGATTTTATTTTGATGTTTCACTTGTATTTTAATGCATAAAGTTCATTTTGTTTCAATGCATAAAATTTATTTTGTTTCAACGCATTAAAAGAAGTTCATTTGTGTATTTCAATTGAGATGCAATACACTTTGTATTGTAACAATTTTGTGATCATTTTTCAAATTTTTAAATGAGTAACGTCAGTGTTGATTTCTTAATGCATGGTAGCTTGTAAGAAAATTAAAGACACGCATGTCTTGCCCATGTGTTTGAAAGTAAGTCTGCTTTCATGGTGTTGTGTTGCATGATTCATCGTTGCTTTTCTCTTGCTGCATTTTGGAGGGGTATATTTATTTGTGTGTATTGAAATTCGCGGTATTTTGTTGGTAGTGAATCTAGATTTCGTCATTGCACAACTGCGGTGTAAATTCATTGTTTGTGTGTTCATATGAAGCTGCGATCTCGTACGATAAAAGATTTCGATATGGAAGATCAGTCTGATAGGCAAAAATCTCCCGAAATCATGAACGAGGTTCAGTTAACAGAATGCGGAATATTGGCTGCAGGGGAGGGGAACGTAAGTTCTGAAGTTCCGACCCACTCATATAGTTCGCAGTCTACTTTGTCGCCACAGGAAGATATGGAAAATTTTCCGTCACCTGTAGGTGAAATGACACAGAATACGCCCACACATTCAGAACAGACACAACAAATGGCCCAAATTCCTGTAGAGTCACCACCCCCATCATCACAAATGCTAAACATGTTGATGGCTGCAATAGAGCAATTGAGCCAGAAAAGTAGCCAGCAATCTCTGGAATCAAGGCAGCAATTTGATTCACAAAGGCAGCAATTTGATTCACATAGACAGGAATTAAACAAGCGTTTTGATTCACAAAAGGAGGAATTAAACCAGCGTTTTGATTCACAAAAGGAGGAAAATAAGAGAAATTCGGATTTGCTTAAGCAGAGTTTTGATTCGCAAGCTGCGATATTAACAAACTTGGACGAAAAATTATCCACCTTACGTTCTGAGGTCACAAAAGAAATATCGGAATTCAAGTCTGAGATAGCTAACATTGTTTCTAAGCTGGAAAGGGACACAGAAGAAGTAAAAACTACCTGTGCTTCTTTGCAATCGGGTAATCAACAGTTGACTAAAAGACTTGACGCTACCGAACTGTCCATTGAACAGATGCGAAACGAGAACGGCCAAAACCTAGGGCAAATTTCGGAATTTGTTCAAGAGGTCAAAGACCAAAGCGAACAAAACATCCGAAAACTTAGCTCAGAGATGACTGCCGTGGCAAGTTCAGTTGAGCTCGTTAAGACGGCACAAACCGAGTTGAAATTGTCACTGGACGAATTTCTGGAAGCCGAACGTAGTAATTTTAGTCCTCCACAAAATCCTCCGAATGCGATATTACAGACTGCGAGTGAGTCGATTGTTAAAGTCACTACTCAACTCTTAATCAGTGAAATTGTCAGTTTGTACGCAAAAATATCTGAAATCAAGAAACACAACAATTTCAGTTGTCTTGGATCCACAGTTAAGTGCAAACTGTCAGTAAAGCGTAAGACATTTGTAGGGCAGGAGATGAAAGATGTACAGTACATGTCGTTCTTGAAAGTCAGACTTGAGGCGGCAAGTTTTCCAATCCTAGGAGAAATGCGAAATCAGTCTCAGAATCCACAGCCTATCAACATCGCGTGGAGTTTTTCTGTCCGTAACTTTGTGTGGAACACTACTCAATTTGTTCATTCCTTGCGGTCAGAAAAGACGCAATTGTCAGCTGCACCAGTTAGTAAGTGTTGTCGGTCGGCGGACACTATACCTGTTCCAGGAATGTCATTAGCTGTCGGGCACAAACCGCCGAACGTCTGTAACCTTGTAAGCCCAAGCTTCTACGTCCTTCGAAATCTTGTTGTTGAAAGCAGTAAAGACGAATATTCACGACGCAGAATTATTTTCCAGAGGAAAATCCATGGACGTCTCAAATTCGTCTTGTAGGCATTGTTCAACAAGTTGTGTAGCATGCCAAATACGATGACGAAAGGGCTGACTATGAATTGACCGATTTGAATCATAAAAAAAAGGGAAATTAAATGTACAGTACACATTCTTTTAGGTTAGACGCCTTACCTAAATTAATCATGCTTGAAAAACGCCGATGCCAGTTCCGCTAGTCTAAACCGTCTGTTTTGCTGGAAAGATTAGATAAACGGAAAATCAAACGAATTCCAGTTACCAAAATTTGCACTTACAGTTAAAGCTACTTAGGATGTTTCCATAGTCGGAATTTGTAATGCTTATTTCGCTATTCCGAACTTCATATTTTGTCCACGTGAAATATTAATAGTCACTTTTGACTTTCACGCTGTTAATTGGACTTGATTTGATAAAAATCTTGAAATATTAAATGTTTTCCTGAGCCAAATAAATTGATACGCACTCGCGGAAAATGAAGCGCCAGTAGCAAGCACAATTTCTTGTCTTCGCAATCACAATGAATCTGACAGCGATACAAATATTGTGATATGCTTTCTGAGATGTATTTTGTGACATAAACGAAAAGGTTTTCAACATTTTGTGATGCAGGAGTTCGATGTAACATTTTACCTTAGGTAGTTGCATTATATCTTTTCTGAGCAGAAGTGTACAGCGAGCGTAATATCGCTTTGTCTGTGTTGACCGAAGATCGCAAGTTATCTCGTCAACGAAATTTACTTCTTGTTTTTTTTTGTATCTGTAAAGGGTAGCGATAGTGCCATAGATAATTCCCTGTAGAACACGAAACCTTGCCAGAAAGATTTGTTCAAATTGTATTAGTCATCACAGAAATTAGGAATCATAAATTGAAGGATTACAGATACACAGGATAGCTTTCACAATACCTTGCTGTTATTTTGCTAACGATAGAGCGAGGTCGAAGAGCAAAAAGTTAAAGGCGACTGCATTTATAAAGGCTAAAGGAAAAAACTTTATTTACGGGATATATTCAATAATTCAGCTAACTTTGCAAGTTAAGGTAATTATATTTGATGCTAACTTCAATTGAAAAGGAATTTGTATATGATAAATGCACAGATGGTGAAGACGTGAACAATAAGATTATTGGTGGATATCGTCGTTTTTCCTGCTATATTTCTGGCCTTATTTGGTGGCCAGAGTGATCTCGAAGAATTGTTATTTGTTGACGTATGGACAAACCGAGATCGGGCCTCATAACGCCCGGAATTTAAAGCCATTTCATACAAAGTAACGGTTTCGAAAGAGTGGGGAAACAGCTACCATCGAACAGCTGAGGTCATTAACGCAGGTAGGCAGCTGAACTCAACCGGCAGGTTCCTAGAATTCTGGCAGGTAGCGCATACCCAAGAATGAATGGGAAAGAAAACAAAAGTTTCACGCCTCGTTCTAGCGGTATTTCGCGTACCCTTACTGTAAATTGTATAGTATTCCGTAAATTAGATTAAAACTATTGTTGGACAGCATACATTCTCAGAATTGTGTGCACTCAACGAAAATAATTTCAAGTTTATATTTGTCTTTATAGATAATTTAGTATTCTGCTAGCGTGAAATCTCAAAATTGCTTTGTATTGGCAAACGGAAAACCTGAGAGCGGTACCGTTCTGTGCACAAAGCTTACGACCTTTTCATACAAGCTAAAGAAGCATAAGTGTATAAAAGGAAAATATTCGCTAACTGGGATGGATTTTCGGCATAAAACGTGGAGTATACGGACATGTTAAGAGGGTTATAATAACTCCTAAATAAAGAGAAATATTTTATTCTTTGAATGTCGAGATAATCTCGAGTCATCAATAGACCCATTGTGAAGGAATCGTAATATTACTGAGGAATGATAGTTACGCTATTCATTATCCTTTCAATTTCTGTGCCGAATGGATATTTTGGGTCCGCTTGTACGCCAAAGATGCTACAGCGACTTTGGTTGACGATGATGAAAGTTCACGTCAAACCGCATAATGTGTATAATGTCTCATATGGGAATGGTAAATTTTATAGAAATTCCATTACATATACCCATGAGCAAATACAGTTTCCTTTCGCCATGAAATTCGCAATCACTTCACAGACGGTATATTACAAGTTAGAGATGTCGACCAATGAAAGACTAATTAGGAGACCACCTAACATTCAACGAGTAAGGTTCATAATTTACGTAACAAACGAAAACATGTACTTACATCGTTCATTCCACACCACGTTGAATTATAAGTAAATGCCGCGTCATTAAAATCTAAGATTACAGTTAGTGATATTTGACCATGAACACGAACACATCTTCTCTGAAATGCTTATTGAATTAACCGTCGGTCATGACGAAATCACGTCACCGAATCCGACTAAACTATTCCGTTGTTTTGAGATTAAAACCGCGCAATGTAATGAGATATTTTACGCTCACCTCTAGCATCTTTATGGATGTTTGTTGAAGGCAGAATTATTTTTATGCACATGAGTAAAACATCACGCTAAATTGTAAATACAATGTATAGTTCAACCACTTTCTGCATAAGTGTTCTGACAATGTTTTGTTTTATTAATGTGTTTCATTTTAGTGATTTAATGATAAGATTTGATACAAGATATTTTCAAGATTATTATTATTTAAACATGTATGTAAATAATTTCTTTCATGTATATTTTAGTATTGTGTTTAATATAACTTTGTATTTGGGAAGGCTACCTGAATTCACGTGCTTCTGTTTGTAAAGAATTGTAAGACGGCCAAAAGGACATATGCTCCCGTTATATATTCACCTTACAAGGCAGGAATACCGATGGTTATTGGAATCACATTTAAAATTAATGTAATTATAAAAATGCTTAAGTTTTTGTTGAGTCACAATGGAGATAGAATTAGGTAGTTAAAAATAAAATTATTGTACCATAATTTCATTTTTCACCAACGGCCGGCCATATTGTAACGAGCCGCGCTGTCGCCACGTTACAAGGTGCATTTTTATTATATATGTAATAATATAAGAGTAATTTACATAAATCTTGGGCGACCACGTGAATAGATTTTTGTTGTAATTTTATAAAGTACGCAAGATTCCAAGTGAGGACTGTAATGAAATGGTGAACTTATACAGTGTATCGTAGCAAAGCGAATATTAAAGAGTTATTGAGCTATGTAGGCTAGAAGCTAATCTTGGTCTTTCCGAGCCTGGCGACAACGTCGCGGATTTGGGATTTGCCAGACCACACACACTGCTCCCTGGGGATGGGTCACTCACCGAGCGGGAAAAGCCTGCCGTCCGAAACCCGAATGTTCTCTCGCCCCGGCGAACTTAGCCGAATATGTCCGACCTCTGTTGGATTCTTTGGCCAAATCACATATCGAGGATATCACGTGACATTAGGTGCCGACCTGAAGGTCCAATCAAAATGAGCGTATAACTCAAAATCCTGGGAATTTTTGTTGTATGTGAGCTTCGAGACTACAAATGGGCGGAGCAAGAAGTTTCCTCGTGGACCGAAGAGCGAGGAGCTGAGATTCTAACTTCGATCGCACCAGTCTGAGGTTGACTTGGAAAGTTGACTTCTTTCGCTAACTGCAGCTTGCCTTGCTGGAGCAAGGTATCACCGCAACACAGCCGGTAATGCGATGATGCGCATTGCCAGACCAGAGATGCCTATAGCCGACTTGTGAGATAATCTCACATATCGTGGGTCCGCTACACTCATCACAGACATCAGACGCAGAACTACAATGGTAATTGATTACGACCAAGCCATGTGATTGTGCATTCCGTGAAACAGAACCCGTAAGCGACTTTGAGAGGATAGGTCCATGTTCTCACTTTGTAATTGTAAAAACCCCTGAGCTAGCGGCATAATTTGCCAGAACTAGTTATTTTCGAATGATATATTGTTCATTCTGGCGCCCATGATTTTCTTTTTAACTGTAAAGTCACAGTATTATGATGCCTTTGTCTGAGGTAGTCATAACTTGTATTTTTCATTGTTTCCAGTTGTCATTATTTCTTGCATTTTGATTCTGAGATATTTAAAAGTAAATATACAATTGTTTGCTTGCCATGACGGCTAATTGTAACTCTGAGCGTTGCTTTTATGATTTTGCCAATTTGTGTTAATGTTAACGGTAAATTCGCTCAGACTTGTAATCGCCAGTGATAAGAAAATAAATGTCATATTGTGACAATTTTTCCTAAATTCCAACTAACGTCGAGATTCTTGCAAATTAATAAATTTCACTCCTTCATAAAAATTAAAATTAAAAATCCACAATTATTAATCATAAAGGTATGAAAGATAATTGTAACGTGGTTTGCCCACCAAGGCACCCACCACACTGGGTGACCGATTTCGCTCGGCATCTTTCGATTTCTGTTCAATATGCAAGAATTTGAGTAAAGTTTGATTAAATTAGACGTTTTTCTTGAAGGCTTGCTTGGAATTTTAAGAGCACAGTTCCTTTCAATGAGAAGCTTAACAAACATCAGAAGGCTTACTGTACCAGAAACTTCTACAAGCTGATGTTGGAGCGTTCCCAGATACCAAATCGAAGAATTGCTCTTTTTCTTGTAAAATCCTGTTACAAACCTGAAAGCAAAACTTTATCTGCATATGAAATTACATCCATATCGCTAGAACCATTCCGAGATCGTCTGGTTTACCACCTCATAAATTGCTTTTATAGAAATATGTTACTATTATGTTAAATAGAATTACTAATGCTAATTAGGATTAATTAATGGTGCAAGATTAGTGGTAATCCTCTTAGAAGAGCACATCATGAGTGCCAAATAATCCTTCAATAAAACTATGCTATACATCGCATTAACGTCACACCACCAACGTGCCTTTCCAAATGATAGGAAAACAATTTGCAATAAAGTAAGATTCGCTACGAATATTAATAAAGCACAAGGTCAGAGGCTTCAAAGCAG